>VWZE01017635.1:12332-89832 GCA_013396675.1 Eubucco bourcierii
TCCTTTTCCTCAGGGCTGCTCTCCAGCCATTCACCACCCAGCCTGTATTTGTGCTTGGAATTGTGCCTACCCAGGTGCAGGACCTTACACTTGGTCTTGTTGAATTTCATGAGGTTGGCCTGGGCCCACCTCTCCAGCCTGTCCAGGTCCCTCTGGATGCCATCCCTGCCCTCTAGCAAGTCAACTGTGCCACACAGCTTGGTGCCATCTGCAAACTTGCTGAGGGTGCACTCTGTCCATGTCACCAACAAAGATGTTCAACAGCACTGGTCCCAGCACTGATCCCTGAGCATACCCACTTCCTCTTGGTTTTTCATCTTAGTTATTCATTCACCAGAAGAACAAAAGAACAACAACGACAACAAAGAACCAAAATAAAACCCAAAATCTTATTTTCTCGATTAAATTTCTAATTACAATAATTGAAAGTTGGATATGCATCTCTGTACAGGGAAAGTTAAAGACAATAAAAAAGCTGAGACATGGTGATATTCATAGTTTTATTGTATTCTTTTACGATACTGACTAGAACGCCAGATTTAATAATATTGGATGCAGGTATAAAAATAATCCAATCCTTAAAAATGATATTTTAGCTACTACAGTACTGTATAATTAGTGGAGGCTGAAAATTTGATACAACTTTAAATAATACTGGTTTGGAAGATGTTCTCAGAACCCAGTGACTTGGAAGCAAACACTCAAGAGATAAGGGAACAACAGGGCAATGTAAAGAAAATAAAGCAGGTTTACATTCAGGTTTATAAAAGAAGCACAAACAAATGCTGATACATTTATCTTATGAAGTGGAGCTCACAAACGGTGAGATTTACTACTGCACTTCTGCAAGTTGATCAAATAAATCATTATGATTTTACACGCCAAGTTTGACCTTCTGTCAGAAGTCCTGTAGAATTAAACAGGGCTTGAAACAAATGGCTGAGTTTTACAGAATTTCTTTTAAAAAGGAAACTAGGAAGTATTTATTTTGTTTTAGGATTTGTTTGTTTGGTGGTTTTTTTTAAAAAGTAAACCCACCCTAGCAAAATTTTTTTTGGAGACTTTTTTATGTCAAGTGAATTCTATGTTGCTCTTTGAAGGAAGTGATTAGTTTTTACTGTGTTCCACAGGACTTTGCAGATCTGGGGGAGGCCTGCTGCAGTCCTTAACCCAAATGAGACTCCCATCTCTTCTAGTATTTCACCAGAATAAAGACTGAGGGACTCTGTATTTGCATGTTACTTTTGAAGAACGTTAGACACCCTCTCTTGGTTTTCCCTCAATGGGGACATCACACACACTACACAAACCACACATAGAAGTGTCATCCCATGTATGACCTTATAATACAGAAGCCACACTCACTTTAGATGCTTACAAGTAAAACAAGTAAATATATTCCTTCCTTCCTTTTTTTTTTTTCTCCTTTGTTTGTTTATTTGTTTGTTTATCATCCCCTCATGGATTTCTGTCCTTCCTGCTTTCCAATTTTGAGAGTTCAAAAGAATGCAGAATTAAATACATGTTGCAAAGCTCCCAAAATCTTACAAGCATATAGTGGATACCATTTATAAAACTGGGAGACACCAAATGAGAATGAACTGAAAAGTATTTCTTATCTGTGACTGCAGGAATCATCTCTAAGTCCCCAAATTTTATGTGACAGGAAACAGGCTGGTTGATCAGTAAAACAGCTATTCAAAATTCACATTAATTCTCTCCTCAGGAAAAGTTTTTTTGGGTCTTGGCCCTACTTTGTTCAATCTCACATAATACAGGTCCTGCTACAGTAAGAAAGAAGAATATTTTAAAACAATAAATACAAAAACTGAAAGGTAGCAATGGTATCACAAAACCAGACAGAATACAGAGACACTGGAAAGCATGTACTACACGCAGGTGACCTTGGTGGTAGGGTAATTCATGCCTAAAAATGTATGTCATTAGAGTCCATGGGTGAGTTATCCCAGTCACTATAGCAGATGTGTGTCAAGAGGAAAAAACATTAGTCAGCACGGGAAGGGCATTTAAGGAAAATGCATCCGTTCTTGTTAAATTAAGGAAGAAAACTAAAGACTAAACATCACTATGAGGGAATCAGAAGTCCAGTTGGATTTTGAACACATATGGCTGTTGATTAGCATTAGAGGCAAGTGCCTGGAGCCATGTACAAAACCAGTCTGCTGCTCTCTCGGGTCCCAGCAAAAAGCCTTTATGAGTATTGGCAGAAACAATTTCACAATGGCAAACACCTCGCTCTAACTGCAATTTTATTGCTACTTTTAATACCACTTAGTATGAAGGCAAATACCTTTCACAAAGGTTGACTCACTACATGACCATGCTGCAACGATGAGATTCACTGCTGTTGTGCTACCTAATGCTCTAAATGTGGGGGACAAATGGTATCAAAATCATCCTGTCCTGTTTTCCCCTTATACAGCTCAATTCAGAGCTGTGACGCTTCAAAAGCATGCAAAAAGTCCCTGATTTGTGCAGTGCAGCTGGGAGAGGTGGCCAGCTAGAGCAGTGGTGTAAGGTAGGGATGCTGGAAGGTTGCATGTATGAGCTTCTCTTTTGAACGATCCCTGTGTTTGCTGCTCTGTTCACCGATACTGCCTCTCTTAGGCTGGTTGTCAGGAGTATTTCTGTGGGTGAAGGGCTTTTGTCAGCATACTCAGCAGAGCAGTATAATAGCAAGCAGGTGCCTCCCACATCTTTTCCCAGCAAGCAACAAAGTTGGCATTTTTTCCAACGTTAATTAAAAAATACAGCCATACAAAACTGCCTTTGCTGACTGTTCCCTTAGCTTTCCAAAACAGCCAGAAACAAGAGCAGATTTCTAGGAGTGCAGCATAGGTGTAGTTTTCCTTTCTCTTCCCAAATCTGGCTGAACTACTTACATTCTCCTTACAAGAAACATGCCACTTCCATCTTATAGTCGTGGACAGTGGAGAGCAATTCCACTTGGCAAAAACATCCAGTGTGATCACAATTTGCAATTTCTGGTAGCTAAAAGTAATCTTTCACAGTGCCACCAAGGTTGGAAGAGACCTCAAAGATCATCAAGTCCAACCCATTACCACAGACCTCAAGACTTGACCATGGCACCAAATGCCACATCCAAACCCACCTTGAACACCTCCAGGGACGGTGACTCCACCACCTCCCTGGGCACTGTGATACTGTGAAAAGTAATCTAGATAGTCTGACAAATCAGATATACTTATTCAGGCATTTTACTGCAAGTTAGGTACTGACCAGAGAGGCATCCACATTTCAAAGCGGGTTTGAGGGTATGTGAAGACAGCCTCTCATACCTAGCAGGATTGACAAACCCCACTGCACTGCCAAAGGGTGTTATGTTTATGGCAGAGTTGAAAGCAGAGACAATTCTAGCAGCAGTTTTAACAAAGGTGAGCTGCGCAGAAGGAAGTTTCATCCCTGCTGTGGCAGGGCAAGCCCATCGCTGCCAGGATGTGGTTGTAAATAACTGCAGTAAACTAATTGTCATAACTGTGACAAAACACACTGCACTGCACCTACCCCTTCTGACCTAGTGTAGCTGGGAACTTGTGGGGCTTAGGTGAAGAGAGAAGCATCACAGCACAGGGAGTGGCTAAATTAATAGAGACTAAATCACACCTGGCTGCATCAATCAACTCTGCAAATACTTCCTGGATTACCGTGTGGGGCAGCACCTGTTCTTATCCCAGTGCTGGCACCTGCCTTTATCTCTGCTTGCTGAGTGGGGTCTCCTAGAAGTCCCAGAGAAGGTGATGCAGGTTAGGAGAGACTCTCCTCCTCCAAGCTATGCATTCAGTCTGGTACTCCTTTCTTACCAAAGTTAAAAGAAAAGTCAGGCTGCAACGGACATGTTCTCATAAGAAATTTCCTAGTGTTTATCTGCTCTGGAAGAGAGAAAATTTGGATACTATACAGTTGTTTCCTTTGGAAAACGATAAATTTTAAAGTCCTCGCCCAGAAAATCCTTCTGGCTTTACTGAGATGCTTTAGTTCCCTATACAACATTAAGAAGAGTTTGAAGATCATTAAGAAATCAAAATTAATTACTTACAAACTTTTATGTGATCTCAACTAGAAACAGTCCTGTCTAATTTCTACTCAGATCCCTTCCAATTTGCAATTTGCTATGAGATACAGACCAGGAGTTTTGTTCATACAGTCCCTGTTACTTTTTATATATAAAAATTGATCTGCAATTGTGAGTTGGTATTTCCTACTTTGTACTTGGCACACAGAGGAACATTTCCTGTGTTTTTAATTAACCAACCAAGCAATTAAACAGATTTGCCTATGAGCATATGCCTAAACTCTTCCCTATCTGACAAAAAGCTGGCACGTTGTAAAGTTCTACCATTGCTACTTTGCTAAGCTACTTTAGTCAATAGGAGTAGAGCCTAGTGCTCATCTATATGCTTTGAACTTAAGATTAGCATGAATGCCAGTTTCCCTCTTCTTTTGTAGTACAGATGAAACCCTTTTCCACATCATGGGAAAGGCAATCCTTTCTGTCCTAGGCATTCTCAAAAATAGAGGCAACTCACTCACACAGAAGCAACCTAGCCAGTGCCCACAGCACAGCAGGCTCAAACCCTTAGTTCACATCATCCAGAAAATCCTGTATAATGAAGATACCACCTGGCAATGAAAGGAAGAACATCATTGATGGACTGGAAATACTGGCCAGCATGGCAGAGAACAGATAGTTCTTGTGCTTTACCTGTTAAACTATTTTTGATATTGTAACTAGAGTTTTCCTGAAATATAGCTCCTTAGGCAGCTGTATCTCCCATGAGCATCTGTTCATTTCTTCCCTGCAGCTGAGACAAGCTGTGTACTACCACCTGCAAGGCTGATTACACATCAGACAGGCACGAAGCTTCATGTATTGCCACCAAAAGATCATGTAAGTGCAAAGCATATTGCCCATGGCATCCGTAAAGACCTGGTTTTCTGCAAGCCCACACTGCTTTCTACACAGTAGATAAGGGGTGAGGCACAAAAAGACAGACTCTGTGTGCTACAGCTGGTGCACCAAACTACGTCTTCTCAAAAACATTCGTGGTGCCTTTCCCACTTCACAGTTTTGAGAAAATAAAAGTAAATATGAACAGAGACCAAAAACCTCTCAGCCCATGCAGCTGATGGTTACCCAGTGCGAGCTCCCCTTTCTCTGGGAAGCTGCTGCTCACTTTTGATAGGGAAACACAACAGCTTATGGAGTGGCTGGGAAAAGATCGAGGGACTCACAGCATCTGTAGGACACAAGTACTACCACCTGCTCCTCAACATTTCCACACTCACCTCTGGGGAGCAACCACACGACATACTAGCATCTGAACTGCTGTTCTCATTTGGAGTTAGGCACTTTGAGAGGACACATCCTGTGGTCCTTAGTGCTTCAGTGAGCTTATAAATCACTTATAAATCACTTGTATTTTCCCTTCAGGGAAAGTAGTTTATGTATGCACAACAGAGATGTTGGGTTAATGGCTAAGGAACTGTGACATTTGCTGTCATTTGCTGCTCATACAAGCAGCCACTTTGAATTGAAAGTGCAATCACATTTAAGGGAAGAATACACATCTTGGATACTTATCTTGGATGACTCAAGTTAATGATCCAGTAAAGGTAAGTAGTAAATATATTTCATCAATAAGGTCTCCTTCAACACCCAGCTCAGGTCAGAATTCAGTTTATGAGCTTTCAATGTAATCTTTTGTGAGAAATGTAATAACTCACACTCTTCAGGTTTTGCCAGGATCCTTGATACTAATTAACACAGCTAGGTGAGAAAGCCTGCCTCAAAAATAGGACGGAAGAACATAAAACACTTCAACATAAGTGACCTTTGGTACATCAGAGTTGAAAACATCACATTTCTCTCTTCCTTAAACGCAACTAACTGCAGGAGCCTTATTTTCCAATGTACTGAAAGCCTTCACAGCTCCTACAGATGTCCAGGGGGGCTGTGGAGGCTTCAAAATTATGTCTCAATTGCAGTGCCCAGAATTCAGGTTCTACCTCCCCAAACAGGGCCATAGCATTATTGCTTGTTTCCAGATTCCTTGCAAGGAACAAGCTGAATTCCCTGCTCACTTTTTTCTTTCTTGTGAGCAATTATTTAACATTATATTGCTGTTTCTACAGATATTAAATACCTGCAGGGAAATAGAGCCTCATAATACTCTATATGGAAGCCCTGGGATGACAAGTAATGGTATGTCTACTGAATGATGGAGATTGACAAAAACCCCAACATATTCAGACTCTAGCCTGTACACACCGAGTTTGCAAAAAGCACATAGGATCAACTGTGTCTTTTTTCAGCTGAAATTGCAGTGGTATGACTAACTTTCCTGTAGTCCTTGGAGACAACTAACCCATGAATTCAACCAACATTGCCAGGTACCAGGCTTCAGCAAGAACCCACCCACCTGGAGAACTTCTGCCACCAAGAAGGTGAGTGCCAGAGGACATGCCTGCTTTCCTGTCACATACAAAAAAACAAGCAAAGCAGCAACATGAAAGCGAGTGGACAAACCTGTCCTACCAAAAGCAGATGCACAGTGACTCTTGGCATGAAGGCTGGCTAAGGTGACAAGCACAGTCAACAGCAAACAAGATCTGTAAACAAAACACTCCCTAGTGGTATTCAATGCAGAGTGCTGGGGACAGTTCCTCTGCTTGTACTGATCCATGCTTGCCATGTAGCATAAAGAGTGAAGAAGCAGCACAGAACAAATCTGGAGTACAGGTGTTAACTTCCATCTGGGTCTTATAGTGATGTTTACTTCAAGCCATTCCCTCCTCTACTTCCTCCCTCTCTGCTGCTCAGCAGGTGTAACCACTCCTCAGGGTAGTAACGCTTGGCATAAAAGTCCTTCCTGTTAAATGGGAAGAGTAGATTGATGTCGGCTGGACTGCCCAGGAGACAGATTGTACCTGGGGGTGACAGGCCACGAAGGTGTGCCAATCTTCCACCCTCTCTCCACTCTTTGCTAAAAATAGTCTCTCCTTCTGGTTTCATCACTAATGAAGGATGGATTGTATTGTCCAGGGTAGATGCACGAATGTCGAGATCCCGGCAAACCAGTGTAGGGAGGATAAAGTCCGTTTCTTTCCAGTTCAGGATTTCTCAGTCCAGTTGGCTGTGTCAGGGGAAAAAAAAAAAAAAAAAAAAAGGTCTTATTTTCTTATTCCCACACTTAAATCCTCCTCATTGCATGGTGTCACTATCTTTCCTAGCAGTTATTTCAATAGCTAGAAGGAACAATGTCTAAAACCTAGAATTATTTTTATTATGGGAGTTATGTATTGCCTGAAGGTATTATACTGACTCAATTTAGTTTCAGCATCTTGCCATTAGCAGACTTGAAGTTCACCTGACTCCACTGAGTGCACTAGAACTACACAGCTAATTTTTAATCCAAGAGAACTGTGCTGCTGATCTCAGGTATTGAAATAACTCTCATAAGAGCCATTCTTCAAGAAAAGTTTGCTAGAAAGTCAAAGTTACTCTCCTGCCTTGGTTACTTTCTAGGAGCACTCCTTTCCCCTTATAAGCACTTATCCTCCCAACATAAGTACTTGAATTATAAATAAATCATTAATCAAAATGAGTACAAAATAAAATAAAGTAATCTGACCTTTCTTTCTCTTATGTAAATCTCCTGAGGAATTTTGGTATCAGACCATGACTGCACAACCCTTTCAACAGTCAATAACATCAAGCCACCCGGTCAGTTGTGTAAACACAGCACATTCATGCAAAGCCCTCGTCATCTACTGTTCACTAAAAGCTCCTCTTTCTAGTTACCAGCATAACAAAAGCCTTCAAAACTGTTTAGGAAATACATTTTCACTTCCAAATATTTCATTGTTACTGGAAACAGGAAGGAGGGAAAGGAAGATAATCCCTCGTGCCATACAACCCAGCAAATTTACATACAGGAAATCTTAAAAGACAAGACAGAAAAAACAAACCAAACAAAACAAAACCAAAACCTGCTGCTCTCTGTTCTCAAAAGCAGAAGTACAGAATGCATGATTTAGGTGAAATTCTGCAACCTTTACTCACAGGAGTAACCCCTCTTAAGTATACAGCTGTAGATCAGTGACAAGTGATACACCAATAACACAGCTCTGAATATAGACATTAAGATGGTATCAAGCATAACAGCAGGTCTTGTGCTTCGGTCTTTCTGCGCCCTACATAGCCTATTGCTCCTCCATCACTTCTTCCCTGCCACTTCTTCCCTCAGAGCTGAAGGGATGCTCTTTACACATCCTTTCTGCTGCAGGAAGGAGTCTGTACCCTAAAGGGTAGACGAGTGGAAGAATAGACAGCCCAGCATCTTCACATCTTGATATTAAGACCCCCAAGCGGAGGTCTCAATCTTCCAGCATCATCAGTGAGGGTGGAAGGGAAAAAACTACCCACAGGGATCCCTAGCAGTGTGTCCAAACCTTTAACTGCTCTTCTCTAAGATTTGACATGTAGGGCACCTACCGAAATTTTCCTAATGAGTCTTGAGCACTTTTCCTAAGGACATCTCTTTGTGGTATTCACCGTATGTAATAGTTAGAACCCACAGGACTCCCCATGCCTTGCTTTGGAATTTGCTTTGCTCTTTTATTTTCAGGAAAAGGATCTGTACTGACAAAAATAAAGGAATGTGTATCAGGCACAAAGGGTTAATAGTTAAGCTATGGATAGGTACCGAATAATACACATCTGTCATCTGCAACAGGTTCTTGGTGCTTCCATTCTCCTGCATCTCTATGGTCTCCCTGCCCCACTCTTGTGCCCGGGGGTTCTTCGGGTATTCAGCATACGGTGACATCTGGAAGTCCCCACTCTTGAAAATGAGTTTACTTATGTCATTTTTATTCTTCCTGTTTACAAAGTAACAAAGAAGAGAAAACACACAACTTATTCTGCTATCTTGTATACACTTCTGACCTGATTTCAGGAGATTTACTTCACGTTACAAACCATGACAGGGAACAAAGATGCCCTCAGAAGGGTTAGAGTTCAATATTCCACTCCGAGGCAAAATTCAGATATTAGGTCAGAGGATTATGCTACTCAGGGCATTATGTGGTGGCATATGAAATCTTCAAGGATGGAGATGGCGTAACCTCTTTGAGCAGCCTCTTCCACTGCCTCACTGTCCTCTCAGTGAATGAGTTTTTTCCTACACTCAGTCTGAACTTTTCCTGTTCCAGCTATAATTATTGTCTCTTGAATATGTGTGTCTTCACCTGAGTCAATAAAATAGTAAATGAAATCCAGGAAGAAAGAAGAACATGGGAACCCACACAGTATTCAAGTCTCCAAGTGCTTAACTACAGCATTTCCTAAGAAAGAAGATCTGCAAGAGGCTAGTCTGGATGACACCAAACACCCTTACATGATTACTATGTTTTATGATGCACTTTGGTGACACTTCCAGTTCAAAGCAGAATAACCACAAAAAGTCACATAACCTCATGAGACATCCAGTTCACTATTTTAGCCTGATGAATGGGGGAAAAAAAAGTATGTCCCAAACTAAAGTAGAGTGCAATACTCTGACATAGCCACTTGCATAGCGACCCTATGTCCCTATGTCCCACGACCCTACGTCATGTTCTTCTGCATTTTTACCCTTCAGGGTTTACTTGTGGGGAGCACTAAGTGTGGTATAACCCAATGAGAGGATGGCATGTGAGCCAGGGCTGGTGGCAGTACCTACCGGCAGCAGGTGACAATCAGTGCTATGCCCATGATGAGTAGAAGTCCTCCTCCGGCAGCGGCAATCACGACGGTGATGAGCTGATATGCTACAGTTGAGAAAGACAAAGACTCACTTAGCAACAGTGATGTGCTTGTCAATACAAATGTAAACACACCCATGGCCCTCCTGCAAACGGATCAACTATTTCCCATCTTCCCTCTCTCTGTGAGCAGTACTGTCTTAAAATTTCAAGTGAAACAAATGGAGTTGGGGATGTCCTGCTGAAGGAAGAACAAGTGCTTGTTTCCATAGTGGATGGATTCCCTTCTCAAATAGGGAAAAATTATTCAACACAAGTTCATGGATAATTCAAACAGTATTTCATGGATTCAGCTCCAAATACCTTGTGTTCCTGTGTGACCTATTCTAGATGATCCTGCCCTGACTGGGGGGGGGGGGGGTTTGGACTAGATCTTTCAAGGTCCCTTCCAACCCCAAACTTTCTGTCATTCTGTGATTCAGGAGTGCCCATTAAATATGCTATCATAACAAGAGTAGTCAGAGAAATGAGATCTCCTTTGCTTAGGAGATAATATGTTAAGTTAGTTTTGTTGAAGAGGTCGACGGAATAATTTTCAACAGAAAACGAAGAAATAAAAACCACTGACAGGAGTGATATGTACCTACTGCACTTTAGACATAGTCATTTGCAGTTCTTTCAAATTTCCTGTTTCTGACACTGGAAACAACAGAGGCAAAACTCAGTACTTACGGTTTCCACAGTTGAATCCGCCTAAGCCAAAGGGGCAGCTAGTAACAGAAAACAACAAGGAGTTTCAGTGCCTTCATTGTGCTGACAGGTCACCACACTGTTAAGGACAGTGGAGTAGGAGGAGGGCAGAGCAGTCGCCTTACCTCACACAGGTCTCGTTTTCCAGCTTATAACCATCTTCACAGGCTAAAAAGACAGAGAGAAGGGCCGTGAGCGCCGCATAGTGGCTGCTGCAGGGGAGGCATTTCCCACGACGAGGCTTCCCACGGAAGCCTCACCTCAAACCACCTTGGCCACTGCCGGCACAGCAGGAACTCTGTGTACTCCGATGTGACGCAGTATCTCCTCTGGTTTAGGCAAAACACTGTGCACTTAAATTCACCTGCCGCTGGCGGCGACAGGACCATTTCAGGGCTTCCCAGCAGAGCTAGCCCAGAGCAGGTAGGTGGAAATAATATAATTCCTAGCAGAACTTCTTGCTCAAATGGAAACTGACTGCACACTTGTACTACTTCTCACAAAACTGCAGTGTGAAAAATCTGCAAGTGCCTCAAATTTTTGCTTTGAAACATCATTTGAACAGTGTTACTTTAGTACTGATGGACATTCTTAATTATTTTTTGAAGTGTTAGTATCGCAACAAAATGTTATGCAAACACTGTTGGGCTAACACAGAGTGGTAGGTGATGTTTTGCCTTATGCCACCTTATTTTTATTTTTTTTTCTTTTTCTTGTCTTTCAAATTTGGAGCTAAATCAAAATTAGAAATATCGTATTTTACCATAGAATAAGAATTAAATTTACTAGGTCTAAATAACCCCAAATGTACAAAATATTGGTGAAAAGCTGAGACCGTCACTTCAAAGTGACAATTTCTGTGGCTATGGACAGTTATCACCTGAATTATGTGACAAAATTATACAGCCCTTCTGATGAGCAACAAAGGTGATGATACATTAGACATGTAATTATAAGTTTCAAATTACTGATAACTGCTTTTCTCAGCAGTAGTCCTACAACAGTAGCAGCTCTGCTGCCTTTTGTAGAGGCAGATAAAGTGGTGACTCAAGCACTTGGAGTGACAGGGATAGAGTCACTCTGGGCAGAGGGACAAGTCAAGACTAGTACATGAGGCAGCCCTTCAGGGTCTGCAACACATCACCTAGGGATCTGGGAAACACCTACATTACACTCCGCAGGGAATAAAACTAGATTGTTCAGTGAAAATAAAAGTGCTCATGGGATTTTATTTCCCCCCCCCCTTAAACACTATATATGGTTAAAAATAGTGAGGCAGCAGCTCTCAAGCCCTCTTCCTTTCTGGGTTGCTCTTTCAGCACAGGAAAAACCAAAAGACATTATTTAATCCCAGCAAATATGAGGAAATCTGTGAAGAGAGAAGGAGGCTTCCAGCAAGCCCTAAGTAAGCCATAGCAAAGCTCTCTCCTACTCCTCTGCTGTTCTAAGCGTACCAGATGCCTGTTTCCCTCCTGCACAGCGAGGTATTATATTTTCAGAAACACTTAGCACAGGGAGAAAGGAAGAAAAGCAGCTCAAATATTGTCCTTTAGGACAGGCTGGCAATATCATAGTAAACCATGAGAGAGCACTAGTATTCTGCCTGGATTCAGAAGTTTATGGCTCTTCCAGCACCAATAACAAGAGATGGATGCCAGCAGGGAGCAATGTGACTGTGACCTCCCCTTCATAACAGAGGTCACAGAACTTTCCTAAATTTGATTCCAGTTTCAAATCAAATAGTTGAACTAGAGCTAGAGCTTGGAGATTGATTTTAATGTTTTCAGTGACAGACAATCAACAGCAGCCCTGGGTCAGATGCTCATAATGAAGTTAATTTCCTCAGCCATTAAAAACATTCACCTTCTTTCTGGTCTGAATTATCCTAGTGTCAAATTCCAGGCTTAGGATGTTTACTTGCTAGACTGAAAGAGGTTATATGATCACATTTCTCCTCACCACCACCAAATCACCCCTTTGCCTTTCATAAAGCCAAGTGCACTGAGATCTTCCAGTCTCCCTGGTTTTGCAGCTTTCCTGTGAACGCTCACAGCTCCTCTCTGACCCTTTTGACTTTTGGCTCCCAGAAATAGATGTTGCATGCCTAGGGATAAAAAACTTCCCCTCCTCTGCCTGTCCATGCGCCCTAAATACACTCAGGGACCATATTAGCCTTACGAGCCAGAGCTAGGGACCTCTTCTTTACCTGTCAAGCTCCCCTCACAGCTCTGCTCAAGTCTCTGCTTTCCAAGAGACACAATCCACAGCGTGCCTGGCACTTTTTGCGTATGGCCTTGATTGTGGTCATATTGAAATCGTTCACCTATATACTGTTTGCTAAGTGTCTCATGTCATTTCCCCTGAGGGCTGTGTGGACATGGGTAAGTGATGCAGTCAATCATGAATACTCACAGAATCACAGAATTGTCAGGGTTGGGAGAGACCTCAAAGATCATGCAGTTCCAATTCCCTTGCCCATGGGCAAATACACATCACACTAAGATCAGGTACTGCAGCTCCAGTCAGAGACTTACCACAACAACTGGCATCAGTGATGACAGGAGTGGGGACTGACGTCCGTGGTAGCTGGTCGTGCACCTCTCTCTGACCTATATAACCACACTACTCCTTTGCTACCTCTTTCACTACATTCATTCCCCCATAGCTGGAGATGGAGAGCATGATGCTCTTTAAGTAGACTCCCTGCTGCATCTCACCATGATGGTTTTTCACAAGATTAATTTTTCTCTCTGTAAGATGGTTTCTTTGAAGTCAAGGAATTGATCAGAGAGAACTGGACAAGACTTAAGAGACTCAGTCAATAGACAGGGCAAGGATAGTAAATCTGAAAGGATCCTTGCCTGTCTCACTCACAATACCAAGGCATTAGCAAAATGAGACTGGATGGGTTGTTCCTTTCACTCGCTAACAAAAGCAGACCAGAACCATTACAGAGTAAATTTTCTACCAAAGCAAGCCACAACATCAGGCAATAACAAAATCTGCAGTTGTGGGAGGCATCAACAGCTTGCTGGAGTTGCCTTCTCTAGCAGGAGCTTCATGTACCCCAGCCCCAGCCTAATGCCTGCATGTTGGGAAAGTCTGGAGGAGCCTCAGGGAGCCCAGCCTAACCTCATCCCCTCAGCTCTAGCCCAGCAACATGTGTAGAGCACATACACCTTGTGTGGTCTCAAAGCTGGAGCCTGTCTGGGACCCCTCTAGGCCAAGAGGCCTACAGCTAGGACAGTACAGAGGTAAAGCAAAGTCTTGAACATGCATCTCTGTCCTAAATACTCTGTGCTTATGTCTTTCCTCTCCTCACCTTGCCTTTTCCCACCGCTTTGCTTTTTCCTCTGACATCTTTCCTGCTCCTTTGAACATGATTCCAAGAGAGCTAATGCTGCCACACTCAGCAAACTTTCAAACACAAGCAGGGAATGGAGAAAAGGCTTAAACGTCAGGGTCCAAGCAAAGCTATACAAGTTGTGCTTTACCACTTGGAATTCTTTTGCCTTTGTGAAAGAGACTCAGGGGTCTCTGTGGAGACTTGGTTTGCTGCTCCTTGCTTCATTCCAGACACACTCTGTACTATTAAAAATAGTATACCCTTGAAGAGCTGGCACGTCTTGTTTCTAGTGCAGCCCTGAAGATATTAGCGAGGTTGAAAAAAGCAATGAACCAAAGATAAGCAAACTGCACACCAAGAGGTACCGCAGCCAATGCGTCAAAAATCCTGTGGCTCACAGATCTAACCCTTTCTTGGTCCATAAGATCCTTTTTGAGTGTGCCTCAGGGTAAAGACACTGCAAGGCAGGACAGAACAATTCCTGGGGGTCAAGATGGTCGATCCCCCATGCCCCAGCAGCTCTCCCAGGCACACCCACCTTCCCACAGGGGAGACCGGACAGGGCAGCACAATAGCCATTTCCCTCTTTTCAAATACTATAATTGGAGTCACTGAGCCACATTTTCATGACCCACAATGAGGGTTGGATGCTCAGAAGACCTCAGTTCCTGTTTAGTCGCTATGGGGGCAGAGGTTTTCAAAGAGGCTGGCATATTGTATGCTATATTTATCAGAAAATAGCCCTGTGTATTAAATGAGGGCCACAGTTTGGCTGTTGAGAAAAATCTTTACAAATCCCAGCCACTTGGTATACTCAGATGGGAACAAAGTGATGCTGAGAATCTAGTCTCAGCATCCTAAATCCCACATGCAGCCTACATCCCACAGCAACCCTGTCCCTCAGACACTCTCAAACCAATCAGTAAGATGTTTCCTACTGAGAGCAGTCAGCTCAAAGTGGCATTCAGGTCTCACCGTGTACAGATAGGGTTTTTCATATTTTGCATAGCAAACACTTGCAGAAAAGGAATAACTGCAGGTACAAAATGTTAGATCTTGCAGCCCTCTGCAACCATCCCAAGTCCATCATAGCCTTTCAGGTATTTATCTTCAGAACATTGCTTGGCAAAGAGATGTGGACAAGTAAACTGGAGTAACTCACTCTAAGTCCCCATCATCGATGACAGAACAAGAACTGAACAAAAGTCTCACAGGTTTTACCCCTGCTCCCCAAACAAGTCCTTCTTTTCCTCTCAAGGATCAGTGGAGATAATAAGCACTTCCTAATAGAAATTCTTCCCTCAACATACAAAACAAAGAGAGGGAAGGAAAACACGAAGGAGAAAGGTTTTGCCTGGAGTCACAGAGTGGAGGATAAGGCAGGACCATGGCCTAGGACTTAGAGATGTCCATCTTCAGGATGTCCATCTTAGAGCCTGTAGCACACAAATTATGTCCAGGCACATTTTTCTCACTCTCTAATCAGACTTGGAATCGACAAAGCATCTCCTCCTATTTCAACAGCAACCCAGCAGTCACTGCCAGAAGCAATATACAACCACTACTGCAATTCTGATTGATAAGTCACCAGAAAACTGCATTTCTTAAGAAGCCCTACAACAACTGCTGAAACTAGCAAATAGACACCTTGATCTCGCAGAAGTCATTTTGACCACTGGATTGTGCACAAAGACTTTATCTAAAAGGTAGGAAACCCAGATTTCATGATCTGGAGAGTATCTTTAAAATAACATAACCCTTAAGCATAACATTTCTGTTAGGAACCCAGATGAAAAATAAATTCATAATCCTTTTCAGACACTTATTTTAAAAACACCAGTGATGTATTAATACAAGCTTGTGAGTTTAAAGCACTTCTCCTGAGTTCGCTGAGAGTTCAGACAAAACCAAAACACGCAGAGACGCACGTCATCTCTGCTCTGTGCCACTGAACTGAAGCCCAAAGCAGGCAGGCCCCTTTCTCCCTCATCTGAGTGACTGTGACTCACAGTGTGCTCTAGAAAGAGATAATATTATTCCTAGAGAGAGACCGCATCTTCAGCATCTGCTGAAAAGTCCCCATACCAAATGAAAGAAACTGGAGCTGCTAATATTTATTCATAATATTGAGCTCCGCTCACGCACAGCAGTACACACGTGCTGATTTCCACTGGAACAGAAGGTCCAAGCAAAATTCAGGCAAAATATGCCACATAAAAACCCATACCTCTGCAGGAGTGGTCCATCTTGTTGTATTTGAAGTATCCACTTTTGCACTGGCAGAGTGCGACTCCATCGAAGTCAGTGCATTCAGAAGTTTCCTTGTCGCACTCAGGGTCTTTCTGCTTGCACAAGCTGCCTACTGTTGGGAAGAGGTGGCCAGCATCAGCTTGGTTCTCTCTGAACCCAGTGTTATGCACATTTGCTTTACCCAGGCATCACATTCAGTTCATGTGTTGTTTTAATCTCTTTTCTTACAATAATGTTTGTTCCATTAGGACACAGTCACGGCACCACATCTTACATATCACAGAATCATAGAATGTTGGGGGCTGGAAGGGTTCTTGAAAGATCATCCAATCCAACTCCCCTGCCAGAGCAGGATCACCTAGAGCAGATCACATTGGAATGCATCCAAGTGGGTCTTGAATTCATCTCCAGAGAGGAAGACTCCACACCTGCCCTGGGCAGCCTGTTCCAGTGTTCTGTCACCTTCACAGTGAAAAAAAATCTTCCTCGTGTTTCCATGGAACTTCCTATGCCTCAACTTCCACCCATTGCCCCTTGTCCTGTCATTGGGCATTACCAAAAGAGCCTGACAGAGTTTACAGATATATAAACATTAATGAGGTCACCCCACAGTCTCCTCCAAGCTAAAGCCACAGTTCCCTCAGTCTGTCCTCGTAAGGAAGACGTGCCACTCCCTTAATCATTCTTGTGGCTCTGTGGTGGACTTTCTCAAGTAGCTAAATGTCCTTCTTGAACTGAGTGGCCCAGAACAGGACAAAGTATTCCAGATGTGGCTTCACCAAGACAGAGTAGAGGGGAAGAAGCAGCTCTGTCAACCTATCTACCGTCTTTTGTAAAGGCAAATAGAGGAGGCAAACAACAAATGTTTCAGCTCAGAGACAGAAGGGAAAATGAAAAAGAAAGATTTGGTTTGGCTCAAGCTGAAGCACATTCATCCTCTGAGACCATTTCACAAATCCATTTTTCAGTTTATATCAAGCAAAACATTTTCCTCAGCCCAAACCAAATTTTTTCCACTTCAATATTAAGCAAATAATTTGTCCTTTTATTTACATTATTCTGAAGCAGTGTTGTACTTTAGAAAGTAAGATTTGTTCAAATGAGGATTCAGCAAAACTATGGGTAAATGATGGAAATTGTGTCACCAAATTTACATTTTTTACTGGGAGGTCAGACTAGATGGAATGAGAACATGAACAAATATTCATGAGAAATAGGATTTTATAGAAAACACGTCACTTGTTTGGCACTCATCTTCTACAAACCTCTCCTTCCTAGAGACATTTTTTTTCTTAATTATTTTGTTGGGGTTTGTTTATTTGTTTGTTTTGGAGGTTTTGTTTGGTTGGGGGTTTGTTTGTTTGTTTGTTTTTTATCTAACATCTTTTCTTTTAAGTAGTTACAAGAACATCATTTATTTCTTAGTCTTCTTATGTCAAGTTAGAAGTAGGTTTTACCAGAAACATTGTATCAGAGGTACTGGTCAGATATAATCTACTAAAACAATTTAATTCCATCCATGATGAAATATGACTTTAAAATATAGCATGTTAAAATAGAAGCATGAGCTAAAGCTATCATCTCTGTGTTTGCTGAAATGATTTGAGGGTTTTTCCCATTACACCCAGGCTAAGCACTGTTGCCCTTCATCCTCAAAGCCAAACCTTGAAGCCCAAAGTCACAGAGCTCCAAATGCAGAAGTTTCCTTGCAGGAGCCCATCTTTCAAGGGTGCTTACTTTTCTGCATGCTGTTGGTACCTCTCACAGGTAAGTTGGAAAGAGAGGACCAGGAGGTGCAGGGCACAGGATCATCATCACCAATGGGATTCCCCAAGGGAATGCTGAAGTGCTTCTTCAGGTCTCTATCAGGTAGGCGATTTGGTATAGAAATCAAAACCTCTAAATTGTGAGCCATTTTCATAGTCTGCAACACTGAAGGTAGGTGAGCACAGCTCACCACATAACCTGTAGCAGCAATAATGACCTCAGTGGGGGATTTTCTCTTGGCTTTCATTCCGTTTCCCTAGCTCCCAGACATGCAAGTGGAATTAAGACTTACGTTGTTTTGATCTGGCCAGGGCCTGGTGTCACATCCCAGAGATGAAAGGCTACCCCACAATGCCTCTAATCCTGTGCTGCATGATGTTTTCACAGAGAGGCAGATTTTTCACACATGTGGCAAAGATAAGGCTCAATATCTGTACCCCTTTTGTACTGTGAGGCTCTTAAGATGACTGCCATTTAAATAAGATAAAAAAGATTCTGAGGGCCTCTTTGAAACATCAAAATCTTTCTCCCTCTTCTATAAAGGAATCAAAATAAAACATCCCTTTCCCCTCCTGTCACAGTCCCTCCAGATGCTGCTTACCTCTGTGTAGTGGTCTGAGGTTGGCGATTAACTGGCAGGCATCGGTGGGGAATTTGCAAGCTCGAATGTAACTTTTCACGCTGCTGACAACGTCATACAAAGTCACATTGGATGCTAAAGAGAACGTGGATTGCACTGAAACATGCACAAAATTTGCCTCCCTAACAGAAAACAAAACAAAACAGCCCTGAGTACCACGGGTCAGTCTGGTATCATCATAAGCACCTTATACGTAGGGTTCATATTAATGCACATTATACACAGGAGTCATTAAGGCAAGCAATGCTTACCACAGACACAATACCCCACACATACTGAAGCAGCCATGCATTGTAGCAGACCTTAAAAAGAGGACAAGCTTACACTTCATAGAATGGTAAGGTTGGAAGGGACCTCAAGGATCATCTAGTTCCAATCCCCTGCCATAGGCAGGGACACCTCCCACTAGTACAGTTTACTCAAGGCCTCGTCCAACCTGGCCTTGAACACCTCCAGGGAGGGAGCAGCCACAACCTCCCTGGGCAACCTGTTCCAGTGCCTCAGCACCCTCACTGTAAAGAACTTCCTCCTAACATCTGTTCTAAATCTTCCCTCTACACTTAAGCGAGGTGTATTTGGGGTTGGAAAGAGTGCTGGTAGCTCACTTTGAAACCAATCATAAATCCTTCCTGGGCAGCTCGTAAGGCCATCCCAAACCACTCATGCCAGGAGGACCCTGGGAGAGTTGGGAAAGGTGGTCAGGCATTCCCGTGCCCTGCATCAGTCGCCATGGGATTACATCAAGGCAAGCACCAACTCGAAATGGAAAAAATGGAGCTCAAATTGAACACCCAGAACATTTGAGTTTTACATTCTACCTCTGGTAGCCTTAGCCTTACCTGGTCGCCTTAACTGTGGAGTGGTGGTATCCTGGCAAGCCTGACAGTGATGCATTGAGCTGCAAGGAAGGAAGAGCAGCTATTAGTGCACCAGGGGATGACAGAGGGAGGCAGCCCAGAGGCAACACAGAATGGTCCTCCTGGGTCATACGCATCATCCCCTGTGTTCACCAGATCTGCCTGCTTAGGTTGAGGGGCCTCTGAGCATCCCAGCTGCTCTTCTGTTCAATATGAAACATGCATTATCCTGTTGCCAGCAATGGATGGCTGAACTCGCCATCATGAAGCTTTGGACAGGATGAAGACCTGGTAATTCTGACAGGAGCATCTGCCTGAGGCCCCAGTGTATAATGACTGCAAAGACAGAGTATAAGCTGGAAGCCAGTAGGGACAGTGTCCCACATGAGGCCAAGCTCAAAGCATGGCCCTTGCAGACTGAACATCTTCCAAGGAGCTTCCCTCCTGCACAATCCTCGTGTGGTTTTCTGTGTTGATATGCTGTCTGAAGCCCCTTAGGAGCCAGGTCTCCCCATTGCTGTCTTAACAGCCTAGGCATGGCAGGGGAGAGGAGCATGCTGGGATTTGAAACTGTATCTCAACATTCCTACTTAGACCAGATCAGGATGGTTTAATGATTTAAAAGGCTAAATCCACATTACAGTCTCATGGTTTCCCACGACCACTGTAAGAGGAGCGATGAAGACCTGTCCCATTAGCATTGCTGAAGGCCCATCAATGACACTCACCATTGTCAGGATTTCTTCCTCAACACGGAGGAGCTCTGTGTACTTCCCATGTGTAATATTAAGTTTCAGGGGGACCTGGCCAATAAATATTCTTACTAAAAAGGAAAATAAGACAAGTTACTTGGAACACATGTCCAAGCCAGTTTCATCTGCCTTACACAAGAGACTGTCTTCATGGAAAACCCCTTTACACAGTGGAAAGAAAACTCACAACTGAGAGTCACTGCCCCAATAAAGCAAAGTCACAGCCTTGTGATATTTCCCAAGAGCTGCTGCAATGTTCCCACAGCCCCAGTCAAATCCCAGAGCTGAACAGCCAGCATTTAGCTGCAGCACTCATGCAGTTCATATAGAAACAGAGACTAATTTAAAAGATCCCCTGAACACAGGGAAAGTTGGGTAAATTTAGTAACAAGACAGTTTGAGCTACCAAAGCTGTTTATATTAATTTGGGACAAACATGTCAAATCTCTTACCCCTCACTGCAATAGAAAGGAAGCAGATCAGCAAGTCAAAACAAAGCACTGTAGAAAGGACATTTTCATTTTTCAGATTGTTGGACAGAATGAGCAATGACAGTTGAAAAGAGATCCAAAAGATGCATTTTTCCATGCTTAGATTCATATTTGATTCACGGCAGCAGAATGCAATAATCTGAGTTGTCCAGACTCAGAGAGATAACGTACCTAAATCTTGTATTAAGTGTCATGAGATACTTGGTACAAACGAGAAGTCAGAGCTCCAGTCTTATGTTCCACCAGAAAAACAAATACTGTTGAAGATAACATTATAAAGCCTCCAATTCTCTGTCATTTTTTCCCATCCACGGAGCCTATCTTCACCACAAATCTAATATCAGACAGCTCCAATGTAACAGCTCAGGGTAAAAATAAGATGAAAATCACCTTCGCAGCATTTATATAATCTGCCCATATCCCAGTTTGAGGCATAATCAAAACAACTCTCTAAATTAGAAGCTGACACATTCCAGCTTGAAGAAATGTTTCAAAACACCGTTCAGGGACACCTCACCCATGTTTCCTTAGCAAAATTTCCATGCCTCTAATCCTTGCTGATTAAGGGTCAGAAGAAACTCTAGCAAAACAAATTCCCCTTTACAATGGGACATTGTTAAATCCTTGAGATTGAGAGTCCTCTAATAGAAAGGAGGGGGTCAGAACCTGAGCTCCAACAACTGTGCTGCATGAAATATACTCAAGGTATGAAACAAGACCTTAATCTTACAAAGACTTTCACAGCTGCTTAATTTTCCACACATGGCTGACCCCACTGAATCCAGATTACACAATAGCCCCACTGACTTCTCCTAAACCAAGCACCATCACCTGGGCTTGAAGGGCTAGGAGCCATGATAAGCTGCTGAATGCTTTTTGGGGGTTGTAAAACACATTAGGGTCACATCTGTCCTTACTAAAAATCCTGAGCCCACTGCTCTGTTGCTGTGTTTTCAAGAAACCTTCAGCTTTCACTGTGCCTGCTCCCAGGGGCAGTCCAACATGACAGACATTAGAGACTGCACTTGTATAAACAGTGAAAGGCTCTTGTAAAAAGCAGTGGTTGAGAGGAACATTAAGCTCCTGAACTAGTCTGAGCCTAGCTTAATTTATTGTAGAAGATTACAGATAATTACTTCCATCTTTTTCTACCCTGGCTTTTCACTTTTTGTTTTATTTTTTCTTACCTAAATTGCACTTTCCTCTTTCCAGCTCATATCCAAGAGGACACTGACAGACATAGGAGCCATGAGTGTTGTTGCAGGTGGCCAGCGCAGGACAAGGGTTGGAAAGGCATTTATCGACATCTACAAAAGCAGAAAAAAGCCCAAGCTATAGTTACAGAATCACAAAAATCATCAGCTGTTGGGATAAAAAAGACCAAACTGGTTCCTCTTCTGTGACCCCTTGAGCATTCTCAGATGCTTCCTTGCATCATCTGCACTTAATATTTATTCCATTCTTTATTATTCTTTGGAGCTGAAAGAATAAATACAAACCACTTTCTCTTGAATATTCATTCAAGAGCCCTTGGGATGTAGTGTTGATCCATGTTAATAAGAATACACAGCTTGTCTAGAGCTCATCTACAGATCTCAAGGTATTTTTCAAAGACAAAGAGCCCTACACATATGATGGAGAGACTGAAGAAGAGACTTCAACAGCCAGAGCTAAACACAGGAGTATGGACTCCTGCCCTTTCCATGCAAGCCCTGTTTCCATGATCCAAAGCTACTGCTGGAATGCTGATGAAGTCCGTAGATTAGGGAGTAATGACAGAGGCAGCTCTGGCTGCCATCATCTCCTTTATTGGGCCTGCAGCCTCCTTTGTGTCAGGCTGGGGATGGTCACAGTGATACCTGCCAGTGCCACTGCTCATCATGCACTTTCCACTGGGTGAGCAAGGGCTTGAGGATACCAAACTGTGAAACAGAGTATCAGGGTATTAATGGCTCTAGACTCAGGTGCTTCACAGATTATACAACTCAAACTACAAGTTCTGGTTAAGATATCCAGTACTTCCCTTGAAAAAAATACACATCCTCCTCAGAAACACTCTTCTTGCTATCCATATGACTCACACAAGCACATATGCAGGTCACACGTGTGCCAGGGTAGACTGCAAGCAGGACCACAGACTTGTTGGTGACAAGGTGCAGTAAGATGAGCCAAACATCTTACAAACCTCTTAAACCTCTGGAGCAGAAACAAGAAGGATGGGCTTTGAGGCTAAAACACAAAGTGAGAGAGCCAAACCCATGTCGGTATTTCTGACAGTGCTGTGACATGTGGGATCACCCAGGCCCTGCAGACCAGACAATCCCAAGCCAACCTCTGCATCAGGAAACGCCATCAGACACAATCTTCACATTTTGGCTAGCCTAGCACAACTACCTCAGCATCATAGAATCATAGAATGGTAAGGTTGGAAGGGACCTCAAGGATCATCTAGTTCCAACCCCCTGCCATAGGCAGGGACACCTCCCACTAGTACAGGTTACTCAAGGCCTCATCCAATCTGGCCTTGAACACATCCAGGGAGGGAGCATCCACAACCTCCCTGGGCAACCTGTTCCAGTGCCTCACCACCCTCACTGGAAAGAACTTCCTCCTAACATCCAGTCTAAATCTCCCCTCTGCCAGTTTAAGCCCATTGCCCCTTGTCCTGTCATTGCAGGACCTTGTAAATAATCCTTCCCCAGCCTTCCTGTAGGCCCCCTTCAGATACTGGAAGGCTACTATCAGGTCTCCTCGAAGCCTTCTCTTCTCCAGGCTGAAGAGCCCCAACTCCCTCAGCCTGTCCTCATAGGAGAGCTGCTCCAGCCCTCTGATCATCTTTGTGGCCCTCCTCTGGACCCGCTCCAACACTTCCATGTCCTTCCTGTGCTGAGGGTTCCAGAACTGCACACAGTACTCCAGGTGGGGTCTGACGAGAGCAGAGTAAGGGGCAGAATCACCTCCCTTGCTCCTGCTGGCCACGCTTCTCTTGATGCAGCCTAGGACTCGGTTGCTCTCTGGGCTGCATGTGCACACTGCAGACTCATGTTGAGCTTTTCATCAACCCAGACTCCAAAGTCCTTTTCCTCAGGGCTGCTCTCCAGCCATTCACCACCCAGCCTGTATTTGTGCTTGGGATTGTGCCTACCCAGGTGCAGGACCTTACACTTGGCCTTATTGAATTTCATGAGGTTGGCCTGGGCCCACCTCTCCAGCCTGTCCAGGTCCCTCTGGATGGCATCCCTGCCCTCTAGCAAGTCGACTGTGCCACACAGCTTGGTGTCATCTGCAAACTTGCTGAGGGTGCACTCCATTCCTCTGTCCATGTCACTGACAAAGATGTTAAAAAGAAGAAGAAGAAGAAGGTTTAGTGTCTCTGATCTTAAGTAGCCAGAAATGAGGGGGTGTATTTTGAAACGCTGCCTTTCGCTCTGCCGTCCTTCACTCCATGATGGGGAAGAGGGCAGCTGCTTCTCTCACTGCAGAGTGCCCATGTTCAGAGGACCTCAAGGCAGCAGAAGGATCTTTTGCACTTTGATAAACAGAAAGAACTTGGTATTTAAAGGCAAGGGTAATTTGGCAAATGTGCAAATCAGTTGGTTAAAAGGACACATTACTTCAATGGTTTTGATTTAAAAAAATCCATTCCCCTACAATGACTTTTTTTTCCATGGAGTCATAGCTTTAATTAAAACCAAGCCTGATAAATAACCTTTAAATAATTAATAACTGGATGGAATACATGCTATTAGTAGCATTTCACTGAGACTAATACAATTAGCACACACAATATCCCACAGTGGCATAAGGGCCAAGCTCCTGGACTTTGAATACACAATAGATTTCCATTATATGTGAAACGCTGGTCAGTGTATTTACTTGAGAAGAAATGAAGCCTGGCAGTAGTAATGAATGATTGTCACAACACATTCAGCAACACTACAGTAGTTGCCTACCAACAACACTACAGTATTTGCCTACCAAGAGAAGCAACAAGCCCTCGAGGAGGAGATTATTTAATGAGGTGAGAAGAAAACTACCACCAGGTTGTAATAACTGAAATTCCAAGAGATACACCAACTTCTGGTCAACCACTCATATTGATTTGTATCTATAGATACTGTCAATCAATTGACAAATATAAAACACATCCTATGCTCACTTGTAAAGCCAGGCATCTGTGTGTACTTAAAATTCTCAAACTTCAGCTTAATGTTTCTGTCAGAAGTGTTTACCCTCTCTTTTTCTCCCTTTTCCAGCAGTTCAGCTTGATTGCTAAACCCTTTTCTTAAAAATGCCAACATGGAGACTGAGCGTTTGTCTTTAAACCCTGCTGCCAACATACTTGCCATACATACATAAATGCCCCTTCAAAGGTCTTTAAAGTGTAACCTAGACAGTCCTGGTCCCATCACTGATAGGTGCCATCGGACATGTTACCTGTTGTTGGAGACGAAATCCTCAGCCCAGTTGTGCTACTCAGTGGAGAAATGGTGGTTGGTTTGGTACTAGCCAAAGTAGTTGCTATGCTCACAGTGGTCTTGCTGGTTGCAAGGGCTTTAGGACTTGTAACAGGGATGCTTTCCTCGGTGACTTTACCAGGCCTTGAAGTTGTGGGATCCATGGCTTCTGTGCTTTCACCAGTGGTATACATGTGCTCTGTGGCAGTAGGAGTTTTGGCTCCGCGGGCTTTCGCGGTGCTAGCATCACTTGGGGTTGTGGCCACTGTTGTCAGCACAGGAGGTTTCACCGTGGTCAGTGCCACTGCAGGGACAATGATGCCTTGGTTTGTTGCAGTTGGTGAGGCACTAAGGGGTGTGTCTGTAGGCCCAGCCAAAGGGGCATCACTGGTTGTGGTGAGCAGGGTTGTCACCTTCCCGAAGCTGCCTTCCTGGGCAGTGGCAGCCTGCGGTGAGGCAGTCTCCATTGCCATTGTGGGAGCAGACAGAGTCGCAATGTGTCCACCGAGCTGCTCCATGGGTGCTGTAGAAAAAGGAGACTCAGTGAAGGTGAAGATGGTTCTGTTTGGTGGCTGGTGTGTAACACTGTGCTTGTTGGTCCCTCTGGGTGAGCTTCCAGCCACGGCAGCTGTGGAGGGCACTCTCCTGACCACAGTCGTAGCTACAGGAGTGCTTGCTTGATCACTGTCACTGGGCTCTGATGATGGTGATGGAAATAGAGGCAATAAAGATACTAAAGAATAAGATGGGGAAAGCAAGGAGGAAGTGGGCAAGGAGGATGATAAAGCCTGCAGAGGGGATGAAGATGGCATCGCAGAGGATGAGAGTGGCTCAGATGATTCTGATGCTGTAAACATCAGTGGTGGTGGTGTTGATGACAATGAGTGATGCAGTGACGACAGTGAGGAAGAGGCTGGAAATCCTGATGATGATACAGATGATCTGCTGATGGTCAACATCTCAGAGTCTGTGCTGAAGACTGTTGCATTTTGTATGCTGTCTGCAGAAGCTGAAGTCAGCAGTTTGGAAGAATGTACCAGCAAGGGTTCTGTAGATGGTTCAACAAAACTCCCATCACTGGATACATTGCTCCTTCTGTCCTGTGCCACAGGAGATTTTGATGAATCAGAAAGGTTGGAAATTCCAGAAAAAAAGGTGGAACTTTCTGAAGAGTCAGCAGAGGTGCTGCTATTTGATATGGACAGTAGGGTCCTTTCTCCTCCTCTGGTATATGTGGTTGAAATGTATGTGCCATCTGTATGAGAAACTGAGGTCCTTTTCTCAGCATCGATGCTACTGACTGGTTGATGGCTACTTGGCAAGCCTGGAGAAGAAGGACAAGATACATTAGGAAGACAGAGTAATGTGAAAGCATTTTGATGTGATATTGAAACCACTTGCTAGATACATAAAATGTTCTTGTCTGTGAACTGGCCCATGATTTTCTGAAAATTAAGAACAACATCCAAGCATCAGTATCAAATTAGGAGTTTTTTGCACTCTTTTAATTGATTCTAACATGATGAACTCAGACACAAGGCTTCTGTGAAACACAGAGGTTTCTAAAACACTGTTCTTCCAGTACTGTTTTCCTATGGGAGTGAGCATGCGTTGTTCTGTGGCATTTTGTGGCAAGCTAAGCAGGAAAATTCATTTATTCCCTTTATCATTTGCAATTTACAAAATTCATATCCTCTCCCTCTTACTCTCCATTCCCAGCTAAAGAATATCCATCTTCTTCAGTCAATTTGCTTTTAGACACAGTGAGCTTCATGCCTCTGCAGGATAAAATTATTACATTATATTAATTTGCAGCTTATCGTGAACTTGCTGATTGAAAGCTTTGCAGCCAGGAAATATTAAATGAGTAGCACATCAGGTTGAAAAAAAAATATTCAAATGATTTAGTATAAAAGATGCAGTCAATCTTGTAATATGAATTTCAGGATGTATGGATAAGCTCACCATTTTCTAAAAAAAATAGGGTATTGAAAACTTGGTTTAATTCTAGAATTTCGCTTAGGTCAGCATAAAGCATTCCCGAAAGCATTACCCAAAAGAAATCAGTCAAGGTGCAACAAAACAATGCAGCCATCTGTGCCAGCTTGGGGCCACGAGCATACTCGAGGCCGAAGGACAGAAATGGCTCCTACCCCTTTCCAGGAGTAAGAATGAGGATATTGCACACTGGTTGGAAGTTTAGAGAGAAATTCTATTTACAACAATATATGTACAAAAGGCAATCAGGTAGAGTAAGCAAAAAAAACCCTATTAAGCCCAAACTGGCCTTTTCATAATCTTCCACCCCTTCCACTCTCAGTCAGCCTGAGGGTAGGCTGAAACCACCCGCACCCCCAGCTGGAGCCTACAAGGCCTCAGTGGTTCAATTCCCTGTCCACCATGGCCCCAAAGAAGCGCGAGATAGGAAGGGGCGCTGTTTGCAGAGAGGAGTGGAAGCGAGAAAGGCAGGGAAGGGAAGGGGCAGAGATCAGGTCAGGCACTATCTTTTAAGCTGTGATGCCAGAAGACAGAACAGAATAACAGTATTACAATATCCTGGGATAAGCAGGTACATTCCCCTGGCATGGGCCTCTGTCCATTTGGTTTTGTTTAAGGAGGACCTTGGATCCCTCAAATTACCACACCATCAAGTCAGGAGAGCTTCTGGGTATATGGCATCACTTCTGGAATGATTCCCCAGCTCGGTGGGTCTGGCTTTGAATCATTTGCTGAAAACATCCCCCTGCATGAACCTGCAGGTGGCATTGCATGCACTAATGAGTGAGAACTTTGTATACCACACAGACAAAGGCAGAACGGTAGGGACATTCCCTCGCTACTAAAAGGTACACCAAGAGACATCAGCTTACTTGTGAGATCGCTTCGGAAAGAAGAGCGGGTGGGTGTCTTGGAAGAACGTGTCAAGAGTGTCTCCGTCACAAAGCCCCCACTGCTGGTGGAGGTGTGGGCTGTCCTGCTCTGCTCTGCTGCCTGAGCTGGCCTTGGAGAGCTGGCGGTTTCAGCATAGGAAGTGGAGCTCTCTGTGCCAGCGTCCGGCGTGCTGCCCGTCACCGAGGGCAGCGTCCTCTCTCTGCCACCAGCAGATGTGGATGAATTATACACAGGATCAGTCATGGGGCTGGACATCTCTTCCTCCACATTTTGGCTGCTTAGGGAGTGATGGATTCTGCCCATGGCTGGAATAAGGTGGAAAAGCAGGTATCTGATTTTATCATCTGACAGCAGATTTATTGTAAGTTCTACAATAATTCTGTTTGGAAATGCAGATTAATCAAATTGTGCAGAAAAACACCGACTACATACAGATTAAGTAGATCTCATGTAGCTAACACCTTGAATGTGGATTTAACACACAAAGTCTAACCCAAAGAAACAGGACTGTCCAAATACAGAGGGGCAATCAGTACCATTAGAGTTATAATGGCATTTTGATGTTATTTATAAATATCACCCCAACCCAGGATGGCAGCAGATGTGTCCTACAGCAAAAACCTACATCTCTCATTCCTGAGACCTTTTTGTTAAGCATCAACAGCTGCAGATATACATCACCAAGGAACAGAACCACTATTGCTCATGAAACCTGCCCACAACACCTGCAACAGCACTGACACATGTGAGGAGTCGTTATCTCATGGAAAAGGGGAAGGGAGAGGCAACAGGGGTTTTTCCTAATTCAAATAACATCCTAGAATTCAGGAAAACTCACTGGAAGGTTCACTGGCAGCTGAGAAGTAGGTGGAGACCTTGGACGAAAGTGTGAACTTAGGCTCTGGGTACCCTGCTTGGCTGGACAAGACATGTCTTACTCCAGGCCATGCTGTGGAGGACACGAGGGGGCCAGTGCCAGGCTCTCTGGCTGTATCTGGGTAAGACGTGAGGCTTTCTGCTGCTGTGTTCCACACACCATGGTTAACTGCAGGCTGTGACACTCCCTCCTTGAGGCCAGAGAGTGTGGTTGAGATGTATGTGGTCTCAGTAGGAGCACCAGAAACTCTTCTTCCTCTCTCTGGAACTACAAAGCAGAGATATGCATAGATATATATACAAAGATGTCTTTTGTATATTGTTAATACCTTTGAGATCTCTACAAGGACTAAAATCTGAATACATCGATCTCCACAGCAGTGGTGGCACTTGGTGCCCAGCATCACTTACTTGCTAAGTGGGGTTCCCAAGGGGTCTTTACTTTACCCCTTTATGGGAAAAAAAAAAAAAAAAAAAAAAAAAAAAAAAAGAAAAGAAAAAGATTTGGGTCTATAGCATTTGTGGAGAACAATGGCAGGGAGGTAAGGACCTGGTCTTTAATGTCCTGCAGAAAATGCCTTTGGGTGGACCAGCTAGTTTCAAAACCAGTTCTGGTGGGACCCCAGCAGCCCACTAATGTTGAAACACAATAATGGGCTGTGCTGGTTTGAGGCTAATTAGAATATTTTAATAGAGAAAATTACACTATAGGCTGAGAAAGGAAAACATTATGATGTCTACTTCACTCATAGGCTTGCTGGAGAATTGTTTGGGAACACTACCCAAAACAATTGATAAGTCAGTTGCTCTCTGTCGCTTGCTGGAACCGGAGCTGCTGGTGGGATCTAGCAGCTTCTGGGCTCTGGCTCCTCTGCTGATTAATCCTCACTAACCACTTTTCTTCTAACCCCCTTGGCCGATCCTCCNGCTGTATTACCTTTTACTTGTATATTTCTGTAAATATTCTGTATATAGTGTAAATATCTGCTGTACATTGTGCAAAGCTGTAAATAGAGCTTCATCATTTAACTTCCAGCCGACTGAGTGCTAGTCTGGGTCATTTTACAAAGTGTGGGGGGTGGGGGAACTCCCAAACCTTTACATGGGCTAGAAGGAACAGTCCCTTGCCACATCTCATGCCAGGCTCCTCCAGTTTGAAGGCTGAGGTCAAGGCTCCATGGCAGCCTTCACACGTGGCCCAGAAGAGATGCCTGGACTCGATGATCTCAAAGGTCTTTTCCAATCTGGTTAATTCTGTGATTCTGTGATCTAGTTCTCAACAAGAGAAGGGCTGCCCCAAAGTGCCGTTAGGTGAACATTCGTCAACTGTGCAATGCCCAGATGCCCTCCACTATAACCAGGATTAACTAAAAAGATAAACCTAGTTTAAAGATAGAAAAGAGGGTGATAGCTCAGGAGTGGCACAATGAAGAGGGATGTCCTCCATGCTAAACAGAAACCACAAGACATACCTGAAACACTTGGTGAAAGCAAAGGCACTGAAATGCTGGGAGAAAACGCAGGCACTGGCCTTGTTGAAAGCTCACGAAGTCCAGCACCACTCTGCGAAACATAACTCTGCCTTCCAGGCTCTGATGAAGACAGCAGAAGAACCCCATCCAAGGATCTTGTGTGGAAAGGAGCAGGAGTGGAGCTCCCTGGAGCGCTGAATGCTGCATGGGTGTCTGACACAGTCTCTGTGCTTCTCTCCCCACCACTGGTGGCTACCACCAAGCTGGGTGTACTGGTAGGAGGAACATCAGGCAGGTGTCCTCCCATAGCTGTGGTCCTTTCTGCTGAGAACAGGAAAAGCAAAATGGTTTTATTCATTCTAAGCTATAAAGGTGGGCATGCTCTCTTTCATCACCACCCTCAGGTTGACAGCACGGGTATAACACGGCAGAAGATCCAATCCACACTAGCTGTGAACTGTATGAAGAGTCACTGCTCACAGGAGGACACCCTGAAGAGGGCATTAGGAACAAGTGGTGGGAGCACAGAGGGGTTTCCCTTTGGTGCTGCTACTGGCTGCAGTGCCCATATCTAACTTCCTGAAACTTAAGGCATGGCAGGTTGTATGGGATCAACCAACACTGGGTGGGAGTCAGGAATGACTGGTGTTGTCTCCCACTTGTAGAACTACAGACAATAAGGCAGTATTGAAATTGTGTTTTCTCAGAAAACACCCCAAATCTCAGGGCCAGACTGCTCTTGCAGTGAGGCTGGGTTTGGGTTTTTTTAGCCAAATGCAAAAATCAGCTAATGCTGATCTCTGGAAGTTGAAGTTTCCCTCCCTGCTGCCCAGTGGTATCATGCAGCACCTTCTATCATGCCCTCACTCCTCCATACAGAACAGATGTTTGAGGTGTACAGGAAGAAGCCCCATGAAGACAGTCAGACCTCACCTGGGGAAGCACTTTCTGAAGCAGGTGGTGAGCCTGCAAGCAACACGGTGGACAACATGGACAATGCTGTGGCACCTCTTCCACCACCACCTTGGGCTCCTGAAGAGGACCAGGTATGGTCTGGAGAGCTGACAGTTTTGGTACCAGTGGTGGAAATCTCTGTTGTTTGAGTCAATCTGGTGCTGGCTGGCAGAGACCTTAATGTCCTCCCTCCACCCTTTGTGGCTGTTATGGAAATGGAGGCAGTGCTAGCCTGGATATCGGTTCTTCTCTCTGTTGACAGGATGCTGAATGAAACATGGCTGCTTCCGGGAGCTAAGATGTGATAAAGAAACAATTTACATTTTCACACATGTGAAGCCAGACAGATTTTCCTCCAGTAACAGCCAGAAGCAGCAAGTACATGCTCGAACAGAAAAACATGAGAAGATGTCAATCCAGGGAAAATAGGAAATTTCCAAGGACACGAATCTTTGCTACAGAAATCTGTCTTCCAAAAAACCATGGCTTGATGCTGAGAAAAGTGCTATTATATAAAAATTGTTGAACTACTAACACTGCACGCTTGATTTCACCATTATGTATGTGCCTGAGTGAATTCCATGCTGCTAGAACAAACAAATACCCTAACAACCCAGGAAAGCCTGGAAATCAGCTCAGACGAAGCTCAATGCTGATCAGTGAAAAGATCTTACAGAAATCTGAAGAAATGGTATCAGGGGTACCAGACCCTTTCATCACCACAGCAGGGTCTAGGACCAAAGAGCAGCACAAAGGACCTTAGAGGCCACATTAAAAGTTGCCTTAGATTTATTGAGTTGGTTCAATTTCTGGGAAGCAGCCTGGTGCATGGAGTAGGACAGAGGGCAGGAACTGAAGTTCATTCCCTGGGACTGCTGGGACATGATCTAATCCTCACTTGCTAGTTCTCTTGCCTATGTGGAGATGGTAACTGTTGATAATAAAGAAAAAAGAATCATGATCTGAAAGCTAATTGTTTTTCTTGGCATAACGAAACTTTCCACACACATGTGCCCTTTCCGTAAAACACCCAAACCACATTTTTTGGTCAGGCAAGAGCTGAACTATCTCAGGCACAAAAATCACACTGCATCCTTCCAATCAGTACATTCTGCATAGCAGAAGTCAGGAAAGTGTAGGATGCAGTAACAGTCCTCCCTTGACTGTGAAGATAAATGGTATTTCACTTCTAACTTCAGCTCACCTCGGGAAGGACCTTTCAGAGGAGAGTCAGAGTGTGTTAGCAAAGAGTCTGCCACTTGCTCAGTGAAATCCATGATTTTTCTGGGCCCATGAACTCCGTAAGTCTCTCTCACAGAAGACATGGATGAGGACTGAATAGTGCCCAAGGTCCTGTAGATGCCACTGCTGGACGTGGAGTCTTCTGTTGCCCACCCACTGCTACCTGTGGCAAACCTCGGGGGCCTCCTGCTGCTGCTGGTGGTCTTGGCTGAAATGAAAGTGGTGGTGGGAGAGGAAGTAAGAGGGGTTTTCTTTGTTGTTGAGCTGTTAACTGGTCGGTGGCTGCTTCTGACACCTAAGATAGGAAAAAAAACCAAAAACCCAGGTTTGATTTACATATACAGAGCCATACACTGGAGGGATTGTTTGTACAGAACACATTTCTATGCTGCTTGTTAAAAATTTCTCAGGCTGGGAAAGGTGCTGCTCTCCAAAGAGATAAATCCCTCACCATCAAGTACACATGGTTTACAAAAAGTCATGAAAATCTCAACTTAAGCACATAGTTTTTTAGCTCCAGGTTGTGTACAACACCTGATTGACAAATTTAAGCTGCCTCTGAGCTTGTTCAAATCAGTGTATACATGTCTAACTTCAAACTATATCTAGAGGATGAGCTAAAGAAGGCCTGATTAAGTTTTTTTTGTGACAGTTCAGAGAGCCAAGATGCCATCTCAGTGTGAGGCTGATAGTCAAGTTCCACACAGCACCAGGCAGCCAGGGTCATCCAGGGCCAGACACAGCCTCAACTCATACGGTGCTTGAAAACCCCTCAGCACCACAGCCTACGGTTTGACCCAGCTTGATTTACCCCAGCAGCTCTGTGTTGCCCCAAGGCTCTTCCATATCACAGTGCTGGGGATGTTGGTATTTCACCAGCTCACCAGGAGCTGGAGCTGCACTATGATTTGCAGAGCAATGGTCTTAATTGTGAATTAATGTTGAATTAGAGGAGCATCTTGGTTGCAAGAAACCCTTCAGACATCATCAGGTTCAACCACTATCCTAGCACTCCCAAGTCACCACTAAACCATGTCCCTAAGTATCAAATCAACATGCCTTTCAAATAATTCCAGGGATGGTGACTCCTACAGTGTTGTGGGGAGCCCAATTCAGTGCTCAATAACCTTTTCAATAAGTAAACTATTCCTAATATCCAACCTAAATCTCCCCTGGTACTAGGTAAGGTCATTTCCTCTTTTCTATCACTTGTTACTTGGGAGAAGAGACCAACACTCACCTCACTACAACCTCTTTTCAGGGAGCTGCAGAGAACTATGAATTCTCCCCTCAGGCTCCTTTTTTTAATCCAGGCTAAACCCCAGTTCCCTCAGCTGCTGCTCACAAGACTTGTGCTCCAGACCCCTCACCAGTCCCTCATCAGCTTCATTGCCCTTCTTTGGACATGCTCCAGCACCTTATTGTGAGGTTACTGGGGCAGAGCTCACTTGGGATCACTCCAAGGGCAAAGGGAGCCAGCACTGTCATGGCAGTTGGGACTGCCAGAACTCTCTCAGAGATTAGCCTGTGTGGCAGAAACTCAGCGAAAGAGTCTCCAGCAGGGACGACCTGCATGCACACATCTCTAAACCAATGGCTGCTTTTCCCAGCACAGTACAAATGTCAGCAGTGAGGACACTGATGTTATTTGCTTTTTCACCCAAAAGCTGAGACCCACTCCCACCCTTCCCAGCAGCCCCACTGACAGCCCAAAGCACCAAGTAATACAAATATCCATGTACCCAATAGCAACTGGTGGTCATATCTAAAGGAAAACAGCTCGAGGATGTGAAATCTTGTCCAGCCCCAAAACAGCCAGCTTTCAGACTAACAGCTTTACCTCTCAAAGTACTTCCAGAGGCAGAGAGGGAGCTTGCAAGTGAAGGCTCCCCATGAGGTGTTGGGAGATCTGTGGCTTCCTGTGAACTGTTAGGATGGTGTGTCCTGGCGCCCAAGGAGAAGGCCCTGCCCAAAGAACTGGTAGGGTTGGTGCTGGTGGCAGAGCCCCTTGTAACCCTGGCTGTGGGGCTGTTTGCAGAGGACACCTGTGCCCCTGCCGCCACGCTGCGCACGTCATCACCACGGGTGCCCAAGTACAGCGTCACCTCTTCTGCAGCTGGGATGCTCTTGGGTTCGTAATTGCTGCTAAAGGCTATGAAAGAGGAGAAATGAGATAAATACTGAGTTTTATATAAAATTCCATACACATAAATGAAAAGAAGAGCTGGAAAGGTTTCATTCTGCTATCAACAGGTGTAAACGACATGTGTCTGAATATTCAATACAGAAATATTTAATATGGGGAAATAATTAAGACAGGGGAGAAAAAATAGTGTCTATATAGGAACTCCATAAAGTTATTGCTTGCAAAATTCAACTGGAGGTTTTCAAGGAGAAAAAAAAAATAAAAAATCTATCCTCTTCTTCCAACAAGAATAATATTTATCCGTACTTTCATTTCTGTGAAATGTTTTTCAATGTACAGAATGTGCCAAATACAATATTATTCCTCCTTTCTTTAAAATAGAAAGGATGTATTTTGCTTATAAAGAGTCGTTAAATAATGTTCTTAGTTATACAGCTAAGCTATCAAAACTCACTCATGGATGTGCTGTCTGAAGCAGCCGGCGAGTCTGTGAGGATTGGGTCTGTGGCACCTTTGCCACCACCACCCTGGGCTCCCAAGGAGGACCAAGTCTTATCCAAAGTGCTGGTGATTTCAGTACTAGAGGTGAAAATCTCTGCTGCATCGGTCAGCCTGCTGCTGGCTGGCACAGACCTTAACGTCCTCTCTCCACCCTTGGTGGTGGTTGTGGAAATGGAGGTGCTGGTGGTGGGGAAATTCAAAACTCTCCTCTCTGTGGCCAAGACGCTGGACGGTTGGTAGCTGCTTCCAATGGCTATGGTACAATAAAAAACCCTGGATTTATATGTAAGAAATTATAAACAGATGGATCCATTTTCCTCCCAGCTGCTTACAGTGCACACACGGATATTAAGCATAGGAAGTTTTCAATCTGGACGAAGTGCTCTTTTGGAAAGGCGTAAACCCCTTGCTGTAGGAAGACCTTGCACAAAACCTGGGGTTCACTGCCAGGACGGCACAGTTTCATGAGAGCCAGGGCAGATCAGTCAGTGGGAAACCCCATGGGACAAGGACTGCAGGGACTTGCCTTTAAATCACACCTTTGCTGTAAGATCAATGGGAATCGGTCCATGTTCTCTTAGTAGCTTTTCATAGCTTGGACAGGGCATCACACAGCAGAAGGGGGAAACTTGAGTGTGGTCATGTTCCCACATGAGCCTGCAGCTCATCATACATCCCAGGGCTTAACGAGACACAGGGAAAAGTGCTTAAGGAAGCACAAAATAGGGTAAAACAACAAATCACAGACTAGCTGAGCCCACCCGCAGCAGTGCTTTCTGAAGGCAGGTGAGAAGGCGCAAGCCAATGCTCCGTGGAGGACCCAAGGAAATGTTCTTGTACTGCAGCCACTGAGAAGGGTGCTGAGGCCAGAGGCTGAGCCATGGAGCCAGGCACTGCCCTCAGGTTTTCTGCAACCCTGATGTCGCTTCCAGCAGCTGTGATAGTGGGAAGGCACGTGTCAGAGTGAAGCCGCGTTTACTTCTGGCAAGTCCCAGGCACAGGACTTGGCAACACTGAGGTTTTCAATAAATTCATGTAGAGTGCAGTGAAGTCTCCATTTTTCAGAGCTCCAGAAATTAGCTGCTTGTAAAGCAAGCAAGGGGAAGTTGCGGAGCCCAAGGATCTTGGGTTTGTTGTTCTGTGCTGGTGATTGAAGCACAGGCATCTCACTCTGCCTAGCTGAGAGCAAACCCACTTGGTGTGGCCATGAGCATGGGTTACCAGCATCATGCCCTACTACAGTACTGCTCAGCTGGGTCACACAGGCCAGGTGGGGCTGGGAGTCACCTTCATTCTGCAGCTGGCTCTGAACCAGCCAGGATATTTCACAGTTCAGGTACCCAGCCCACAGAAAACACACTGATAAAGTACAAAGACTTTTCTTTTTTTCTTTTTTTTTTTTCTTTTTAAAGTGGAAAAAGTTGGGAGGTTTGGGATCAAATGATTTCCCCACCCCCCACCCCCCCATTGCTTTTTCGTGCTTCCAGCAGGAAAGTTCAGCTAATTATCCAAATAATAACACAGCACAGGTAAAACACAACATCTTCTCTGCAACAATCTTCAAAAAAGCAAAAACTATGCAAAGGCTTTTCAAAGCTATAAAAGTAATTTGTGGGCTTGCAAAGCTCACCTCCAAAAGTGCTGTCTGTGGCAGGCAATGCTGTAAGTGAAGGGCTTGTGGAGTCTCTTGTGACATCTCTGGAGTGTAGCATGATATGGCTTGTACCAGTTTGGGTACTGGAAGCTTGGGGAAAGAACTGGGGCTGTCCTGGAGAGCTAGGGATGGGGGTACTGGGGAGGGGCTGCAACATCCCCCATCACTCCCCAAGGGACCAAATGAAGTAGCTGCAGGGCCGGTGGGAAAGCTACCAAGTGGTTCCATGCTCACCCAGTTGCCTGCTGGTTGAGAGGGGCCCACCAGTCCCTTCTCAATGAGGAAAGCAAATGAGAGAGAGAGGGCTGAGCTCTCCTTCCAGCATCCTCTGCTGTCACCTTCCATCTCCTCCCACAGCCTGTGCTACTCTGGCCTGTACTCTGCCTAGAGGAGCTTTGTGTACTGAGTAATGCAGTTTTCAAGGCTAGGAGAAGCCACATGGCTCCTTCTCTCCACCTTCACACATGAAGAATGGCAGAAATCTGCCCTGAGCACGTGGTGGGAATGGACAGCCAGATCCAGCACACAGAGCTCTAGAAGTGTAGGGGAGCCAGGCTTAACCGACACCCACTTTCTCCATGGAGCAGCATCCACCTTGCTCCCAGGCTGAACCAGGATGGCTCACCTGGGTGACGAGTCTCTGTGGATGAAGTTGGCAGCACTGTCCTCATTGTGCTATCAAACTCCACCACGTCCCAGGCCCTGTGGTGCCTGCCCAGTGTCCTCTCAGCAGAATCGGTGCTGATGGCTTCAAAAACTAGTGGTGTGCTCTCAGCAGTTGCAGGAGTGCTGGGAGAAGCCAAAGCCCTCTTGCCTCTCTCTTGGCTACCCACAGGACGGTGGTGACTTCCTGCAGCTGGAAGACAATGTAGAGAGGGTTATGTTTTCCCTTGGACAAGTTAATGTGTCTCAGCTGAGGTGGCAGTAGCATCACCTGCAGTGGTACCCAGCCCTACCATATGCAGTAGGTCACAGCTGCATCCCCAGTGTTTCCTCTGTTTTAACAAAGGGCACACTGCAAAAGGGCCTGCTTGGAACAGAGGGTTTCTATCACCAAAACCCATCAGCATTTCAAGATTCATCTTCATTTGTGCATAGCAAAAGATATGCAGTCTTTAAAAAACATTAGAAATGCAGAAGACAGCAAGGAGCTCATGCTAGAACAGCTAGCAGCTGGCAGCCTGAGCAGGCCAGACACCCCAGTCCCTAAGTAGGAAAAATGATGAGACATTAAAACATTAATCTCTATGGTCATATCTAATTTTTTTCACGCATTTCATCTGGGGATATTTGGATAAAATTGAAGTGGGCAGAGAGCAATCAGCACAGCCTTGTCCTTCTGGTGTGGGAAACAGACTTTGATTCAGTGCATCTTTAAAGTTCATTAGTTTACTTATGACCAGAGTCCCACCAAATGCAGTGAAGACTATGAACAAGCCTGTGTTCACTTGCATGGTTTCCACATAAGGACCTCAGCTGCACAACTGGTCAGATATTGTCAACTAAGGCACTTGTAATCCAGGCTGAACTCATGATGGGGTTCAGCTCCTCCTGGGAGGAGGCATTGGGATGCAAGGGATCTCTGATTTGCACACAGCCTTTAAGCTCCGTGGATGGGCAGGACTCCCTGGTGCACAGCTGAGTGGTGAATAACGACAGTAGCAGCTCCTGAGAATCACTTTCATTCTAAGGTTAAAAAAAATAATCAGCTCTTCTGGCATTGGATCTCTTCCAAAATTCTGAGTTTCTAGCAGCAGGGCAGGAATAACTCCTAACTCACAGGCTATGCTCAGTCCATGGACTGGGTACAGCAAACAGGGACCCTCATATTGATAAAACTCACCAGGAGGATGGTTATGGGTGGGTGGGTGAGTTGCTATCCCAGCAGATGAGCTGGCTGAGGGTCCTGCTCCTGGTGGGGTGGCGTCCCTACTGCCAGTGAGAGGACCAATGTGTCCTGTGACCCCACTCAGTGCCAGCACACCACCAAGGCTGGCAGGCAGTAATGTCTCTTCCCCGTTCCTGGCCAGCATCGTCACTAGCTCCACACCATCCACAAGAGCAGCAGAAGTCCTTATCTCCGTGTCCGACCCTCTTGCCTGAGCAGTGCTTTCAATGACTGAAAGGCAGAACAAGAAAAACATTAAAATCCCATCAGTGCTGGACATGCAGGCTCGGCTTACTGCAGTAAAACTGAGGCCAAGCTCTGATATCATTTCCACTAGAGAAAAATTTTGCCTAATCGAAATGCAGACACAAAATTTATTTTTGGATTCGCACCAGGGGAAATTAGTAAGGCCAAATGTCAACCCCCACTTTTATGCCTAAGATCAATTCAGTTCAGTACCCCCATGCTTTTCCTGTGTGTTAGGAAACAAATCTTTGAAGGAGCAAAAAAGGCTCTTAAACAAATAACCAATGAAGCTACACAGTGTGGAGTTCATGGGATGAGGGTGTAGGTCTCCAGAGCCGATAGCCAGATGGAGACCAGCACAGCCCATGTGCCCCATCCTAAGGCTTGAAGGAAAAGTGGAGGGCCCCACAGCTCTTCTCTTTTATCTGCTCAGCTACTGCTTGCAGGATGCTTGACCTCAAATCCCACTGCCTCTAGAGAGCTAGCATGAAGCTGGTTGAGAACTACAGGGCAAACAGGAAGGTGGGCATAACCCATCCAGCCTCCGGGACAGAAGAAACCAATGTATGGTGTGGTTTACGCTGGCTGTTCAGGTGCCAAAGCAACCCGCAGTGGCTGACATTTCAGTGTAGCTGACATTCAAGTCTACCAGATCATGACAGACAAGATGGAGACGTTTGCACATCTGCAGGTCTATTTTCTGTGACCAACTGTGAGTGAATCCCCTGCTCCACCCAGTGCTTGGGCCTGTTCTCTTGCTCCTGCAAGAAGGCTGCTCCAAACTCCCACCTCTCCCATATCTAGAGTAATTTTCTCATTTCATTAGAAAGTGAATAAACACATTTATGGAAGAAATGTTGGTTCCCAAGCCAGCAGTACCCTTTATCTTAGCTACCTCTCCCCCTCCCTCTGCTTCCTCCCCACCATGCCAACATGCAAAAGCAGCAATCTCATCTTCTATTTTGCAAAGTTTCTTCTGCATTTCTACCATCTGCTGTATCTCATGGATGCAAAAATTACTTCTCCCGGGGACGTCAACAAGCATTACATGCTTTACAGGATCCCCAAAAGCACACAGATGGTTGTGTGTATCTCTAGAATATAAACATGTTCCCAAATTGAGCCCTAAGCAAGGACTGAAGATGTTACTCAGTAGCCAGTCTTTCAGCTCAATCATTAACACTGACAGTAGCAGCAGGACTGGAGTAGCTTCAGCCTTGGGTCTGCCATCCAGCCTGATACTGCCTGGAGCAGAGCATCTAGAGACAGTTGCTGTGAGTGGTTCCAGTGAGATGTGCAAGGGAATGGGGCTTTCCAGTCCACGGTACCATCCAGGGCTGCACAAGGACTTCCTTGCACACTGGTCACATGAAAACCAGCAGCAATCATCCCTGTCCTACGTTACAGCCCCAAGGTTTGTCTGGTACTGTAACCTCAGATGCTCTTTCAAAGCCCACAAGTTGAAGCAAGTCCAAATTAGCACTGTGTGATCTGAAACAGTAAGATCTCAGTTTTGTCTATTTTCTTTATAACCAAAAAGCGCTCTCTGAGCTGGAACAGCCCAATGCATGCTACACTTGCTGAGTGGGCAGAACAGGAACCTGGTTAGCAAAACTGCAACATAATGTGAGAAGAGCTGAAGCCTCTCCAGAAATTGAGAAAACGTGTGTTTTTGGGGAGAGGAGTTCTCTCTACTTTGCAGTTCAGAGATCCACCAGGTTATGGGAAGTATCTGTCATGTACATAGCATCTCAAAACAGGGCTGCAGAGAACACAAATGCAGCAGCTAAAGGCACCACTCAGTTTCTCCCCAGTGTTGAAGGCTAAGTCTTGTACACATGTCCTTGACCTCCAAGTTCTTTCTAGAAGAAAGTTGTGCCTTGGAGAAACACCCATCAGACACCTACTCATCCTTGCCTCCTTTGGGGTTGGTTGTACCTGCCATGCCAGAGGCAGCAATTTCAGATGTGGTCTCTTCTATCCATCTGCAATAGCTTCAGTGGGAACTCATCCAAGACAAAAAGAGATCTGTAGATGGGACAGTCTGCATTTCATTCTGGAGAGTCTGAGCACCATGAGGCCCACCAACACAGGAGCTGCAGTAGAGCAGAGCCCCTCAGATGCCTTTACAGACAGCCCTAACAGTGGCTGCTATGTCCACCTTGCCAAGCCCAGCAAGCAACTGCTGCCATCTGGAACGTACTGTGAGCCATCTCCTGTCCCACAGAACAAGCTGCTTGATGTCACCATTTGGACAAAGGGATGCAAAGCCACCAAGGACTTGCTACGTTCATTTGCAGGCCAATATCCAGCCCATAATTGTAGCCTGCAAGCCCATCTATGGCAGCCCTAGACGATGAGAAATGTGGGTGTTCTGGAGGGCAGCACACTGACTTACTCTCTGCTTCCCTTTGTTAAAAACTTTTGGCTGTGCAACCCATGCCTACTGTGCTCCAGCAGCCAGCCTTGCTGCACAGAAACAGGGCAAAGCAGCAGATGCTTTAAGAAACCCTTAGGGAATGAGTATAGACAGAGGGGAATTTGCTTTCTCCAGTTGCCAAGTCATTTGTCAACAAGGGCTCCAGTCAGGCATGATAAAATATATAGCAGGGCACTGCAGCAGGCATTTAATTGCCACTTCTTTAAAACAGCCCTGGAAATGTCAGCAGGCAGTACCTTCAGCTACAACCATTGATTGAATGCAGCCAGTTCAAAAGTAAAATGCTGCTGGCTGTTTATCCTGTTTGCCCTGCAAATCCAGAGTTTTCTCTATCCTCTTTTGGCTCTGCAGAATTGCTGGGAATAAACTGAAGCAAAATCCTTCCCCTTAATCAAGAGTGCCAGCAACCCCAGCTTTGAGAGCAGTCAGGGAGTGGAAGGGCAGAATAAGAAGGTATTATTTACACAGGCTTTTAAAAGTCATCTGGCATTTTTAATGCTGCCGGGTCCTGGGTGCAGTGAGGAAAACCTTGTGACAGTACAGGTTCACCTCCCAGTTCGGTGGGTGCAGAGCAGAAGCATGAACCACACTGGAAAATCCAAAATGCAATAAGGAAATCCCCCCCAAACCAGGTTGTTCCACAAAACAGGCGTGAAATCTCAGCTCATCACACACCCATCAAACCAGCCAGAAGTCCAAGGAAACCACAGTCTCCTCTTTGACTTGCCTACAGAAATTAGCTTCCAGAGATGACCCTCTCTTGGAGTGGATGGGCCAGATACAAACTTCTTCCAATAAAATATACATGGGACAACTGTCCCTCCCCAATGCATTAGGGACTCAAAGTAGAGTGTCCCTTTAGCTCAGGTACCGATTCGTCGCTAACAATTACTTCACATCCTAAGCTGCCAGCTGCTATCCATGGTTTAACTTCATGTGACTGCAGTGGTCAAGAGAAATATTTGACTTACAGTGTAACCCCCCTCTGCCACCCGCTGGACTGGTGTTTTCCTTCCCAGTTAAAACTAGCAGTGATGCTCACCAGACAGGTCAAGCCTCAGAGTTACTTTTTCTCTGCAAGCAAAACAAGTTTGTGGCTTGCTGGGAGCTGAGTTATAACACAGCCAGGACAAACAGATCAAGTTCCAGCTGATTTCTCGAGGCTTTGGGTTTGCCCCTGGAAGCCCAGTTGGATGTCTACCTTGTGAGACTCCTGAAAAAAATCCTTTTTGCACCAGCAGTTTTCTGCCTCCGTCCCTGTGTGCAGCACGGACATTGTCTTGGTCAGGAGGTGGCTGCTGCTGAGGTAATATCACGATGTGGCTCAAGACTCAACCACGGGACAGAACAATGCTGAAAAGCGCAATTCTGCAAGTTTTCAGCAGAGGTTGTGATTGTTCACGGTCACTTTAGGGTACAGATTGAAGAAGGGGAGCAGCACTCGGGTGGACATCATCTGGCAGGAGCATCACAGCCAGCCAAGGTGCACCACGAGCTGTTCCAGGCCTGCTGCTTTCCTGCAGAAGAGATTTTTCTCCTCAGAGGGCAGAAAGAGACTCCCTGACTGGGGAATGCAAATTTAATCTGTGTCTGCACACAGGAAAAGCCGAGTGGTTGCTTGGCTGCCCAGAGAAGCCCTTCACCCCAGTGCAGTCCCTCCTTGAAAGGGTGTTGATTCCCTGGGGACCGCTCACGGGACAGCTGCCCACGCCGCCGCTCTTTCACCAGGGAAAAGGCCACCCCGGGAGCATCCCATGCTGAGCTGAGCACCCGTGAAGCTAAAGCAGGCTCCTCCCGAGGCCAAGCAGCTATAATTACAAAGCTCACATCTGTTAACGTTGCATAATCTTGGTATCATCGCAGGCTGAGAGAGGGAAAAATCCTCATCTCGATTTAGGAAACTCTTTACCAGCTGTAGGAAAAGGTTGGGAAGAAAAGCAAGCTGCAAAGAGAAGAAATGGGGAGCAAAGCTGGGGCTGTTGGCTCTGCGGCGGGCGGCACGGGTGGCTGCTGGTCCTTGCTGGGGCCGGGACTGGGCTCAGCGCTGTGTTTTGAACGGCTGCTGCGGATGTCAGGATCATGGGTGGAGGCCGGTTAGGAGCCAAGTGAGTTTGTGCGAACAAAAGCTACAGCCCTAAATCTGGATCGTCCAGGGCTCGCTGGGATTTTCAGTTTCCTTCCTTGTTCTTGCCCTGAAAGGAGCAGTTTGAGACAGGGCGGGGGGAGGGGGGGGAGCAGCAGGGGGGCTCAAATGAAGATTTAAAAAAAATCATACTTGAGGCAGGTCAGCTGAGTGTAAACGCACTGATAATATTGCACGGCAAAGGTCCCTCATGTACGCTAAGCATGGGAAGAATGTGAGAGGTTCTAACCACATGGGGTCAACCTTCATTTGCTAACTCTTTCGATACTAATAAAAGAAATTATTCAAGCTGGATGAAGAAAGGTGGCAAGAGAGAGTGGATGAGGCAGGGAAGAGATTTAGGAACGCTGCCAGCACCTCCTGCCCTGCTTGCAGGGCTCAGCTTGGATGGGTTACCCCACAGACAGGTCCCCTGACAGTAACTTGCTCTGGTTCTTGTGCTCCTCATATTCTCCCCACTGCGTTCCAGGTAGAGCAGGACAGCAATACACAGGACTAAGTCATTTTAACCATAATATGAAAGATTTATCCAGCCACCAAAGGTGATTGGAACTTTAATATGTCAGTCCAAGAAAGGTGCCAGGGGCTTAATATGAGCAGTAGACCCTGCAAGTTCTCAGTGCCAAGGTCCAGTTGGTTAATACCTACCTGATGACTATGGTGACAGGTGGCAACAGGACAAGGGTCATCAGCATTGTCCTCAGGCCCTCTTATGGCAGGCCACAGCACTTTACTTGAAACAAAACCACACCACTTCCACACCACCTCCCCTCCTGGACCTGTAAGACCATGGAGGATGCTAAAGGCCATTTTTGTTTCCTACCCTTTTTTTCCACAATCTCAGAGTCTGATAGTCAGAGACACCATAAGATTTTTTTTTTTTTTAAAATACCCAATTATTGCTTTTAAAAGCAGTACCCTAAAGCAGAGAAACAGGTACTCCAAAATAAAGAGCACACAGAAATCTTTGGTCATTTCCAAAAGCGCACACAACCTGCCTGCATCCAGGGGTAACGACTGCCCAGTACAGAGACAGGATATGCTCCTGTTATCCAGTGGTTTCCAGGTTCTTAATGATGGTGTCCTACACATCTCCCTGGGGAAGTACAAGCTCCCAGATCCCCATCTTAAGCCTATGAAACCCTGAGCTTCTTACTTGTCATTCTGGGACAGTTCAATCTACACATCCCCACCTGCTGCCTGAAACCCACCATCCCAGGGCTCAAAGCAGCACTATACACATCTTTTCAAGAGCTTTTGGGTTTTTTATAGCTTTTAGCAATTAAGTTATTTTTTTAAGCCCTGTTTTACCATCAAGCCTTTGGAAAAATACAATCAAGTACAAGTCCACTTCCAACAGGGTTAAGCTGCCTCATGACTACCCATACTCCTAAAAACCCCATAATTACACCAAGGCGCCATTAAAATCCTAATCCAACCAGGCAAATGGATTAGGAACCACTGAAGAGCAGAGAAAGTCTCCCGGTCCAGAGAGGCCCCACAGGGCTTCAGGACCCATGTTCCTGCTGCCTTTCCTGAGCAGAAAGCCTGAATTAGCTGTATTTTCTCACTGGTTCATTTATTTTCTACCTCAGCAGTGTCCCCTCTGGCGCTGCCTCCTGGCGTCAACATAGGAAAAGCCTCTGTGGCCCCAGAGGATTCGAAGGCAGCTCTGCCCTAGCACCAGCTGACAGGACCCAGGAGCACTTACCAAGGGGGTTTCTTTCTCATCATTTCAGTAAACATTAATTAACATCAGTCAAAAGAGACATCCCAAAAGGCACAGTTCTCGATGAGTGCTCACACCTCCTCTCCATCCCCTCCCTGCGATACTGAAACACCTCTAAGCACCTTGCAGCACTGCAGATCCCAAGTACTAAATCCCAGCACCACCTAATTCACTTCTAAAACCGCAGGCTTTGTTACAAGGTTCTGCAGAAATGCTACAGAAAATATCAGCCACACAGCACATCTTTCTCCTTCCAGGGCTGTCAAAGTTCCCAGAAGCTTTCCTCAGGAAGAAGGCAGTGGTACCCTCCCCAGAACTTGTGAGGGCAGAGCAGAAGCCATGCTGGGACCCAGCCCCGTGTCATTTTAACTTGTGCTCCCATCTGAGGGCAGCACTGCTGGAGACTGCCAGACGGCTTGGGGAGGAAGTCTCCTGGCAGGACTCCACCAAAGTGGAGTTGCTAGGTCACTGGAACAATAAAAAGGCAAGAAAAAACATCCTGGCTGCAAAAAAGAAAGGGGAAAAAAAGAAAAGGGGGTGTGGGGGGGGAGGGGTAGTGGCGGAAAGCCATGGCAGTGTGTAGAGTTGAGGTTAAGGGGAAAGAAATGGTTGGAGAAGGCAGGATGATGATGATGGCTTTTGTGTATAAGAGATTTAATTTCCAGCACGAACCTTTCTCCTAAGTTTTCACAGGAATACTTCCAGAAACCCAGGAATTGCCTGCAAGGTTTGCCATTGGTAAAAACTCACATGGGGCAGTGCTTCCAGGGAAGTTAGTGACTGCTGGGGAGAGATTAATTACCCTTGTCATGTCAACCAGGGCATCACAACCCATCATACAACTTTCTCCCATCACCATGCAGTCCCAGCAGCTGCCCACTTCCATTTAAACTGGCAATACAGGAAAACCACCTCCAAGCAGGGCTGTATTTCAGTGAGCAAAGAGCACTGCACTGCATATCCCAGGGTTTAAGCTCCTCCATAAAGAAAGGTGCTAGGAGTTTTGAAGATGCAGGATGATTTTTTTTACTACTGAGAAGTTTAATTTCAGAGCCAGAAGGGAGCATTAGCTCATTCTGTCTGACCTCATGTATAACCAAAGTCATTCCATGTGGCTTATTTACCCCCAGTATAAGCTCAGTGACTTGTATTTGACTAGAATGGATCTTGCAGAGAAAAAAACCCAGATTAATGGGGATTATTTGGGATTGTTTAAAACAACAAGAACAATGGACTGAAGTATGGATTTTTCTGCACAAAATCTCAAGGTGCATCAAAAAGCAATGCCCAGTGGTGCGAGATGTAAGTGCTGCAGGACCCAACCCACGAGCTAAGGACTCCAACTCTTTGCATACCTGGGAGAAAACGAGGCAGCGTTATCATGCCAGACTCTGGAAACTATACCACAGATCCCTGCTCCAAAGTGGTCTAAGCCCAGGAGGTGCTTCCCACAGCCAGGAGAGGACAATAGACACCAGGAAGAAGGATAAGGAAATAGGGTAAAAGTGCTGCCGTGCTGGGAGCAGCCAAGCACTGCCACAGGTCCCTGGAGGCTGAGTGATGCTCAGCCTCTCGCTGCAGGGTGGGCTATGGTCTAGATGTCTTAACTAGAACTTTGCTCCAGCAATGCACTTAAGAAGAGCTCCCCAGGGAGCTATTCTCTGTGCTTAACGCTAAGCATATGCCAAAGAGCTTTGCTGGCTGGCAGCTGCACCAGGGATGATGACCAACCTGGCAACTCAGCAATTTCTCAAGGATATGGTGGAGACCAGAGGGATGAAGGGCCCTCTCAGATGCAGGAGGATCACAAATCCACTAACGGGTACACACAGGTTGGTGGCACACAGATACAAGGTTCACAGAATTCCTCCCTTCATGTAGGCTGGCAAAATCCAACCCCACCCCAGGGGAAAACTCATGGCAATCTAAGCCTTACATCTAGCTCTCCCCTCCCAGCTGAAGGCGGCAGTGGGAACTCCAGATGCTCTTGTGGTTTTGACTCTTCCAGCAAGGGACAGTGAGATTTAAGATGGGATGAAGAAAAAAGCAAACAAGTGAAAACCAAAGCCATTTAGAAAGAAATTAATCCCGAGAAGAGATAGGGGCTCCCACCTCCCTTCCCCCATCTGCTGTGAAAGGATGATGATCTAAATCACATTTCCTAGATGACACCGCACTGATCTGCTGCCGGAAGCAGTGGTGGCAACGCTCAGGATGGCAACAGACATCCCTCTTGAGGGGAACAAGCAGGCTTCTTCCCCACCGCTCCCTGCAGGCTGGTCATTACTGCCACACAAGAGCAGCACGCCCAGGCGTCTCTCCTACTGTCCCCCACCGCTCTCCAAATGCCTCTGCCAGTCACATGTTTCCTTTCTGAGAACCGGAGGGGAAGGGATTTACCATTTCCAGTACCTTTCTGTAGGGAGGCTGCAAACAAGACACCTTCACTGGCTGGCTGCGGGTCTCTGCGCTGCGGCCCCGTGACTGAGCCCTGTGGCCAGCAGTGGAAACGGGTGATGAAGAAAGGCAGGGCTGAGGCTGTTCACCCTTCAGGCTGTCACTGAGAGCTCAGAGTAGTCAAGGTCAGGTCACAAGTTACCTTGGGGCGTACAAGCATTGTGTGCTGAGTGAAGATTGCGCAGAGGTTCTGGAACCCAGAAATTTGCCTCCAAACGCCCATCCATCCACTCTTATTACCCAGCACAGAGCCACTTCACACGCTTGCTATCGAGTGACCATCGACTTCAGTCTTAACACAGAATGTGATGCACCCTCCCCAGCACCATACGATCTCCAGCAATTTGCAGAACAAGATTACAAGGATCTCTCCACAATATGGATCATTCTCAGAGGCCATTAAATTGCTAGTACTCCCCATCCTTAAATCAGAAGCCTCCTGGTCCTCATTTTGCTTTCTTCAAGCATCATATTTGTTCCACATCCCTCTGAAAAAAAAAAAATCTTGATTATTCTGCACTCTCTGATCAAGTTTCCCTCCTAAGAAACATCCTTTCAAAGGGTTTTTATCTGAAGAGTTGGCTGCCAGTCTAATACTGCAGCCATTCTGCATTTGCTGAAAGAGCTGATAATATCCTAAAAAGAATTAACATTTAGATGTTAGCCCTGTAACTGAATCCGAATCAAACAATGATGACTGTTCAAATGCCTAAAGCTACTGGGGCATTTCCCTTTGAGCTCTTCCAAGCTTCTACCAAGGGTAAGGAGTTTTCTAAAGATGCCTTTGTGAGCACCAGCTACTGAAACCCTTCTCCTCATCCCTCCAGACACAGATACAATTATGCTCAGCTCCGGCACAAAGATAAACGTTGAGCTACAAGAGCAGTATTATACTCCACAATCAGGGTCCTTCATTTCAATTGACAAGGAAAGCAAATCATGTGCTGTTGGTTTGCTGATGTTTCCACCCCTGGAAATTCATTCCCATCGCAAAGAAAAGAAATTATTTCAATAGACAGGATTACCTTTTACATCATCTCCTCAGCCTGCTGAATGACCTGGACTCGTCAGTTCATGAGATCTCACAAGTTATACAGGATCAAATCTAGCCACCACTTGTATAAGAGATACACCTTCCTTTGCAGGCTTAACTACCAGCTGCTACAGTTTCCCCCATAAGAAAACACTTTCTTACGCATAATAGGACAGCTATCCAGAGAAGCTGTGAAACCTTTCTGTGGAGTAAATTTTAAAAAACGTGTTAGATAAACATCTTCTGGGGAGATCCTGCAAGGGGAGATGTCTTGAGATCCCGTGGGACAGATATTTTGAGATTCTTTCCAGGCATGCCTTTTGCTTTTACGGAGTGGTCAAACAACAAAACCAAACCAAAATCATAGAATGGTAAGGTTGGAAGGGACCTCAAGGATCATCTAATTCCAACCCCCTGCCATAGGCAGGGACACCTCCCACTAGTACAGCTCACTCAAGGCCTCGTCCAACCTGGTCTTGAACACCTCCAGGGAGGGAGCAGCCACAACCTCCCTGGGCAACCTGTTCCAGTGCCTCAGCATCCTCACTGTAAAGAACTTCTTCCTAACATTCAGTCTACATCTCCCCTCTGCCAGTTTAAAAGCATTGCCCCTTGTCCTCTCATTACAAGACCTTGTAAATAGTCCCTCCCCAGCCTTCCTGTAGGCCCTCTTCAGATACTGGAAGGCTACTATAAGGTCTCCTCGAAGCCTTCTCTTCTCCAGGCTGAAGAGCCCCAACTCTCTCAGTCTGTCCTCATAGGAGAGCTGCTGCAGCCCTCTGATCATCTTCGTGGCCCTCCTCTGGACCTGCTCCAACATCCAAATTCCAACCTCCACTCCACAACTTATGTATACTCCTCCCCTCAAAGCAGGTCCTTCCACTCTGGGTGGGCTGCAGTACCCTGCTGATAGGCTGTCAAGGAAGGTATCTTTCTGATACTACATTGAAGTCAAATCTTCATCTTAGTGTGATTCATCCCTGCTTCAGTGAAGTTCACCAGAGCATGACGTTTCACATCAGTCTTTGGGGCTTAAGAGATTTTCCACAAGAGGAAGGGTGTTAACACCAGCATCCTAACAAGCAGTGACGTGGATAATTGTGCTCTATAGATCCAAATTTCTCTTGTCACTCCAGATGCAGAACTGCCTTTCAGCATGTTCTTCAAGGAAAAAAAAAAAAAAAAAAAAAAAAAAGAGTCTCTTTGCTAGCAGCAACCTAAAGGAGGTTGCTCATCAGCCCAAAACTCTTGTATGTGGTTTCTACCACGGCCTGCAGATCCCTGAGGGAATCTGAGGGTGGTTCTGGTAGCAGAAATGACAGTTATCTCTGCCTGGTTAGAGAGGCAAGAGGTCAGACTTATTCCTGTAACAGCCTTTACAACCTCTGCATGTTGAAAAATGCTGATAAAAACTCCCCGAATGTGTGTGCAACAGGATGTCCTCTGGGAGATGCAGCCTGAGCTGCACCCCTGGGACAACCGTTAAGCCTGCTGAGTTAACTCTTGATGCACCATGTGCATGCCTTTCTGTCAGATGATTTTAAAACTGCAAGTGGCACGGCCACCCTCAAAGAGCTTACACTGGTCAGACCACAGTTAGGATGCTGCAAAAGTAGTTTCAAAAAGTCCTCCTAGCTTCATGTCCTTGTAAAGAATGAAAAGGCAGACGGAGCTTCCTTCTCCCCGAGGAGAGTCAATCTGCCAAGGTCACAGAGTTTGCACAAGGTATTCAGACAGCTGGTGAGGAGACAACTGGGTCTGCACTCAATTTACCAGCTGCGTTGCTCTGCTCTTCTTTGTGCACCCTCTCCCTTCCTAGCCAAGCAAAAGGCTAAGATGCTTGCACTTCTCCTTGTAGACTCAGGCAGAGACTTCCCAGAGCAAAAGTCTCTGCACTCAAAAGCCTCTGGAGATCAGCTTTGAGCTAGTACTGTCTTTAAATGCAGCCAGCCTGGACTTCTTGAGTGACTCCTGGATTTGCAGCTCATGCGCTCAAGTCGTTTTTATCTACCACCTCGACAGACAGAAGCCTTTTTTCTCCTCCTCTAACAGATTCTCCTGTAACGACAACTCCAGGAGTTGGGGTTTTAAGGAAAAACAACCAGATCCTTGGAGGCTCTTGACACAGATCTTAACTTTTGGCAGCAGGGCTCCCTCACCCATAGCTGAGATGCAAACTGCAGCTTGGGATATGCTTAAGCAACCAACTGCAAAGCTCTTTTATCAAATGACTCCAAGTCAAGGGCACAGAGGATGCAGAAGCAGATATAACTCTCCTCAACAGCCCTGTCTGCACAGAGGACAAACAGCAAATACCTTCATTAAAGCCATGAAAGGGACTGGGAGCAGTGGCACAGGAGCAGCAACAGCTTGTAGGAGATTTCCTACAAACATGTTGCTTATAGGAAATACGCTGGAGTTTGCATCTTGAGCACTTTTTAAAGTATATTTTTTACATCTCATGCATTTTATACTGGTTTCTGAAGAGAAGAAGGTCCTGAGACAGCATTGCCTGCCCTCCTGCATTGATACAAATTAGTCTGAAAGGCAGAGACATCCAAGACAGCAAGTTCCTACAGGTTTTATGAAGACCAGCACTTTGCTGGAGAAGACTCTAGTGAATGTCTGGCTTGGAGGGCTGCTGTACACAGAGGAAGGAGAGTGCCCGTGGTTCACCCCATGGCCTGGCTGTAGGACCCGTACATACTCAGCATCCACAGAGCCCAAGACACACACTAACACCACCCATCCTGTGGTGAGAAGACAGAAGTACTACTCACAGAGTAAATTCATCCTATCTCTCTCTCCCTTGCATGGGTTTGCCCAAACACCAACAACTCTAAAAATTATCCTTTTCATCCCCTGGGTTTTACACAACCAGAATTTTGACCTCAGCACCCCAGTTAGTGGAAACTTTGCATAGTTCTACCTTCCTCCAGTTGACCACTACACTCACCCAGGCTCTGCCTGCCCTTTTTCCAAGCTCTCTGAGACCAGGGGTGGCCACTGCAGCACCCAATGGAGATAAAAACCAAATTAACAGCAATGAAGAGATGTGACCCAAGATCCTAAAATCTCTGTTATAAGCCTCAGGGGATTCAGATCCTACAAGAGATCACACTTTAAACCAGAAGCTGGTTCTTATTCGCCTTCTCCTCTGTTTTTTCCTGAGCACTTCAAGAGACTAGGTCTGACACCAGTATTACTATAACACAGGCAACAGCACTGCTAACAGCTTGGAGGAGCTGAAGTTTACAGAGCTTCCTTTACTCAAGGGAACTGCATTTTTCTAAGATTATATTATTACTTGGGCTGGCCGCTCAGTACTGCAACATCATTTCCCTTTTGGGTGGGAAAGTTCTCTCCTTGTCCTCAAACACGAATGATTTCAGCCTGAAAAGATGAATGTGAACTCTGCATAATCAAAGAGCCGTAAGTGATCCGTGACCCTTGCTGAAGCAGAAGGATGTTATGGTGTAACACCTGGGCATTCAAAAATACATGCTGATGGGTGTAGACACATCAGCTGTATGTAAGCAGAAAAGGGTAGAGAGGGATGGGTGGCCAGATGTGACAAAACCATTTTCTCCCGTTAGACACCCATAGACTTGATTCTTTCACCAAGCCTGTGCTTGTAGACCTCCTGCATCTTCTCTGAATGTACATCCCAGTGAACAAACCTCTAATTTTTACAGAAACAGCAAATTACAATGCAGATGTCACAAAACAGCTCAGGGAAATTAAAATTTCAATTTGTAATCAAGTCTACTGCCACTGAAATTTGGATTCTGCCTTTGACACTCACCTGATGAGGAAAGAGAAAAAACATATTGCATGACCTACATCTTCAATCAAACGTAAATAACAGGGCCTGTGGTTGGTATATTAAAGTGTTGAGACAAGCTTGCTCATGAGCTACAGACTATGGATTTTTATCAGACATTATCAGGGAAATATCATGAACAACCAAGTTTTAATTCAATTGGAGCAACTTCTGACCCTCTGGCTGGTCAAACTGCCCCAGAAGCTTCTCTGTACCATTGTAACAACAGAAAGACACAACAAGTGTCATGACCTGGCCATGCATCTTTCCAGAGGAGCTTCATGCATGCCCGAGTGGATCAGCCCAGGTGGGAGTTGTGCTATTTGTCTGCACAGAAACAGCCTGACCCACCTGGACTCTCCTCACCCCACATGTGAGAAAATGTCTTGAAAATGTGTGGGGAAGCAAAGCCAGAATCTAGAGTGTTTTACACCTACTATCTATGATCCATCTATGTCCAGAAAATCTCCTCAGGGTATTTAAGAGCCACATGGTAGCCCTACCATGAGCACCCCCAAGCACGGCAGGGGCAGTTGGACCAGGTGCAGCAAAAAAAGGCAGTACCTACCACTCTCTACCCACCCCTGTTTTGGAAATGGTATATAGCTATCATTGACAGAGAACCCACAGCACCAGTCAATGGGTCCTTCCAGCAAAGACTGCAGAAGAGCTGCAGACCTCATCTCTACACTACAGCACCGAAACACTACAACACTGACCACTTCTATTGGCTTGATTAACTTGTTAGTTGAAATAGTTCCTTATGTTTCATAAACAAAAACATCATGACCAGACTGATCCTACCTAGACCTCAGTCCACTCCTGTACAGCCACAGGAGCAGTGAGTGGGGCTGCAGTAACCCTGAAGCCTGGGCTGTCCAGAGGCAGCACCCAAGAAAGAAGCCAGCATGCACCTACAGCTGGCCAGGCTTTCGTCTTTGCTTTCATCCAAAGGACAGGTCAGTGCCCACTTTGGCAGCTTATGGGACAGACCAATCCCCTGCCCCTATTGCCTAGATACCTCCCAAAATTCCTTGTGCAGGATTGTCTGAAACAGTGCAGGTTTAAAGAAGCAGCTTTATGTTTCAAATGCACAGGCAGGGTTCCAGCCATGGCAGCATTCAATTGAGTTTTACACTACCACCTTACTCAGACCAAATGCCTTTCTAGCCTGGTACTACGTCCCCTCTGCTAAATGAGTGTAATCGTCTGCTACTTCCAAGAGATGCAATGGCGATAGAGCCATTAGCCTCCGCACAGTGCTCAGATGCTGAAGACAAACAGGACATGGAGAATGGAGGTAGCACGCACAACAGCTTGGGAGCTCAGCCATGGAGAGTTTCTGACTTCCAGCCCGAAAACTGAGATCTGTCAGAACAGGTAAAGGAAGCAAGTTGCTCCAGAAAACACATGCTTCTTTAAGCTTCTCAGTATACTCAAGTTTGGATACTGGAAAAAATCCTTGAGTAAAGCACCCCTGCACCAGCAAGGCTGGCATCAGCTCCTGCAGACATGGCAGCAGCCACCCATCTCCCTTGTCTTCCAAACCACAAGCAAAAATAAAGCAAATTAAGTTACGCCTCTGAAGTGGTGATGACTGCTGTAGCAGAGCACACTGCAAACAGCTGCTGAGCAGGCACAAGCTGGCTCTGGTGGTTTGTTACTGGGAAATGAAACTTTGCAGATAGCCCAAGAGCAGGCTTTAGCCACAGCAGCTACCTGCTTACCCACTGTGCCCTGGTCACAGCTGAGCACATTCATGGGGCACACAGGTGTAAAGCAATGGGCAGCAGCATGCACTCTCACCAGTTAGTTTGCACCAGTCTCTCTGACTGCATTCATTTACCACTTAAATATCGTGCAAAGTGCTTGCACAGACTGGCATGAACCAGTCGATCAATACACAACCCTCATTACCTTCAAGGGCTCTGGATGGAGAATGGACAGGATCTCTCATCTCCTCCCTTCTCTGAAACACACTTTTGTCCTTCTGGTTTTTTGGGCTTGGGGTTTTTTGGGGTGTTTTTTGTTTGTTTGTTTGTTTTGGTTGGCTGTGTTGGGTTTGTTTGGTTTTTTTCTTTAAATTACATGCCTTGAAGAAGAAGAGTTAAATCTATACAGCTCCAGGGACTTCACATTTGCAGTACACCAACCAAATCCACTTACAGCTCACAGAGAGAAGCAGCAAAGATGGCCAAGAAAAGCCTGCAGCAATGAGGAGGCATGCGAGGCAATCCTTCCTTGACTCCACAGGAGGAGGAAGTATTCTTTCTGTACCACTTCCAGTCACCTGAAATACTATGGAAGCTGAACAACATCATCTTACACCTCTCTGCATTGGCATGACTGCAGAGGGGGACTGGTTTCTGCCCCCCAGAGCCATGAAATCTGCATGGTGAAATTGGAGGCAGGTTTGGAAGGAACACCATGCTTCTGTACAAACAGGTATCTTCATCGTCTTCTTCCCTCTCACTCCTAAATTTGTTTCTTCCACATACAGAAAGTTTTGAACATAGAAAGTTAAGGAAAAAAAATATAAATAAATGTAGGATGTTCTTCCTCTCTCTTAGAGTTGGTAAGTTTCACCTAGCAGCCAGCCTAAATCTCTGCTGCAAGCTAAGCTGATTCCTTCTCGGGTGATTTCACCTTATTTCCAGGGCTCCCACTGAGGAAGCTTCAAAGAAAGGCGGCAGCTGGCATGGGAGAGAGGGAGAAAGGACAGAAGGCCGGACACAGATGGCAGAAAAGCAGATCAAATTCTCAGGGCAAGCCCATTGCTGGCAGCCCCATTCTGTGCTGGGCAGCATGGCAGGGCACGAGTATGGGTCAGAAGTAAAAGGGGAAGGGACGTTGCAAAAACAGGGTGAGATGCCAGCCAGAGTGACTTTGTCAGGGGCTTGGTGCCACCTCCGCTATCCCCATGGTGTCACTGGAATTACTCCCATTTTACAAATGGGAAACCTGAAATAAGGAGCCCTGCAGGAGGACAGAGCTTGTAAGCGAACCCCTGCTTGCTCTAGGCTGGTGGCAGACGGAGTCCTTTGGCTTGCCCTGCACCCATGTAGCACAGCTGCCAGGAGGAATTTCACAGAAGGCTTTGACAATGCTTTAACTCTGCTGTCACCAGTTTTCTCACTTCCTACTTCACCTATTTTCTTTTCCCTATATTCCTCTCCCTGGGTTCAGCCTGTACTTTAAACAACACATGAAAGCCATCTGTCCTCATTTCTTCAGCACACAAGCCCAGGGTGGGTTTGGCAGGGAGGGGCAGCAGACGCAGGCTGAGGCACAGGCAGGCTAGGAAGGCAATGAGGCTCTACAAGGCAGCCCAGCTCTGGCCCCACTCTCTCACCCCATGCTTTGTAAGACTCAAAAGCCCCATTTCTACACCTCCTGCTTCACCATCTGCTCACTAAGCCCTGCCTGAGAAAGGGCTTCTGCTGCCTAACCTCAGAGTCATTTCAAACAGAGATGTAATCTTCATTTCCATGTAGTGCTGGGCTGATGGGTTCCCAAGAAACACTCCTTGGCCTGCTTCAAGCAAACAGTTTTCAGAGGTGAAAAACATCTCAGAGAGGCAGGAGCATCAGTGAGAAAAACAGGGATTTTTCAAGCATCTACAGCTCAACCTGAGAGCTGAGTTCAGGAGATCCCCTCAGCCCACTCCCATAACACCAAACAATTCCCCTGACTGACAAGCATAGAGCTGTAGCTAACAGCAAGTGAATTGTGGCTGTCAGTACCCAGCATAATTCATGATGCTGTTTACTTGGAAGCAAGCTACTACTGTGCTATTTATCACTCCTTCACGATGTGTCCCCCATTCTTTCTGGATGGGGCTGACATGATTCACGAGCACCTGTAGCTGCCAAGCAGGGACTGCATGGAGCAAAGGCTCTGCTGCTGAGCTGGGCGGCCAGAGGCTGGTAGCCAGACAAATGGCTTTTCCAGCATATAGACAGATAGTTCGAGCTTTTCAAGCTCTTAACAAAGGAAATGCATTCCTCCACCGCCTCTCAGGAGTCATCAAGGTCACAGGAAAAGATGCCAGATCCAAAGCTGAGATGAAATTAAGAGTTTTTTTTCCTGTCCACCGAGGAATTTGCGTAGCTCTCATCAAATAATAGACAAGCACTTTACTGGCAAGTTGCAGATTCTATCTTGATGACGGTTGATTGCAGGTAAACCAGAATTTTTCTCTACCAGTTTGGATGGCAAATCGGCGATTGGAGTGGCACAAAGTAGTGGCTGAGTGGGAACAGACCCAAATCTCCTTCATTTCGGTGCAGTATCCTAGACACCAAGCTGCTCTCAGACAAACACTGTTAGTTGGGAGCTTTCTGATCCTCTGCAGGGTACACTCCAGGCGATAACCCCAATTACACATTTCGTCTAGTGCGGATACATCTTACAAAGGCACACCTTGGTATGGTGAAGAAAACTAAAATGTTATAAATGTAGTTTTGTTACACTTCCTGAAATTGTATAACTCTTTAAAAGCAAACTTAACTCGAAGTACCAAAGCACAATACTCTCTCCACATCAGCAATTAAAGGATGAAAACTGATGGTCCAGTTCAGGCAGACAATCAATCCTGAAACCTACTTAAAACCTACACGGGACTAATTTGACATACTGGATTTTCTCATACCACCTGCAGATAGTCAGTGCTTTCCAAACTCGTAGAGAATTAGTCATCCTTGGAGCTATGTGTCTTCTTCAGCAAGTAAGTGCAGCAATTTACTGAGTGACACTTGAAATGAGCCCCACTTGTTCCAGGAAAAATATGATTTCTCCTGTGCTGAAACCAAATTCATCATCATTTGTAGAACACCAAACTAGTCATTGCTCCTGATAACAACTGTAGATGTGGCAGGGAAGGAAAAATTTGACTTTATACATGAGTAATCTGAGAGTCTGTAGGCGACGCAGAGAGAGAAAGAAAGAGTATTTATAGAGAGCTGATGACATCTGTCCCCACACCTGGATGTCAGTTAGCACCTAAGATGATATGAGAGCATGTCCGGAGATGAGCAGTAGGCAGTGCAGACCCTGAAGACCACCTACAGGAGCCAACAATTTCCCATCTGGGAAGCATTGTGGCTAGTGGGCACATCAGTCATGCCTCTCGTACCCACCAGTGCCTTCCTCAAGTTCCGCTGTGAAGTTTCTATCACCTTCGAGCCAGTCTATGCAGCTACACTGGGTTTACGGTTTTCCACCCCGGATTCCTATCCCAAACCTTCATCCATCAAAGCTCTTTCCTGTACCACGATGGGCTCGCCAAGGGAGAGGGACTGAAGCTCTGGGTGATGCCGGGATGCTCAGCAACCCTCAGCCGCGGTGAGGCGGAAAGCGCGGAGGGGTCCCAAGTCGCGCAGGTTCCCATGTGGCGTGGGGTCCCCCCGCACTCTCTACCGCACCGTGAGCAAATCCCGTTTCCATCCGCACTCACCCGGGCTGCCGGCGTGTCCCGCGGCGGGAGGCGAGCAAGAGCGGCCGAGGCGGCTTCGGGACGAAGGAGGAGGACGAGGAGGAGGAGGAAGACGCCGTGGGGAAGCAAGGGGCAATGACCCGGCCGGCGAGACCAGCCCCAGCAGCAGCAGCAGGGTACAGGCTGCCGGCATGGCGCTGGGGGTGGGGGGCGGTGGTTGCTCACATGCCCAGAGCGGGGCAATGAATAACCACGTAAATAGCGATTTTTAATTAATTAACGGTGCCCCCCCGCCGCGGGGCGGCGCAGAGGGNCTGCCGGCGCCCGAAAGTAAAAGGGCAGGAGGCGGAGGCTCCTCCTCGAGCCTGACATCACCCAGCCGCGGCTCCGCTCGGCTCGGCCCGGCTCGGCCCGCCCTGGCCCGGCACAGCCCCGAGCGGCCGCCCCCTCCCGCCCCGCACAGCCGTCGGGTCGCCCGCTCCCTCAGGCGGCTGTGTGCAGCGCCGTCGTCCTTGTTATTATTTATTTTTACTTTTACTTCATTCTTCCTGATGGATCTCCCAGCCGCGCCGGCTGAGCAGGAAACCCCCTTACCCCCTACCCCGCAGCCGCCGAGGAGGTGCCCCGGTGCCGCAGCGTTATCGCTACCGCACTTAAATGCGGGCAGAGCGCAAGTTCTGCGCCCCGCTGAGTGGCCCCCTTCTCCCGGCACGGCCACCCCCTGCCCGAAGCCGCTTTGCTCCCAAGGGCAGTACTCCCCCAGCGGCGCGGCCGAGGGGAGGGGGAGCAGGCCGAAACAACCGGGCGCGGTGGGGACATCCTGCAACCGCATGGGCCTGTCCAGCCCAGGTCCCACACATTGCTGCCGGCTCCGTCGTGCTTCCGTCTGAGCTACAGGGAAACAAAGCCACGATCGGCCGAAACCTGTGCCACATATTTCTGGTTAGGACCAACACGTCTTCTAAGGCAGATGAAAACCTGGCCGGCTGTGCGCTATGCAGCAAGACTGGAAAGCTTCTTTCCAGATGAGTCAGGTGAGCCTTAGATAGCCCCAAACTTAATTCCCATCATGATCAATTCCTTGCCAAATAATGTCCTATCTTTTACTGGTCATAAAGCTAACCTGCTGTCTTTGGAATGCCAGCAGCAGCATTGGAGCCTGCAGCTTCTTCCAGTGGTGAATTTCCCAGGCTGGGCTGTCCAGCCGGCAAAGGATTTCCCTTCATTGTTCTGAAATTCCCTTCCATAGTTTCATGCTCCTGGTTCTGCGAGACAGGACGCCACGGAGCAGCAGGCTGGGCTTTTCTGAGGCTGCTGACATCCCAGTGTGCAGGCTTTAGCATCCTGATCCAAGCGCTCCCTCCACAGGGAACAAAAACCTGTCCTGCGCAGCATCCCCTCTCTGAGCTGATCCTGGGCCCTTTGATTTTGCCTGAAGCTGTTTTAGAATCAGGATTAGTGTCCCCAAGCCATGCAGAACCCAGTCTTTCATAAGAGGCAACAAGTGACAATACATCACATCCAGATAGCTGGCTGTCTCAGTCAAAACTCGGATCTGGTCCACAACTCCCCACTCACTGTTTCTTGACTCAGCAGAAGCAGAAGTTGATGGCTGACAAAACACAAACTCTTCTGAAAGGTTCTTTCCACCCAAAAGGTGGCACTGATGAGCCCACACCAGCACACTCATGACCTTGGCTTTACTCAGGCACTGAACTCGGTCTCTCCTGCTACTGTGCTACTGTGCTTCTCTCCCAACACGCAGGTGCTGGCTTTCTGCACCTTCCCACACAGCTCAGCTAACTACCATCGCCTTTGCAAGCACACTTGGAGAGCTCCACCCTGATGCTTGCATAATCATAGGTGACAGCTCTTTGAGACACATCTCATCAATCCATTCTCTATTCTATTCCCTACAACTTTGAGCATCTTGCTTCAAATTTCCTTAAACTCAATGAACAAGTCAAGATACTGTCAGTTTGGGACAGTAAATCACAATGAGACTTTAACTGTACAAGTAATCATCCCAGCCACAGCAAAGGGGCACATCAGAGTGACCCAGAAACCATAGGCAGATACCATCAAGGCGAATGATCCACATAGGATGCATTTTTGGTTTCTTAAGCTTGTGTCAATGTACTTAAAACATTCTTTATGGAGTAGGCTATGTAAAAACCCAGCTTCCTCATTGATAAGATGAAGAGACCAATAGACAACTAAGTAATGCGCCACCGTGAGACTGAGTTAAAGCTCAGGTGAAGAGCCGTGAAGTACTTTGATGCTTTGGGAGAAGGCACAGGTAGAGCAAAGCAACAGCTCAAATACCTGGGGATATCTTTAACATGAAATTCAGGGCTTCAAGTTACAAGCCTCTGAGATAACAATCAAGAGCAGTAATAATTATGATTCTTAAGAATGTTCTGTAAGACCCTGGAACAAATGTCTTGCAGGCAAGCAAATCTGACACTTTCCTACATCCTTTAATTATGTGGTGCTGGTGAGGCAGCCGGAGCAGAGAAACCTCTCCAAGGTCAATAATATGCCACCAGGGCTGACTAGGGCAATCAAAACCAAATCCAGCCCAGATGTGAAATGGATGCTTTTGTGTTCACTCACTATCAAACCTGAGGGTCTTAACACAGAACCTAGAGCTTTAATCCTTTTCCCCCAACCTTTCCCAAAAGACTTCCCCAACATCTAAGCCACGAAGCAGCTCCCTGCTCTTACTGCATCCTCCCAAGCTGTAAATCCAACCAGCAGGAAGCACAATATCAAATGCTTTAAAAAAAAAAAAAAAAAAACCTCCAGAAATTCTTGCTGCTCTTTTAGTCAACAGGCACACTGAGAGCAACAGCAGAAGCAGATAAATGCAAACCAAACGTTGCCAAATGAACAACTGGTGTCCATATCAAACTGCTCCTTCTCCCTGTGCCCGTGGTGCACTTGTGGCATGACCCACGGAGCTGTGAGCCATGAAGACCCAAATTATTCCCTCTGGGTGGGAGGGAGACATCTAACATCCTTGCCCAAATAACCATTAAACCTGCCCATGCTGGTGTAATGCTGCATTTCTGAACCAAACAGGACATTTGTGACCATCAGGGAGGTGAATGCTAGGACTGTACCTCTGTACACCAGGCCAGCAGTAGGAAATACCATCCAAAGGACACTGCACTGCCCTTGAACCAGCTGCATCCCATCAGAGCTTAATACAGTCGCAAAACCACTGCTAGGATGGCTGCCTGGGGTTGGCCTGGCACAGCCCCCAGTGCCCACAGCAGTGATGAGGCTGCTGCTTTCATTGGCCCCAGCTGGGGCAAGAGCCTCAGAGTGCGAACCTGTGCTTTTAAACCAGTATTTACCACCACAAAATAAATTCCCTCCTCTCTTAGCCACAGTTCCAGTCCTGAGCAGCACAGTATTCATGAGCACACGGAAAGGAAACACCAATATTCAGGCAGTTTCAGACTTCCCAAATGCAATCTCTTTACCCACAGGAGCCTGATTTGCCAAAGTTTAGTGGCTGTAAATTTAAGACTACTGCGTTTTCCTATCACGTTATTTCATTCCTACCTTTACCACTTCAAAAGAGTACTCCTGCACTGAAAAAAAAAAAAAAAAAAAGNGTATTTTTGAGCTCCACCTCCCACAGCCACATGTGAACATCAAGGAAAAAAACCTCACCTTTTTTCTTTTGTTTTAATGAGTTTCTTTTTATGCATTGGGACCACACAGGGCAGCATAGTGGGGATACCACCTCTGCCACCTACATGCCATGCTAGACACCCTCCTGGGAAGGTGGGGAAGAAGCATCAGTAGTAGGAGAAGGATGCCTGCAGCAAGATGAAGGTGGCTGTTGGAGTGAGAGAGCTCAGCAAAAGCCACCGGCACTTGGCTTTTCCTAATGTGGGCCTGGATTTGTTTATCCCTGTGGCACAACTGCACGCTCCACTGCTGCATCCTGCCAATAATCATTACAGGGCAGCTCTGGGCTGAAGGCTGCTCCCCTCCTTCCTTCAGAGCACAAAACTAATAGGAGATTTAAATGCATGAAATCATGCCTGAGGAGTTGGATGAGCCAGGCAAACCCTGACACAAAATAATGCCATAGCATCCTCCTTAAAGATGCTGTGACCTCAAACATCTACCCAAATTGTGTATAAAATAAATTTAACACTTCTATCTGAAAGCAACCAGCACATTCATCAAACAAAGGAATTAAACAGAGAGAGATTTCATCAACACAGGAAGCTACTAACATAACTATATAAAACATCACTGATATTATATGCTGATGAATTGAATCCTGCCCATCACCTTGTTTTGTGGTGGGTTTATTTCACCTTTATTTCCACCCCTCAGATTGAGGGGATGGAGAATCTGTCCGAGTCTGCATTGTTTTGGTCTGAAAGAACCAAAACCCACAGGATTCTCCACAGAAGAGGCACCTCTGCAGTGCTGGTTCTGTAGGAGCTTTTGCAGCCTCGGACAATGTCCTGAAACTTCTGCGCCCTGAAATTCAGCCCAGAGCTGTCCAAAACTTGGATCAGGCTCACAAACCTCAGACAAGTTTTAGGCTGATGATGAATTAAGGTACAAAGTGAATGTTTTCTACTCCTGGAATTTGTTATCAAAAGTCCTGAGTTTCCAAAGAGGATAGCTAGCTCCTGAGTAATTAATTACCTTCCCCAACTCCTCTCAATGCCATAAGCCATCCATTAATGGAGCCAAATAATCCAAAAGGCACTTAGTATCTGACCATTTCTCTGGAAATTTTTTTGAGGGGTGGTATTTTACTGATTTATTTTTACAAGAACTGCTTGCCTTTTACCTCCGTTGGAAGCAGCTTGTTCCAGAGACTTGACATTTGGAGGATGGATACAGGTCTTATGATGTCTCCTCATCCCTCACAGAAAAAAAAGCACAACAAATTAAAATGTCATTGTATTTTGAATTCTATCATCAGAAATAAATCCTGTTTTTTGTTTTTTGGTTTTTGGGTTGGGTTTTTTTTTTTTTTTTGGGGGGGGGGGGGGAAGTGGTAATAATGATTTTAAGAAAAGGAAAAAATATTCCAAAACCAACCTAGCCATTTAAATCTGGCTGGGAAGAACCAAGTCTAAATTTATTACTTATTTCTTTCAGGATCCTTTTCAGCCAGCTCTGGTTGAAGCATATCAAGAAAAATGCAGTCATTTCAGAGCTGAGCAAAACATTGCACAGCAGAGCCCTTAAGATTGAGAAGGGAGCCTTAGCCAAAGGTTAGGAGCAGTATTTGAGTCTGATAAAGTTACAGGTGCTCTCCTTGCTTTCATTTGCTATCACATGAGGTGAGCAAATCCCAGGTACTCGTGGGTATGTGCACAGAAATCACACAAAAAAAGCAACAAAGGACAAAGTGCAGTAAGGGAAGGAGCCTCTCCTGCGCTGTATGTGGTTTAAAGCTACTTATTTCTAGCCTACAGTTTGCTGCTAGAACCTCTTGTCCACAGCTTTTAAGGCTGTTACTGCTGAGGTCTCACAAAGTCTCAGGTTTAAGTGGTGCCTTGCCAAATCTGTGTCAGCAACACACCACTGTGGCATATAATCAAGTCCATTATATACCTCTTTTATGTGGAGTCATCAAATTTATAGGTTGTCTATGAAAGGTTCATTTATCCCAGTAATTGCCTTTTCTAAAGTTTACCAGGCAAGGGCAATAACTCAGATAACCTTGGTTTCCCACTAACCCAAATATTAATCTCAGCCTGGCTCCTGTGATTCAGCAAATCTCTTCCAACCCTGCAGGTGTAAGTAGGATGCTGTTTGAGACATTGTCTGAACCAGAGGTGCATGGACCTCAGCTCACAAAGCTCACTTACCCTCCCCTGCCTGAATTCCATCATGCACAGAAGCATCATTTCATATTTTGTCATCACTCTCTACTATTTCAACACCGTGCTCATGGCTATCTGCTATGAATAAGTGACTACAGCAGGTGTGTTTTGGACAGTGTACACAACAAGGATCATCCAAGGAAACTCAAACCTTATCAAGAGAAGGTCAAGAGGAGAGGAAAAAACAGGGGTTTGAGCTAAGCTATGGATTTAAGAACCTTGATTCTCCCCACACAGAATCCTAATGGGGGACACAACCAGATCCATTGGGATGATGGCAATTTATATTGAGGAGCTGTCTCTTAATGCCAGTATCACAATAAAACATCACTTTTCTGCCTGTTCCTAGCCTTGACTATTTGTGCTGCAAGTTTTTTGAGGTAGGAGATTCTGATTTCCTGACCGGGTTGGTGGCACAGGATCACAAAAGCAGCATAAGCTTCCAGGCAATACAGCAAAGCAAGTAATAAAACATTTATCCTCCACTGCCTTCTGGGCTTGTATGCTCCGCAAAGCTGGAGTCACCAATTTACAGCCGAAGTCTTCAAACGGAACAAACCCAAGCTATTACATCCACGTCTCTCCTGAAAACAGATCTTTTTACTCCCTGACCCACTGCAAAATATTTTCATTTCTTACATAGTTAAAAAATAAAATAAAAATGAAAGAAAAGTAAATTTCCAACCGAAAGGAAATAAGAAAGCTTACATGGCTTGGAAGATAGGAGGACCTTACAATAATGACTTTAACAAGCTATATACTGGATATATGATGCTCAGAGCTGGGTTCCAAATTCACCTTCAGGGGAACCTGAAGCTCCATGAAAGCCTCAGCATCTGGAGTCACAGCCTCTTCATGCCCCCCAGGGAGATGAAAGCAGCATCGTCCTACAAGAGGTGTCCCTGCCTATGGCAGGGGGTTGGAACTAGATGATCCTTGAGGTCCCTTCCAACCTTACTATTCTGTGATTCTAAGATGCAGCCATCCGTGCCTGCATTTCTCCCCTTCAACCACTAAACCTGAAGCTGATAAATTCCTACCCATAATTTAACACATTCTTTTAGAGCACCACAGAAACTACAGACTTTTTTTTTTTTTTTTGGACACAGCACCCCAATCTCTGGAAATGCAGCCTCTTTCTTGCTGTAAAAACTGGAGGGCTGCAAAGCCCTGCGTGCCCATATGGCCTGAACTCATCAAGTTGCCAACACTACTGAGTCTGTGGAGTTATCAGAGCTAAAAAAAGGCTTCCCTCCACTCTTGCCATGCCAGAGCTAACACAGTGGGAGAGTTCAGCACATCCCTTTTCAAACATTAAACAGGAAAGTTGTTCTACTCAGAACGCACAATGGTAAGGAAACAGTCCCATGTGATGTGTTCTTCCCTTGCAGATATGAGGGGAGGAAAGGTCCACGTGCCCCAACTTACCAAGAGTGGCAGAGGCAGCTTGTTCCTTCTGTGCTGCTGGGGCCAGTGAAGGAACTGGAAGAGTCTCTCCAACAGCAGTATGTGAACTCCAAAGACCAGAACCTGGCACACACATTCTGCAGAGCACCTCCTCTGCTGCCAGGTCCAATCACAGACATTGCCATCTGGTGCTGATGCCAGCCCCACCACTGCCTTTTTACAGAAACATCAAGGCACAGTCCATTCCTGCATCCCAGTGCCCTCCAGGAACCCTCACCAGGTCCTGCAGTGTGGTGTCTTGCTTTAGCAGCCAGTGGAGGCTTTGCCAGCAGGTAAACACAACCAAAATTGTTCCAACAGATGTTTGGATGCAAAGGGCTGCTGGGGCAAGATGGTGGTGCCAGGGGCAGGTCAGCAGCTCCAGGGAAGGACAGTTGCTGTAGAACTAGTTGGCTGAAAGCAAAGCTGTGAGCCACCTTCCCAATATTGCTAGACCAATGGAGAAGCTGCTTGTTTTTCTCTCACGCCATAGTTCAGTTTGGGAATGAGCAGGGATAATGATGTTGGAGACGCAAACACTCCCCGTCACCAAGGCTTCAACCAGCACAGCTCCTCTGCAAAGTACGCAGGCAAGGGACCTTCCTCATCCTCCCCTCCTTGGATCTCCTGATTGCTGCCCTGTCTAATTTTAAGAAGTGAAGTAAATTATTTATCAACTAACAGAGACATTAACTGAGGAATTGCTGCCCATTAATCACTTCATGATGTAATCTGGAGTTTTCTTTTGTTCAAGGTACAGAGAAACGTGGAGCTGGCCAATCTCCATGTTGGGAGGGAAGGTATCTACAATATTTTGATGTGACAGGACCTCAGGAAATGCAAGATTCTACAGTAATGGCATTATGGTTCTGTATCAAAGTGGAACAAGGAATAGCACGGCACAGTATGGCTTGACAGTGATGCATCAGCACCAAGGAGTGTTTGAATTTTGCATAGTAGCTGCCAAGGTCAAGGATGGTGCAAACACAGGGAGGGCTCCTTGGAGGCACTGGTCCCTGGGAACTCAGAAGAAAGCTTCAGCAAAGAGCCATATCCCCATAACAGATCCAGACTCACTGGAAACCAAAGGCAAAAGGCAGTGAAAGTGAAGAACCCTGGAAGGGGTGTTTCCAACAAAGAATGATTGACTTGAGGTTGCTCAGTGATGGCCACATAAGCATAAATTCCCTCTTTACTCTATTGAGATAATTAAGATTAAAGAAGTTAGTAAAACATCTGTGACCTCAAAAAACTAAATATGCTTTATGCAGTGCACAGGGACTGTTCTCTTCATCTCAGCAGAAAGCCTCCTTTGCTTCCTTCTGTAAGAAAACTGGGGGAGCCAAAGCTGCACCCAGTAAGACCATGAGATGGGATGAGGAGTCCCCCACAGCTGGGGCATCAGGTGTCAGCAAGCAGAACAGTGCTCAAAGGCATTGAGTGTGTTTACAGCAAGTATGGAGAGAAATTCCTTGTGTCTGGAACTTTTATTTCACAAAAAGAGAAATAAATAATCTACAGGCTGAAATGATCAGAGATTAAAGGTAGCAATTTCCCTGTCTTTGTAGCTTCAGAACTGATCTGTGCTGCTGGGACCTGCACACCTCCCCAGGTCTCTCTGACAAGACTGCTGTCTGCAGGCAGGACAAGGCCTAGCAGAGGGTTTTTTCCCTGGGGAACAGAAACAATGGTGACATAGGTGCAAATGCAAGACCTTACCTCATGCCATAGGCACTGCCCACCAACCCTAAGGTCAGTGCAGGAAATCCTGTAGCATCCCCAGCTGAACCTCCAGCATTTCAAATCATGGAAGCAGAAGAAATGGCTACTTGTGGGAGCTTGCTGTGGGATGGGTTTTAAGTGTATTTTGTTAAGGCACTTCTGAATAATCTGTCTTTCTATTTGGATACAGCTATGTTGTCAGGTCCCAGATGTCCCATCAGAAAGGATGTGGGAAGTCACTCTGATCAGCTTCTAAGACATTATTTCACAGTTTCACAGTAGAGGCCTTTATACTGCATTACTGCAGGCTTGATTCTAGTTGTGAATATATTTCATAATCTTCTTGCATTCGCCACTGATTCTGGCCTATTGTCTAATGCCTTAACTACTTTCTAAGGCCTTGGTAATTGAAATACTGAGGTAGAAAATTACTGTATTACAAGCAGGCAAATTCATGCCGAGAAGAGAAGTGAATTGACCTGGAAGGTCGCATCCATCCGCAGCACAGCTGGGAGCAAGGCACCGGCTGCTGCTGCTGAGGTCACAGCTCTCAGGCACAAAGCATCCCTAGTCACCCAGGGGACATTTGCAATGGGGTGTTGTAAGCTTTTATAGCAGCGATGGTCTTTAGAGTTCAATAGTGCTTATAATTGAATTCTTTAAAAGGATTATATTGTCCTCAGTAACTCACCACCTCCCCAGACTGGCCCTTTCATTTGCATTTTTTCCCCTCATTTTGGATAAGATTTGAAACTCAACAATGTTCTGGTTTGCATAAACAAACAAGCCTTGAATATATAAATAACTATTCACATCCTTTTCCTGTATGTTCAGGTATTTCACAAGGCACCGTGGCACCCATTAGCATTTCTAAATGCTTTTTGAAGCAATGCCTTGGATTTTGCTGCATCTTTCACTGGAAGTGTTTCCCAAATTCTTCTCTGCTGATGAGCGAGGACTGGTGATAGCGGTCCCGTGAGGCAAAGTCTGCGTTCTCCTCGGTGAGCTGCGTGGTCTCCATGCCAACTGTTGCAAAGGATGGTGTCACCACGATCTGCTCCTTGGGAGACGGCCTTCTCCTGCAAACAGAGCAGCAGAGACACTTGAACCGCCCTTTGTTTGCCATCCATTAGCAGCCAAGCTCTTGGATGCACAAACAAGGAAGAGCGCTCTGAGAAGAGGCTAAGGCCAGAGGGCTCTGAGAAGAGGCTAAGGCCAGAGGGCTCTGAGAAGAGGCTAAAACCTTCTCGGCACCCTTGGGAGGCACACAGATAATCTGAGAATATTTTTCTTAGAAGCAGCACAAAAAATACACTCTTTCCCCACTGCAAACACTGGAAATAATAAATCCATTTCCTCTTTGGATGTTGGGTATGGCAAACACTTTCCACATCAAGCAGAAGAAGGAGCATGAACCATTTCTAATGAAAAATAACCTTCTTATACGTTCCTAAGCTCTAGTGTACAATTATTTCTGTAACTCTCTTAAATGAAAGAAGAGATTTTCCTGCAATCTCTTTGTCCCAGAGGCTGATTTTAAGAAAACCTTATTGCACATCTCCAAATCAAAACTGTAAGAGCTTATAGCACTGGCTCAGACCTCGCTGAGCTCCTAAGAGCCTTAGAGGTGTCAAGGTTCCTTAGTTGCCTCCAACTCTCTCGCAGTCTAAGAGGATTTCTTTTTTACTTCAAATTCATTAAAATACCTTTCCTGGATTTCAAGAAAACAGAGCTTAGCAAAAACCTGTAAATTACTTCAATGCAGGTTCTTGCAGCACAGCAAAATAACTCAAGTAGAGTCAAAATAGCCTTTGTGCCAGCAGAGCAGAAGCCCTAGCACTAGAAGGCAGCAACCAAGCTGGTTGGCTGAGTCAGGGATTGCACTCTTTGAGGACAGAGAAGTGGGACTGGTTTCCGCCTTGGGCACTGGCCAGCTCCCCACTCAGCCTTCCTCAGCAGGGTCTTTGCTCATCAACTGCACTGATAGAAGCACTAAGGACTGTGCTGGTCTGGTAACCCAAAGAATAAAATCTCCCTTAGACAACCCCACCTCTACCCACAAGAAGCAAGGCTCCATCTGTAGAAGGGGCAATTTCTCCTTTACACACATGGTAACTCTCCATCAAGCTTCACATCTACACCAGCCTCCTGTGGGGAACCTCTGACAACAAGGAGCAGATGGGGCTGAGACACACTGAGGGACAACTGTAAAGAAAACCCTGCTCTGTCATCGTAGCTGCACCAAGCTAAAATGATCTGCCATGAATCCATCCAGACACTGAGGTGGAATCAGACCAAAATGTCCAGAATATCTGTCCATCCTCTCCTCCTCACCCTTGGCTTGAGCTCATGTCACCAGTCCAGCAAACGTTGTGAAGAGGGGAAGGGAACAATCCCAGACTCAAAATGAGATGAGAAAGCACAGTGCTCATCCTCAGCACCCTCTCCCACTTATCTAGGTAGTCCGTCTCACCCAGGCTCTCATCCTCTAGTGCTCAGGCAAGTGTGCACATTTGCACAACTGCTGTGAGAGGCAACAGTAGCTGAGAGAGTGTACACAGCTATTCATGGCAAGAGGTTTTCTGTACAGGTGAGTCTTCAGGGACCCAGTCTCATACTTAGAGATTTCCACTGATCTGATAAAGAAAAGGATGGATGTGATGCAGGAGAACCAACTTGGCCATTCTTGGCCATTACATGGACCTACCATAGGGACCCTAAGAGAGGTCTCATCACTCCCAGCTTCACTTCCAGGCTACCTCTGTTACCAAAGACATGTGTCCATGTTATAGGGACTGCAGGTAAAGGCAAGACAAACATGGGCATGTGCCAATGTACTTAAATGCCTGGACTTTCATTTATTGTAAAGGAGTCACCAAACTTTCATGTATCGTGCATGGCACCTCAGGTTCAGCAATCCTTACTTCTGTGTTCACCCACTGCAACAAAAAAAGTGACCCAACAGATTGAGGACCTCAAGACTCCACTGCATTATACAGCAGCAGAGATGGTCACTGCTCGCTGTGGGAAACCCAAAAGTCACAGAATTAATAATTAATAGGATCCAACCAGATTAACAAAACCAGTTAATAACTAATCAAATTAAATCCTTAAGGTCTTCTGGGAAGGAAAACCCCAAGACAATGCTACCACAGTGCCATGCAAGCTCAATACTGAATACATTGTTCCTTCACTGCAGAACCTTGTTTATTGTATTTGCCCTGTAGCTATTTCAGCTTCCTTCCCAAATTTCTTCTCTGAAATAAAGCACAGCTGCCACCCATGCCTATTCCACCACCACCACTGTAATTTGCTTTCAGTGGATGACAGGTGGAAGAGTTGGAGGCTCCTGTTCCATATTTCCTATCAGATTTTCCAGTTCAACATGAGCCACTGAAGTTAAGCACAAACTTTTGGGACAAGATAAACCTTAAGGCATTGAGAATGACCTATTAGTTGACATGTGCGCACATACGTTCCCACCCTTACATGACCAGGCTATAGCAGTTTTGAGTTAATTATTTTGATTCTAAATTTTAAACAAGAGACAGGAACTTTCTGGACATTCTCTTGAATATAGGGTCAATGAGCAGGGCATTGGTTGTAGAAAGAAAATAATGATAAAGTCTATATCATTCACTGGTTTGCTAATTGGTGTAAAAAACCAATATATAAACAATTTCTCACTCTCTGTTCCCTTCTGCCTTACACCTCCTTCACTGCTCCACTGTGCATGACTGAATACTGACCTTGACTGACACCTGATAACACCTGCAAGCTTCCTGGTTCTCTATCTGGCGGTAGAGAAGAAGATGGCATTGGCCCCTTCTGGCCTTTCTTTGTCTAGGGGGGTAGGATTGGATTTCTGTATTATTTCTAAATTATATACAGTTGTAAAAACATGTAAATATACTTTGTATATATGTTGTGGTAGGCCTAAATAGGCCAAAATAGGCTTATATATGTCCTTGCTTGCCCAGACATGTTTTTTTCTGCTCTACCCCCTTCTGCTACGGGGAGAAGCAACTGAGGGAAAGAGGACAAAGAACCCGGGGCCACTGAGTCTATGGACTGTGGCTTGCCCAGACACGTTCCCCTGCTCCCCCTCCTTCTGTACTGGGGGAAACAACCATGGGAAAGGAAAACAAAAGCCTTGACTTCACCTAATATGGTCGAGCTTGGTAAAGTGCCATTCCAATTGGCTAATTTATGTCCAAAGGCCCATTAGCCTCAGACCTTTGGATAAAAAGAGATGAGCAGGTTCTCTCTGCTATTGTATTCATGCCTGCTACTACTGCCTCACTGCATCCTGAACTGCCTGGAAACTCCACTGCCTCAAGTTTTTACCAGGAACAGGCTCTAAATGCCTGCATGCGATCATCCTGCACAGCCAGCGTGACATTGTGCCAAGCCTGCACATGGCATTGCATCCTGCCTGCCCCTCTGCAAGGCTTCTGCTGAATCGGGAATCAAGAGGAGCCAGGTCAGACACTATGCTGGACTCCCAGCTGCCTGAGAAAAGAGCCTGGGAAACCCTCTAATGGCTTTGAGACCACCAACAGGAACCCCTCCACATGCTGTGGGTACTGTCTGATAATATTTTGTGAGTAAATACTTGAAGCCTCCTGTAATCACTAATTGCCTTCTGCCATAAGCAGAAAGGAGCTTTCTGTGTCCATCTAGTGGGTAAGTGAGATGATTACATTGACCGCAAGAACCTTCTCTTCCAGTATAACATTTGTGCTTGCTAGTTACCTGTTAAAGTGTTCCAGTTTTGCCTGTTGCCTGTGTCTACAAATTTCCAAACTGTGTGTTTTGAACCATGTAAGTAAGTTTTCTGGTGAGATTTAATGTTAATAAAGAATGTTCACAGTTATTAACAATCTTCGTCTGGATATCAAAATTAGTATTGATTATTAATTTTGCATCATTCATAACAATATATGCTTGTAAATTTAGCTTGCTGTAAAATACAGCTTTATCTTACTTGTAAGCCATCTAAGCTGGTCTGGTAAATTTAATCTGGGGAGTAATTTCTCAAACCCACCACACAGGCTCATTAAGAACAACTTTGAGTATGCCAGAAGAGCCAGACAGACTGCAAATCAATTCTTCCACCTCTCTCTGTGCACATTATTGGGTCATGGGAACAACGAGCACGGTCTCGGTCACTGCCAAGTGACTGGTACCAACCTGCATGAGGTGATCAAAATTGACTTAATCCAACCGAAGAAACTGAAATTTGCTGCTGCTCCTACAGAGAAAAGGCATGAAAATTCAGAATGCTGTTAATTCTCTCATAATAGCATTATGCCATTGAATTTCTGCAGAAATCTCAAAGCAATGTGCTTGTTATTAAGCTTACGGTGCAGAAGGATTTTGCAGTGGTGAGAACACTTCTGCAGTCTTTCCACACACTGCAGCTTTTAAACAATTGTCAAGAAACTTAACCTAAAGTTCCCATGGAGAACAACTGCCCTTTACCAGACCAACAGCTGGTGAAAACCCTAGTATTGCCATGAGCAAAGCACAGTCACCCACTGTTCTCTTTCCTGGACTTCAAAGATCATTCCCACCATGGGGATGGGGAAACAGGAGGAGCCATTTAGTCAACCACAGACAGGGTGGTTGTGGTCTCATCATTCATTCCCTCTTGTTTGACCTCATGACGAGCTGGTTTAGCTTATTATACCAACACTATTTTTTTCTGATTTCTCTGTAGTTAGTTTCCTGCAGGGGCAGGGAAGTACTGGAGATGGCAGCAAAAGCAGCAGGAGGAGTTTGTGGCGAGGGACTGGGAAGAGAACAGAGGCCTAGCAATGCCTGCTGGATTTGGCTTAGCTTGTTGTGGAGGAAGAAAGTAAAGAAAGGATGTGTCAAAATCCCAGAGAATTTCCACAGCCAAGATCTTCATCTAGTCCTTAATACAGAGCATTTCTCAATCTGGAGTCTTCCAACTTTCTGGACAGAAGGGTCCTTCAGTCCTTGAGAGAACAAACTCACAGATCATTGGGTCCCATGTGACCACAAAATAACATTCACTTACAGCCAAATAAACTTTAGGTTGAACTTTTGAGTGTTCATTTCTAACATCTTTGTTGCCCATTGTTCTACTGCATGCATGGGAATGCATGCACAAAAGGAACCAAGAAACAAAATTTCTAATCATGCTGCTGTTTCTCAGATCAGCTTCCAAAATCCTCTACACACTGAAAAAGAAATGGTTTTAAAAGTCTTTTTTGGTAAATATTTCAAAATCAGTTAACAGAAATATAATATAGTAAACATACAAAGAAAATTCCAGAGCCTGAAAACATTATTTGTGTTTTGTTTAATATATGGGTGCTGTAAGAGGCTTATTAAAACTTAGATATATTTTAAAAGATACACATCAGCAAGTACTATCCACAACTTCTGCTCTTTCCTACTATCCCATACAGATACCTGGAAAACAAGACACTCGAGTAAAAAGAGAGTTATTAAGCAATGTTTTGAAGGTTACTGAGTAACAACTAGTTTTTTTGTTTCTCAGTGTCTGAGTTTCTGAAATCCAGTACCTACTTCCCTAGTGTCTAATAAACTTTCATCTAAATAAACTCCATTATTTCTGCACTGGCTAAAAGGGGTATGAATTCAGCCTCTTTTCCAGCCTTGGGCAAAAAAATGGCACATCCACACATGCAGGTCCTCACATGTGTGCTCCTATGCATGGATACATGCACCCACATATATATATATATATATATTCATAAGTACATACATATGGGCACTCTATAAGCCTATCACCCTCACCCTTCAGAGACAGAGCAATGCAAACCCCTCCAGTAGCTATGCCAAGGAGCTGAGACAGAGCAATGCAAACCCCTCCAGCAGTTATGCCAAGGAGCTGAGATAGAGCAATGCAAACCCCTCCAGCAGCTATGCCAAGGAGCTGAGACAGAGCAATGCAAACCCCTCCTGCAGCCATGCCAAGGAGCTGTAGGTTCTCCTGAGCTGCTTTCTGAGTGTGCTTCACTGCTTAATTTTGAACTCATTTAAGTCGATCACATGCGTAGATATTTCTAATGTCCTCTGCCTGAAAGTATTTTCCCAGATTACACTCCAAACACATTCAACTTGTTTAGTTCTGGAATCAAAAGGTTCTCTTGTTCCACAGCCATGAATGCTGAGATTTCATGAGACACTTGTCACAATTCCCGTTTTTCCTTAAGGTTTTCTCAGGTAGGTTTAAATTGATTAACTAAGTTAATTAAAATGTATTTATAGCAGATCTTTCTCATTACTGTGATACATTTACAATATGCCATCCTTGTTAAGTCTTAGTATTAGTATCTGGGTTTGCTATTTAAAGTACAATATAAGAAAGCAAAAGCACAATGTTCAAACTATCAAACCAATGCTAGTTGAAGTTGGAATCCAATGTAAAACTAAAGAGTCCAAGAGAAAATGTATTAAAATTAGCAATAAACCAAAACCTCATTATGCACTGTGTCACTTGCATATTAAACACAAGAGTCTCAATTCCTAAGATTAATTAATTTTTACACAGATTTAATAATAAATAATACAGAAAGAAAAAAAAAACCACACTTACCAAGGGGGAGTCCTGGGCTCACTTGGCCAATATAGAAATAGAGAATCACTGCTGCACCCAAGAGGACGAGGGTGTAGATCCACTGAATGACAAACATTATAATGAGGGACATGATGGCCTGTAGAAAAGACATGGTTTGGGGTTATAGAATCATCTGATGTGCAGGCTTATCATAGAATCATAGAATGGTAAGGTTGGAAGGGACCTCAAGGATCATCCAGTTCCAACCCCCTGCCATAGGCAGGGACACCTCCCACTAGTACAGCTCACTCAAGGCCTCATCCAACCTGGCCTTGAACACCTCCAGGGAGGGAGCAGCCACAACCTCCCTGGACAACCTGTTCCAGTGCCTCACCACCCTCACTGGAAAGAACTTCTTCCTAACATCCAGTCTAAATCCCCCCTCTGCCAGTTTAAACCCATTGCCCCTTGTCCTGTCATTGCAAGACCTTGTAAATAGTCCCTCCCCAGCCTTCCTGTAGGCCCCCTTCAGATACTGGAAGGCTACTATAAGGTCTCCTCAAAGCCTTCTCTTCTCCAGGCTGAAGAGCCCCAACTTTCTCAGCCCATCCTTATAGCAGAGCTGCTCCAGCCCTCTGATCATCCTGTGGCCCTCCTCTGGACCCATTCCAACACTTCCATGTCCTTCCCAGAATCCATAAGATTCACTTCCATATCCCAGAATCCATAAGATAACAGAACAATGACAATGTAACAGGCGCTGTGGGAGACCTGACACTTCACCTTCAGGCAAAGACTGACACCAGGTCAGTAGTCTGTTCCTCAACCTGGCAAAATGTGCATGCATTGAAAAGGTAATAGAAGTTCTCCATTAACTGAGGCAATGCTGGGACTTCCAAGTTGTTGTAAGAACACCAGTAGGTACTCTGACTTACTGCCAGAAATGCTGATTTTTAAATAAATGGAAAACCAGTGCTCTGATAGTATCTCTCTATCTCTGTTTTTCTCAGGGTCTTCTTGTGAGCAGTATGTAAAACACATATGGGACCTAGTATGCAGCCACTTGGAATTATCATCATGAGCATCTCCTTTTAGGAGTCTCCCTCTCAATGATGTCTTGAGATGGGGACATGACAAAGGCTCTCCTTGCACAAGACCTGCTGCACAGCCCAGGTCCTGCCCATTGGATGCATGATGCCAGCTGCAAACGTACAGGTGGATGGATGGATGGATGGATGGATGGATGCTCCTGGGCATCAATGGCTGAAACTAATGGTGCAGCAGGACCCCTGAGAAACCACATCATCTCCTGCCTGCAAAGCACTTCATGGTGTGGCTTTTGGCCACACGTTGAAGATTTCCACCCAGTGTTATCTGCAAAGATTTGGGTATAGTGTGGATGACATTTTTCAGTAATGAGGTTCCCATGTTTTAGGAAGCCTTGTTTGGTCCCACTCTTAAACAGAAGAGCAGAAAAGGTTTACAGTGGCATCTTCAGTAGCATGGAAGTAGCTTTCAGTGTTCAAGAGGCAGGGTGGACCTCAGGTCTCTGCTTGGGCTGCTCCAAGAGGAGTATCCAGACACTCATCAACTTAGGAGGTGGATTTGGCTCAAGGGGCATAGGAACAGGGGCAAGAATAGCATCTTCATGGGCAAGATTAGGAGCGGCAAAGGGCAGTTTGCAAAGAACTAAATGAGTCCAGACTGACACGATTGGTAAAACTCAAACAGAGGGCAGAGGGGAAAGGAACCAGGATAATAAATGCATCTGATTTTTGCCTCTGTGCTTTCATTTTACATCATTCATCCTTTCTCAGCTCTGCTGCAACCTTCTCCAAAGTCTGATTATTGACAGGAAGTCAAATCTGTTTTAATGAAGATGTCAGTCATCTCCACAAGCAAATTCCCCCATGAAGGCAGAGAGCTGACCAATCCACAATGACAAGCCCTTGGGAGCCAGCATTAGTTACCGAGCCCAGAGACAACATCAGTCTCCAACCTCCTAGGAATGCCATTCCTAGAGAGGAAATCCACATGCATCCCACTCCTGGTGCTGCAGTCCCATGGCACCCCTCGCCAGGAGCTGGCTGCCGGCAGCAGCAGTAGTGAATTTGAAAAGTAGGTATCAAACCCCATCTGAGGACTAAATTAAAAGGGTTTGGCGCGTTGTTCGAGTGGGTTTGTTACATTCTACACACAGCTAAGAAATCCCCATTCGTGCAGCAAAGCCATATGGTTCATTCATTATGCATATCTGACCCTTTTCCTGTCATCTGCCCAATAATCCGTCTTCCCAAGATGAATTTAAATGCCTTAAACTCCTCAGCAGCCTGAGACAGAAGCTATTTAAAAGTTATTTATTCTTTAAAGTAACGTGCTGGAGGAATGCTCCACTTTCCTCCCTCAATAGATGGAATTTCACAGTCAGGCTGCTGGAATCAGGAGGTCAACACTAATGAAACCCCATCCCAAACTTGCAGAAACTGGTTCATAAATAAAAGCAACACAGCTTTGGAGCTGACACCTCACTCTATCCCACAGTAAGAAAAGGCAGCCTGGTACACAGTGCAAAGAGGAATACTGATTTTTTTTTCCCAGCTAGTCATGCATCTCTAAAGCGTTAAGATGTCAGACTTGGGATTTCTATTGTTTGGGTTGGGATTTATTAAGTTGTTTTTTTCCCCTCTGTTTTTTTGTTGTTTTAATTAATGTGGCACCTGATTTTCCCTGAATTTGAACTGCTGGGTGCATAGTACCTTCATTCAGGTAATCTGGAATACTAGAGGAAAAATTTAAAAAAGCATTTTTAACTAGCAGATTTCGCTTACACCGCATTCAGTGAGGAATTTCTTTATGTGTTCTGCAAAGACAGACC
>VWZE01017635.1:91085-132254 GCA_013396675.1 Eubucco bourcierii
CTTGAGGTCCCTTCCAACCTTACCATTCTATGATTCTATGAAACAAATCCAGACTCTTAGCTGTGGATGGTAAATTCCAGACTCCACATGCAGCATTTTGATCACAGCATTTTGACAGCCAGAGTTTTAATTATGCACTGCTCCATCCCTCTTAACCCACATCAGGATGAACTAAACCCCAATATACACTCAAAACCTTTTTAATGCGCAGCATTAGACAAGCATGTGCAGAATAATGAGTATATAGTAAACAATCCTACACTAAATATAGCCCTGTCTGCTTTCCTGTGATTAATCTTCCATAGGAAATTGCACTGGAACTTGTCCTGTGATGCACAGCGATGAAGTCTATCCTCACCTGGAATAAATGATATTATTGCTATGAATCACTGAATGACAGCTCCCTATAAAGCTAGTTTCATGCCTGCCTTCAAGAAAGCACTGGGAAGACCAAGGTCATAAACCATTCCCCCATGAGCATGGAGATGTCCATCTCCTACAACCCTTACCTTCTGCCCTCTGGCCAGAGAACGCCTGCACCTCATAGAGCTGCTCCCCCATATCCATCAGCCCAGATGTTCCCTGGGCGTCTGCAGTAGGTGATAAGCATGGACCCATGTCATGCCAACAGCCCTGCTCAGCCACGTCCTGTCTGCATTCACTGTAGGGCTCCACAGTCTCATCCCAGTCATGCTGAGATGGGGGAGTATCATGTTGGAGATCCAGGAGGAAGCTGTCTTGCAATGTCTGCTTGGCTGGCTTCTTTGCTTTCTTTTGTTTGACCTTCTGAGTTAAATTCTCACCTCCTGCTTTTTTCCAAGTACCTGGTTCACTACGAAAGGGTTTAAAAAGCTGGTCCATGTCTTTTGTGAATTCCAGCAAGGTGCCATTTGATCTGCTTTGAATTACTCCATCTGCTGCACGGTTGGAAGACTTGTTGAAAATTAGAGGCTGGGAAGAGTGAGCAGGTCTAGCATTTTCCATCTGGGTCTCATCAGGTTTCTGCTGGATGTTGTAGCTCAAGGACACTGAGAAATAGGAATAGTCTACAGCAATATATGTCAGCATGAAGTTGATGGTGACTATGGGAGCAAGAACATTCACTTGTCCAATGCAGACAAAAGCCATGGTGATGAGACTTGTTAAGCAAATTGCAGCCACTGGGGTCTTGTTGGGTCCTTTCTAATTCATAAATAAAACAAACTTGAGTTAAAATTAATAATCATGAGTCTTGCCATGAGGATTCCCCACTTGTTCAGCTGCCATGGACAGTTACCTGAGTGGTCTGCAGTACTCTCTTAAGTCATGAAACACATGCATGTGCAAGTAGAGGCCCATCAGCTTAGTAACTGGAAGTGAAAAGCTGAGCTCCCATCTCATCTCTGAGCCTTACTCAAGCTTTCTCTTTGGAAAATTCATCCATTCTCACTTTGTATCTCCATGTTAAAACAATGTCATTAAAGCAGCAGTAAACCTTCAGAAAGATTTGTAAGGCTTATGGGAAGTCTGGTAATAAAATGTGATCATCAAAGTTAACTGTTTGTCTCTAATTTCTCTACAGGACTCCACATCACTTCCTACCCAAAGGGCTGCTGCATGCCACTGCTGGAAAGGCTTAGACTGCACAGAGCACAGCCACCTTCACATCAGCAGCTTCTGGTTGAGCCAATTCCATGCCCTGCTGAGCCTTTCGGGATTTCCCACTCAAGTCACATCTGCCCAGTGGCAGGAGTAAAGCAGTGGAGATCTTAGGTGTTCAAGAATGCTAAAGGGTGGGAGTCAAGCCCCAGCAATGCTGGGAATTTGTTGGGAAGACAAGCAGCCAGGAGGAATGCCACCTGCTCTCCCTTTCTGGGGTGGGGTGAAGCAAGGGAGAAGAAAAAGAGAGACAAAGCAAAGGGCAAGAGGGGTGGAAAGACTTGAATCATTAAGTCATGAACTTTAATCCCAGGCCTAATGTGCCTCTTCCTGGATCAGACACTGTCTTGTCTGTGCAGGCTGAATAAAGACCTTGCTGGGAAAAACCTGACAAGATACCTCACAAAATGTGTTAGGTTTTCACTTACTGCATGTGCTGCTTTAATAAACACACGGCTCAAATGGAAACTATTTCTGTTTTCTCCACTCTTGTTTTTTTACAGAAGAGAGGACCACTTCTGGACCTTAAGCCTATTCACAATGAAACAGAAACACACCTTGGGGACAAAGGAACAGAAAACATCTCAGAAAACATCTTCAGTATTAGGTTCTCTGAAAGCATCTTTGGTATCAGAAAGATGTACTGAGATGGGAACAGAAAGGACAATCTCAGAACAACTCTGGCTCAGGTTTAAGTCTGTAGAAAGACTTATGTCCTTCCCATCAGCTGGAGTTATGGTGACCATAACACTTTCTTCGACCATGGAAAAGAAGAACTTGTGTGGAACAAATTGGTACAGGAAAACTATATTTATTAACTAGACAATTTTCAAGGTGAGAGAGAGAAGGAAGGGTATAAAGTGATCTGCCTTTGAGTCCTCTTTCTGAGCCCTTCCCATCATGGCACTCTGCCCAGATAGAGTTCAGAGCAGAAAATCTGACAGAAAGACAGAAAACTATCAGAGAAGAGAGGCAATCAACTTTGCAGTTGACTTTGCTAAATCACAGAGAATTTCACAAGGGTTGTCAAATGGTGAACAGCCTGTTCTGGGATCATCTGACAGCTGCCTTCAGGAACTGGAAGCTTTTGCTGTCATTGTTCCTGCTTCCCCTATGATTATTACTATTTATTATTACTGTCATGAGTTTCATTTTAGAAAATTGCTTTGAGAAATATAAATCACAGGACAAAAAATATTATACTTATCAAATATTTAAATATTTCTAAACATTCATCAATATTGTAAAATATTTTTCTGTATTTACATGCTGCTCTGAAGGAGCAAAATACCATAAGGTTTTCCAGCCACCCAGCACAGAGTTAAGCATGGCAGGTTATTGAGAGTGATAGAATTATTTTCTCCTTGTTTAGGAAAAGGGAAAACCCATCAAAAATAGCTTGCTCTGACTGCAGCTCAAGACTACAGAGCCCTTCGTGACTGGTACTTTTGAGCAGCAGTCAGCAAAATGACTCATGCAAAGAGGATTATTTGTAAGGACAAGGGAAAATCTCTTTTAACACTCAAAGCAATACTTTGTTTCAAAGCATATCTAAAGCTTGGCAGCCCTCTAACTTAACTTTTCAAATCTGTTCTTTGTTTTTATATTATAGAGTCCATAAGGCACCTTATCTTACAAAGAAGTGTCCTCTTCTGAAGTGCACACAGACTGGATCCACAGCAGGATGACTACTCTTGTATGCAGCTATGAGGTTGCTAAAGGGGATAGGAAAAGGTCAAAGAAAATGTGCAAGAAAAAAGGAAATAAATAAAAAAAAATAAAGAGACAGTTACCATCCATTTCACCAAGTGCTTGGACAAAAGTTTCGGGCCTATGCTCTGGACAGGAGAGCAAAGAAGATCTAGGTACCTCCTGCCAACATGGTTAGGATCAGCATCAGTGCAGATAAGGCATTGTTCAAAAACCCCACAAGAAAAGTTATACCATAAGTGGTTGCTTTGTCAGGGACATCTTGAAGAAGCAGGTTTGAAGGAGGGAGAGGACTGATGGCAGCCTAGAGAGGGCTATCTATACTCATGGGGAAGACAGACAGCTCTCCCAGGTCAAGACAGATAGCCCCAGGGCCAGAGCACAGAGCTGGGGAAACAAGATGCCAAAGCAAAACACTGGGCTTCTCCTGCTCTCTGTCAGGAGCCCTGTGTGGGAATGCTCATGGCAAAGGCAGTGCAGCAGAAGGGACAGGCAGGGAAAGGACCAAAGGCAGCTGTGCTCTTCCTTTTTAATAAAACTACACATTTCCTGGCTTTTCTTCCTATGCATAGTATACCAGATCCCAAACCTTCCTGTCCTTACATTTCATACCCCTCCTGTTTTAACCTACAGACACATGGAAATCCTGGTTTCTTAAATCACCAATTTCCCTTCAGGTGAAGGTTTGACAGTAATCTCAGAGAAGGAATGACTAACCCCACGTCCAAGGAAGGTAAGTACAGGGACGACATTCTCCTGGGCAATGCACTGCAGGATCCTGGGTGCTCCATACAACCCTCCCATGCAGGAGGCCAAGGATGAGATGTACAACCCCAGCAAAAACAAGAAACCCACCAAGGACACCTGGAGGAAATGAAGAGAATGCAAACTCAATTATATTGTTCTTTAAAGACTCCTTGAACAGGTTTGAATACATGTATTTCAGAAGAGCATGTATATTCTCTAGCAGTGCTAAAGGAACAGAGCAAGCCCTGGGAAAGCAGCAGTTTAACTGGTCTGTGGCATAAAGTGCAAACAATTAATACAGGAAAATTATCCCATAAAAGAAATTTAATACTGAACATCCTGTACCGACAGAACCATTTGACAAGCTCATAACCAAGAAATTCTTTGTCATTTGGAGCAATTGCCACACAGCAGCAGCTATTAGATTCCCCTTAAGTAACTGGAAGTGAGTTTATTTCAGGAGAGATCACTTATATACAGAGCACATCATACAGGAAAAGCTGCCCAAGTTTCCAACCATCCATAACAGGAAGACAAACCCCTGTGTCCCAGAGGGGAAAACCAATCCTGAAAGAAAGTCCACAGTAAATCCAAATCAAAATTACCACTTACACAAATGCCATCTCAAAACTACGCTCCGAAGGATACAATACAATGACCTTATTTTCCTGTCTTCAATGAGAAAAGAATTTCCTTTGGCCAAAGGGAAACTTTTTTTTTTTTTTTTAATAAAATCTTTAAAGCCACAGTGCTAACAAGGCTGCTATCTTTACTGCAGTTTTCCAGTGAGCAGCCTTGCAAACAGGGAGCATCTCTTGCTGAGGAGGGCAGCTCACAGTCCCTCACACAGAAGCTCCTCCTGTGCAGGTCCTCACTGTCAAGACCTGCAAGAGTTAAGTAGCATATCTGAAAAAACTACACCCAAACACACAAAACCCCATATTTATGAACACTGTGCAAGAAAGTTTTGAAATGGGAATGACCCTGCTACCATGATGTAAGAATGTGGGCAGATACAGTCGAGACAACTAAGGTCTAAGATCTCCTGAGTCATCTCCAAGTCTTGCAAGACCACATCAACCTCACAGCCAGCCACAGAGAAAGGCAAAGCACAGTGGGTGACATGAGCAAAAAAGTCAGGCAAGGGGGAAGAAAAAAATCCCCAAATTTTGGTGCAGATCCATCATGCCCATACCCCACTCAAGTAAGTTGCAGATAGACATCCATGTAGGATGTCACTGAACACAGGACCTCTCCATCCCACATACCGTTTGCTCCTACCGCTCCTCTTGTATAGACTTTTTTATCATGGGTCCCCCCTGCTTATGCCCTTGTGGAAGTCAGGTGGCACATATTTTGTTAGAAGGAATTAAAAAAATTTACATGTCTAAAGAGGATTCAGGTTACATCTGCCTTTTCCTCAACTACGAAATCCGCACACAGCAAAAAGGATATTGGGTAAAAAGCCATGAAATTCTTGCTGTTTGGGAAGGTATGCAAAATTCATGTCATGGTCCCAGAACCACACAAAACTCCTACCACTTCTTTTCCCCAAGAAAATCTGCTTGGACTTGTGAATTTTATCTTGTGAGACAGAAGAAACTTGAGGCAAAGATAAGCAGATAGCAGCATCTATTAGACCAATCCTTGATGAAAATCCTTCCTTCCATCTCCTCTAATCCTGCCCTGCTCTGAGAAATACTTGGAAGAAACAATCACTTGTGCCAGACATCATATATTATTTTAGCTGTCAAAAATGCTTGCATTTAAATGTACTATTTGACATTCAAATAAGGGTTAGAAGGGAAGAGTCCTTTTCACTGAGGCTGATGAAAGAGTTTGTTGGGAGTTTTGAGCACAAAGAGTGTGAACAGTTTGTAAGAAATTGGCACTCTGAGCTCATTAGGAGTGAAATTACTGAATCTCATCTTTATGTTTAAAAAGCCAAACAAATATTGTAAGGAAAAAAAAAATCAGCCAAGCACTTCCTCACCTGTGAGTGACAGAAAGGGAGAGTTTGGACTTGTAATGATCTCTCCCTCTTCCCTTTATCCAAACATAGTCATTAAAATTTAAAGCAGCTTGCAATAACTCAGAGAAGCAACATGAATTTGTGATTGCACCACTCTTTCATTCCATACTAAGGAAAAGAACAGCAAATCTGCTATTTTTTTTTTGAGGGGGGGGGGGGATTGTTTGTTTATATACAAATTAATTATATATCCTCACATTATTTGATGGGAATTTTTTCATTTCACCATTCCCCCTGCAAGGGTTCAGAACATAGAACTTTACGGATCTCTTTCTTTTCATCTCCTTCTCTGAAGTTCATTCTTTTAGTTATTGTACTTTTCACCCACTAAGTCACTGACATAGAAAGATGTTGCCTTAAAGAAGGGAAGCTCATTCCTTTTCCCTCTGAAACAGAGACGATTTCTTTACCTTAATATAAAGTGGCAGGAACCCCATCAATAATTTGGAGTTTACTTTGTTGGCTAGAGGAAGAATAGGGCTACAACAACTTAGAAAGAAGCCAAAGCCACGGTTTCAAATTGGTATTTTTAGATTAAAACCGTGTTACAAATCAAACAAATGGCAAACACCTCCAGTTGAAATGAAGCACAAGAAATAGTGTCAAATACGGTGAACCTGAACCCACAATTTTGGATAATGCTGAATAACAGAAAATTAGCCCTTCCATATCCTGTTTAAAATAAGGTGACTGCACACACTAAAATCTTTTGCTCTCTTTCTAAAGGCCTGCAGTGATAAGGTTCACTGCCTGTAACACTACAAACCTCCCTCGTGTATATAACACCCATGTGGAATGTCTGGAGTTTAATAATCCTATTGCTGGCCCTGCAATTACAGCCTGCTAGATATGGAAATGTAAGCTGCGCTTGACTTAGTCAAGATAAGCAGTGGGGTTCTTTAGAGATTTCAATTTGGTCTAAGCTTTCACCAATGAGAAAGGATACAGTGAATAAAATACAGCATTTATCATTAGACCACATTAGCATATTTTAGCTCTTAAAGCTATTGCTGGGTGATTATGCCAAGACTCAGCATTACTGGATGTGCTGGTGAATGCAAAGCTATTCAAATCAATTGTACGCTGGAATTTGCAGTGGGGAAATCCCCTCGAATTTTAATGAGGGATGGGTTCCCAAATTCCATAGGCTTTTGGAAAATTCAAGCATTCAGTAAGGCAGATGGCAACCCAAAAGCACCATTAGACAACACCACACTGGGTTATTCCAGCAAGTTACCTTCTCTGCTATCATGAAGTCATAGCGGAGTGACTGACGGGTACAAATGGCTCCCAGCAAGAAAACAAAGACCATGTACAGAAACCACCTGCAAACAATAAAAATAAAGTATTTTTTTCCAGCAAGAGAAGACCACTGAGAATACTGCCCATTAGCAGAGCCAGGAGAAGGTCAAGTATCTGCAAGTTGGGCCCTCAATAATTCTGCTGCTCCTGCAGGGCTCACCTCCAGGGTAATCACCTAATTACCCTCTACACTGAACCAGGGACAGCTGCAGCATGACCATATGGTATCCCAGAAATAAAGCTACCTGTGCTGCTGATGTATGTTGTATGCATACTGGGGGAATAACCTAGCTCTGGAGACAGGCTTTGTAGCGGGATCTGTTGCAGTAAGACCAAGGGTAATGATTTTAAACTGGGAGAGTAGATTCAGACTAGATAGAAATTTTTTACAGTGAGAGTGATGAGGCACTGGAACAGGTTGCCTGGGGAGGTGATAGATGTCCCACCCCTGGAAACATTCAAGGTCAGTCTGGATGGGGCTCTGAGCAACCTAACGTTGTTGAAGATGTCCCTGCTTACTGCAGAGCGGCATGACCTTTAGAGGTCACTTCCAATCTAAATCATCCTATGATTCTGCAGGTATATATGTCTCCTTAGATGGCAGTAACATTAAACTGCAGCCAACCTGCTCCACAATCTCAGTCACAATCCTCCTTTGGTGTCTGGCATTTCCATCATTCAGGTGGAGGGATAAGCTAGTCTGCCTGCAAAGCCCAGGCAGATGTGAATGACCACCGTAAACCCACCTGTGACACAGTGCCCCTGTGGAATTCCTTCACTTAAAACAAGCACCAATTTCAGCAGGAATCTCTCTGAATTCTGAAGATATTTCCTTTTGCTCTGAAACTTGGTATACAATTAAAAGCACTATTTTCAAAAGTAATTCAGGTGGCAATGAAAGTAGGCAGGAAAACCTCCTGATGGTTTTTCTTTAGTGTAACACTATGTTACTCCTGAGAAGTAGCACTTTGTGAGACAGCACTGCGGAGGAATGGAGGGCTCCTGCATTCCCCTGGCCTCATAGGTAGTTAGGTCATTTCATCTCTTCTGCTCTTGTCAGACCCCACCTGGAGTACTGTGTGCAGTTCTGGAACCCTCAGCACAGGAAGGACATGGAAGTGTTGGAGCGGGTCCAGAGGAGGGCCACAAATCATGATCAGAGGGCTGGAGCAGCTCTCCTGTGAGGACAGGCTGAGAGAGTTGGGGCTCTGCAGCCTGGAGAAGAGAAGGCTTTGAGGGGACCTGATAGTAGCCTTCCAGTACCTGAAGGCGGCCTACAGGAAGGCTGGGGAAGGATTATTTACAAGGTCCTGCAATGACAGGACAAGGGGCAATGGGTTTAAACTGGCAGAGGGGAGATTTAGACTGGATGTTAGGAGGAAATTCTTTCCAGTGAGAGTGGTGAGGCACTGAAACAGGTTGCCCAGGGAGGTCGTGGATGCTCCCTCCCTGGAGGTGTTCAAGGCCAGGTTGGATGAGGCCTTGAGTGAGCTGTACTAGTGGGAGGTGTCCTTGCCTATGGCAGGGGGTTGGAACTAGATGATCCTTGAGGTCCCTTCCATTCTTACCATGGTCACCTTACCATTCTATGATTCTATGATCTGTTTTAGCCCCATTTTCCCAAAAACAACGATTACAAAACATCTTAAAATATTTTCTTTTTTAATTTTCTTTCTTTTTTTTTCTTTTTTTTTTTTTTTTAATATATTGTCTATTTAGATAGAAAAAGAGAGCATTTTGAAATCAACAGAAGTAAGTGACAAAATTTTGTTTCCCAAGCCATCGAGAACTTTGCATCCTGCTCTGGGACAGTCATGCTGGAGCCACACAAGTGCTCTAGCATCCAACAGACATCCCACCCTGCTGGGGAAGGACTGATCACATCTGCATTAATGAACCTCTTCTCTAACCCACTGTGCTGGTTTGAGGTTAATTGGAATATTTTAACAGAAAAAAATCTATTGTAGGTTGTGAAAAGGAAACAATGGTGATGTCTGCTTCACTCACAGGCTTGCTGAGATGTTTAAAATAAGTACTCAAAACATAGATAAGTCACTCTGGGGCACAGCGTCTCAGTCTGGCAGCTTCTGGCTTTTTCTCCTGTCTGCTGAGTAACCTCACTAACCACTTTTCTTCTAACCCCCCTGGCCGATCCTCCAAGCTCACCTTGTGTGTAAGGCAAACCTTCGGATGAGATATAGGGGTGGGGAGAAGGTGGAAGGGTGGTTGGGAGCCCCTCCTGGGGTCTCTGATTCCTGGGAGGGGTGTTGTGTTTCTGTATTACCTTTAACTTGTATATTTCTGTAAATATTCCTGTATATAGTGTATATATCTGCTTGTATATTGTGCTGAGCTGTAAATATAGCTTCAGTCCTTAACTTCCAGCCATCTGAGTTCTAGTCTGGGTCATTTTATAAAGTGGAGGGGGGCAGGGAAGTCCCAAACCATCACACCCACTCAGAATAGGTGGTGATAATGGATGATAATTTGAATGAAAGCCAGACTTCAATTTTCCAGATGGCTGAGTAATATAAGGTTGATAGGAATATGAAATGGATTGGTCACATCCAGGGCAGTCTCCAAAGAGTAAATTTCCCCCAATCTATGACTTACGAGGTGCCAATAGCAGCAAGAGACCCCAGGGGGATGTTGGTAGCAGGCTTCTGGAGATCTCCACTCATATTGAACCCAGCCATCACACCTGTATTTTGTAGATATAAATGCAACTTAGAGTTAATCTAATTTACAGCATACATAACACACACTACAATATGTAATACAATCCAATCAATCTGCTAAGTGATTGCTTCAGACCAGTAAATATATCACTTTGTTGCACTGCCACATATACAAATACTGGTTCACATCAATTGCTTAGTAAGAAAGAGTTCATGTCCTCAATGGATGCAAGTCATCACTAATACATTTACAAAGAACCTTTTGTCCAGTTTGAATAGTGCTGGGAAGGAAACAAAAAAAAAAATATTAAAAGGAGCAATCTGAACAAACCCCATCTTATCTTACTGGAAACCTCACAGAAGACAATGCTGCCCAATTGTTGAATAGAAAAATGGTACCGTTCATCACAGCTGCACATTTGGCAGGTGGTACTACCCCCCTAAGACCAGATCCATTACAGGTCCTTGCATTCATGGGGGACAACTGCCATTACAAAACAGCCTGTCCTGTTGTGTTTAGTGACAGTCACGTGCACATTTAGCTGAGAGAAGAACAGTGCTCAGCACGTAGGTGGCACCTTCCAGCCAAGGCATCTGCTTTGCAAGTAGGCATTATCTCTACTTTGCAGATAGGGAAACAGAAGCGGTGAGAGGGCAAGTGGTTGTCCCAGTGTCACGCAGAAAACATGTGGTAGCACTAAGAATAAAGCACTGAGGTGTTATTTTAGGCCACAGTACAGGGACAGTCCACAGCCTAAAAAAATTACCATTTAAAGATGTGAGAAAGGGAAACTGGGTAGAGTAAAGAATTACAGTCTTCATGTTGAGGCTAGGAACACAAGGTACAGATTGGTTAAGAGGTTTTGCCCATAGCTGAAGGAGAAGTCATACCAGACTTGGTAAGAAAATACAATTCGTGTCCTATCATTCCAAAACATTTCCTAGAAGACTTCAGATATCTGCTACAAATAAAACCCAACAAATAAAAACCAGTGATTTAGAATCCTGATGAGAATTTGGACAACACAAAGGCAGGACAGAAGAGCCTCTTTAAGACGCTAACTTCTGCCCATCACTTCTTGGATTTCAGACTAATGTCTTCATAAGGATGCACAGACCAGCTGCCAGCCAGCAGCCCTCCTGGGATGGTCCCTGGGAGGCACAGTGAGATCACCACAGAACAACAATGAGAAGGAGGATGCCAACACCATGGTGCTTGCAGCATCTGCCAGCCCCAGCAGCAGGGGACCAACTGCACGTCAGTCTGCCACTCAGCTGCCAAGTCCAGCAGTTATTCCTCATTTTCAGAGGGCACAAGAATGATGAAGTCAGTCTCTGAGGCTGAAAATACGAGCAACTACAGCTCTAAATCAGTGACAACTCATTGCACTGACTGCTGCCTGGCAGGGTGTTCTCTCAACATGAAGGATGGGCAAACCTCAGGGTAAATGGAATAAGCCCAGTTCAGACCTTAGGGGTGCCTTCCCTACAGACCTTGCACGGCTACCAGTGGACTACCAACAGGGAGCAATGGTTGGGCTGCTGATCAAGAAACAGGGGCTCAGCTCCCTGCTCTGTCTCAAGACTTTACTGTGCACCTTCAAAGCTCCACCTTCCCATCTCTTTGACAGGAATTGTAACACTTCCTCTCCTCCCTGTGCTGTTGAGAGGTCAGCACATTAATGAGCACAAGGCACTCACATGTTGCCAAACACATTAGCTAAGCATTCAGATTTTTTTCCTTGATCATCTTTTTTTTCCTTGACCATGCCACTCAGCAGCCATCTTATTCTGTATTCCTTTCCACCATGCAGGCAGAGGCCCAACAGTCACTCTCCAGTCCCCATGGGCTTCTGGCATCCCTAAGCTCCTGGAAAAGCTGTCTTCCAGATTCAGACCAGATTTGAGTCCTTGACACCAGACTGAAAATGTTACAAATCAAAATGAGTTCTCGATTTTCTCTTGGAAGACTGTGGATGTATTTCTGAAAAGGACCACTAAAAGTCCATCAGCTGGTACACTTTTCCTTGGGTAAAGCATCCTACCACTGTTCCAGCACTGTTCCTTTTAAGTAACTACACAACAGGCTTAGCTGAAGGAGAGAAAAGTTAGGAAGGTAGAAGTCCACGGAAATGGTCACAAACATCGTACTAATTGCAGTCTCTAAGAAACATTCTTTGGGGACATGCTACTTTGCAGCTCTAGGACAAAGTAGAAAGCTGAGAGTACTCTGAGTTTTCTTTCCAAGGGGAGCAAACTATAGTCAGAAAGACAGTTGTTAATCTCATGTGCCTCTTGGCCAAGTTTCCCAAACATCTGGCACCACCTTTAGATCTTCCAGCTTGAGTTTGACTCACAGTTTCCTCATCCAAAAGCTTGCCTCAGCAAAGCACTAGGGAAACACCAAAATGGTGTTTTCTGGACTAAGTAGAAAAAAAAGTTGAAGACCTGTGAGTCATCTGCACAAAAATGACAGCACAGCCTAGGTCACCTCACTGCCTCCCTCCCACAGACCCACTCCTCCAGAAGCATACAGATGACAACCTGATAGGGCCCACATAACTGGGATCCTGATATCAGTGATTGACCCCCTGCCTGGCAGGGACTAGGAGTGAAACCCAGGCCAAGCCACACCATTAGCTTCAGTAAGCTCTTCAGTGATTCATGGCTTCCACTGACAAAAGTCAAGGCCACCAAAGAGGGAACCAACACAGATATTCTCAGCGGCTGAGGCCAAAGCCATCTCCTCTGTACTGTGACTATGCCTCTGATCTGACTAGTACAAAAGTCTGGACAATCTGGCAGCACAGATTACAGACAAAGTGAAAGTCACCTCTCTGCCACTACCCAGAAGTCTGAAAGAATTTTTCCAGACAATATAACAGCTTCCATAGAGCAGTACTGAGAAGATGTTCTGTGATTAGCAAACTAATCACTGTTCAATGAAAGGAAAACCTGATTAATTGAAAACAAAAAGAGACTCTAAACAATCTCCATGACCCATAGCCTTGGTCACCCCTGCCAGAGAACTTCTCTGACTTGCAAGTAGTCACAAACAGCCTTTCTAGAGACTCTAGCTACTCAATAGAAAAAACAAGTCTACACTTCCATATAAAATTTAATAACCTAGAGATGTTAGGACATTCCTTCATCCAGACACAGACCTATCCCTAAGGAGATGGCCAATCCCTTCTGAACTTAAGCAATCATATCTGCAGATTGTCCATGGAGAATATTATCCACCTCTCTGTTTCAACGAGATAGTAGGCTGGATTTTCCACACTAGCTATTATCTCAGAGAGCAGCAGATAATGACAAAGCTTCTGGACAAGGAAGCATGAAAACATGGTCAACTCAGCCAGGAAATTATGGCTGAGACAGTCTGTACATTGTTGCTATTCCCAGCATAATCCTGTCCTGGGCATCATCCAGGCAGTGAATACGTGCACGAGGGGACCACCTACATTATACACTAGACACAACCATCAGCTCCACCAGCTCTGGCTTCTAACTCCACCAGCTATGGTTTGTTAGCGTAGATATGACTGCCTGCAAATACACATGGCATTTGCCAGTGAATTTACTATAAAATATAAAAGGTTGGGTTTTTCTTTCACCCAAGAGATGAAAAATGGAAAATCTTAGATAGGAATTGTAGCTATTTTTTTTAAAGGGCCAAATTCTCCACTGATGTAAGCTGGCACCTCTCCATAGACTTCAATGGAGTTGTGCCAGTTTACGTCATTTGATAACTTAGCCCAAAATTTCTAAATCTATTTGCTGTCATTTTGCAAGTGTCAAGTATGGTTTACTTCAGAACTGGTTTTGGTATGATGATGTTTTCCACTAACACTGCCTCTAACGTCGTCTTCCTTTCTTGTATCACACGACAACACACTTCTTTCATTAGACAGAAACCCTCTCAGGGATTTGGTAAAAGAAGAAAAACATTCTTTGCACAACAGAAATGACATTTATCTTCATTTTAAAGATGTACTAATGGTTGTGTAGCTGCTGCTAGGAGCCAAACGTGGGCAGGCAGCTCCTGAGATTCCTCCCTCTGTGAGGAGATGTTTGCCTATTGCAGCACAGCAGTAAAACATGTGCATTAAGAAAGCAGCTACAAACACACAGGAAAACATCTGGTCACGCACAGACTCACTACAGGGGCATGTTCACATCTTCTGTAGCAACTATGGTAGCCTTTTTGTCTGAAGCCGGCAAATCTGAGTCTTAGCTACCCGCTTATTCCTGTTTAGGCCAGATCTAGGTGTACATTTTGCATCACCCAGCTACTTCTCTACTATTAAATGACACATGTGGGGGAATAAGGCCAGCTGCAATTCATGTCCAACTGCAATGGTTTAAACAGCTATTACCCGGGAAGCAAATGGAGCAGCCTCAGCTTGCCACTGCTCAACTGTAAAACCAGGATAATGTCACTTGCCTTGCTGAAGCCAATACAATACAGTGAAAACATTCCAACCTGTAGCAAAATGATCCAAAGAGGAAGCTTGTGGGAGGCAGCATGCTGCTACCAGACTATGGAAAGCCAGTACAACCATCCCACCCATTCCAGCCGAAGCACACATCTAGCTGCTCCTCTTGCCTGTTTGGCCCTGGCAAGAGGTTTCCCACAGGTCCTGTTCCCCTTTCCTTAAGTGGTTGTCCCTCTTTCACTTCATAGTTGTTCTTCTGAGGCTTTCATACTGCAGGAGGGTTGAATTAGAATACTTTTAAAGGTTCAGTCTAATCCAGTGCATTGTATGATTCTATGATTTCACTGGTGTTCCTGGTAGAAACGGGCAACTTAAAACCACTTTACAGCACATCTCAGAGACTAGACTTAAACCCATTGAATTCAGATAACTATTTCAGAGGGAGAGGAAAGCTTATCCTGAAGAGATCAAAATAATTTCACTTCAAAGAGGAACATTTAATCTCAGAAAGGCCCAAACATCTTGTTCTGCAATTTCCTAAACATTAAAAATATTTTCAAACCAACATCTTAGATCGTAAACTAACATATGTTAAAAATTTTAAAACCCACAATATTTAATAATTAAAGAAAAACAGAGCATTGCTTTGGGTCAAAGAAATGTTTTATATTGGCTGGAAGTAACCCCTGAAAACGAAACAACACATTGTTTCACTGAAACTCTGCCCGAATTTCTGTTGCATCTTAACACACAGGATTTTGCTGCCAGAGCCTCGGCATGGTCACTGCCAGGGTGCCAGCAGAGGTGAGTATTACCTGGGCATAGTGCTCGGCAGGAGCGGGAGTACAGGCTGCATTTGGCGGTCTGCAAGCGACGTTCACATGTCCCTGCCACTAGTTTTCAGGTGGAAGTGCTGGAAACAGCCATTGTCACTTGCTTGCAACCTGCATCACGCTGCCGGCCCTGCATCAGAGGCACTGGCAACGCTTTTGCATCTCTGCAGCCTGCTACTAATGTCGCTGCCAAACCCAGCTTTGAAATGTTATCTCCAATCTCATGGACCGCCTGTCCTGCTGGCGGGCTCAGGTTGCATCCAGGCAGTGCCTGCAATGCGCTGGGGAAGCAGCTCTGCTCTGGCACGTGGGACCCTGAGAAACCCAAGGTCCCCTCTGCAGCCCTGGTTTCACACCCCACTGATAGATGAGAAGGCAAGCTAAGTCAGCATGAGTCAAGGGGGATGTGGGGGATCCACCCTCATTCGTTGCCCCAGCCCTAGGAGATGTGAGCTTTATTCCCAGCACTTCTGGAGTTGCAGTGGGCTGCTGATATCTAATCTGCAGCGAAGAAGTCTTGACTCACACCCTAAAAATTTCTTAATAAGATCACAAGTTCTTCCATGTAGAGCACCAAACACAACCATACATTTTATGCGGCTCCTGAACTCCGCAGTGCTACAAACAGCAATAATAGGTGCTGTGCTGATGTTATATGGTACCACTGGCACTGCTTCTCCAGAGGAATAATCTAAATCCTGTAAATAAGCAAGCAATTAAAAAAGAGCACATGAAAAAGCTGTGCAACAACCAAAGTAATTACACATCAGCCTAAACTATATCTTCAGAGAATGTTTAACAATTATCACTGGTATTAAGGCTGCTAACTAAGAAAGCAACAGGCTGCCAAGGCTTTATATAAATTATTTTGTCCTTCTTCCTAGCAGCCAAGAATTAGCAGTGATGAAGAACCACTTAGTATGTCTAATCATGGTAATTTTCCACACAGCTTTGTCATAGCTATTGCTTCTTCTATAATCGGGGAGCTAGAAATAAACCTGTTTTCCTGCATCAGAAGGAGGGGTCACTAGGAAGGTCTCTTTCTTTGGCTAGGGACTTGCTTGGGCTAGGTAAAAGTCCTGCACGAGGTGCACCTGACAAAGCGACTTCCTCCAGTCCCATCTGTTCCACAGAATCTTTTAATTTGTTTCCTTTTACTGCAGCAATTCTGTGAACAACTTCCAGCAAGATGCTTAGAGTTAATCCTCTAAAAATTCATTCTGTAATCCAATGATTCATCACTATGGAAACTGCTTATAATTGGTACTTTTTATAGCTTTTTAAAAAAAAAAAAAAATCAGCATCAACAAAAGATATTCAAACTCCAATTGATAGATGTTTTATTCCCACTGGAGACTGCCAGCTTTGGAAAGGGGACATGGTTTTTCCTGGTAATTTAAGAGAATTAACAACATGAAAGCACCCAATTAAGCTCCTAAATGTATTCTCTGCTGACACACAAAGATGCATCTGTGACACTGTGCAGGCAGCGGTGGGTCGGCATCACAAGTAATGGCACCAGCCCAATTCAGCCACTCACCTGCAGTAAGGAGAGAGGGAAATCTCTCCTGTGTTCTTCCCATCCACCCACTGCAATCAAGTCATAAAGCTTAACTAATAAAATTAATCATGATCAATACTCTTAAGAAGGTAGCAATAACCTCGATCAGTGCCTAAGCCTTGTCCTGGGCACAGAGGAGAGGGATTTACACCACCGTGTCAACACACAGAGCTGTCCAGCAGATTCTGATCACAGAAAGACAAAAGACAATGTTCAGGACAGGTGTGTGCAATATTTGAGATGCTGGAGGAAAGCCTGAACGTTTTGAATCGACCATGAGTCTTCTGCGGCCGAGTATGATCCCTCTTGCCTTGCAACCCAGAGACATTCCCCTTGCTGCTTCTAGTCTCTGAGATGTGACTGTGAAGGGAAAAATTAGGAGGATAAAACTTGACTGTACCTGTTGCAGCTGGGAAGAACACTCCAAAAACAGTGAAGAAGGACTCCCCCTGGCTGTAGTCCGGCAGTGTGTTGTTGAACATAAGCTCTTCGGAGTAGCCAACGAAACCGTTTTCTGTGAAGACATGGAGGGTGAGGGGAGAACCTCAGAAACCAGAGACTGCAGGAGACCCTCCAGCCTCCTCTTGGCAACCACCCATCCTCTAAACACCTGCTGTAGCAATGAATATTTCCAGGAATAGTTTGAGAGGATGAATGTCAGCTTGTTTGGTGAGGGGAGAAGGCAGAAAAGAGGTAGTGTGGTTACAAGGGTGCAAATGCCAGGGAAAGGTGCAGCAATGCAGGTCACCACCACCAAGTTGGGCAGCTCTTGCCAAGCAAGAGCATGAAATGGATCAACTCCTGTCCGTGAGCAAGCAGGACATCTTCCTGTAAAACCTATGCATGGAGGAAAATGAGCTGGAGATATTCATACTTATTTACCCACATAATTTTAATTTTTTTTAATTTTTGTTTTTTTTCAAATAGAGCAAAATTATGCTGTCATAAGATAACTGGCCTTAGAAAGGCCTCGCACTGTATCCCAGCTCTGTGGGTTTGCCTGCACAGACAAAACCCAAGATATGCTCATGTTGTGATGCCGCTACCACCAGACTCAGTTTACATCCTGGTTGACAATAAGCCTAAAGCCAATAAAGCTAGCTTGCTGCAAAGTTGGGCTCTCCCCTACAAGATGGGTTTCCCAGTGAAGAAGAAATGTGCTCCCATACTGCTCACTTAACCCTTCTGATGCCATTGGTCTCCTATTGCTGCATTATCATCTCCAAACCAGAGCTAAATATGAGGCTGTTCATCAGGAACAGCTGCCCCCCTTCCAAATCTTCTGTAGATGTTTTTCATGGCGCAACAAGGAGCAAATACTGAGGCTGTGGACTGTGGCGTGCTCCTCACACCAGCTTCTGCCAAGTTTTTTCAAAGTCCTAAGTTTTACTTTCCAAACAGAAAGTTTTACAGAAGATGGGAGAGAGGGGGAAAGCAATGGTTAGGATATCATCATGCAACTGATTTACTGGGTGTGTAATGGAAGGCTCTGTTCTCTCACTTCATATTGAAAGGACAGCTCAAATTCTTCCACAACCTTGGATTTATTAGCAATAGTTGAGCCCAACACCTGACATGCAGGACTGGCAGGACATTACTTAGAAAAGGTTTTTAATGCTTTTAGGTAAAAAAGATAAGCCATGAAAGCAGGCTAAGGAATTAATAATATGTCTATGAATTCAACAATTTCATTTTCAACAGGCAACATTGCATTTTAATGCAGTATCTTCACCTGTGAAAACTCCTCCCTGTGAGTAATCCAAGTGCTTGTGCTAGCTGGGGGTGGGAGGTGAGTAAAGTAGGCTCCTTTTTCCCTCCTGCTACTGCAATCTATTTCCCTAAGACATGTGACTGCAATAACTTGAATTTTCTCATTAGCAGGCAGGATGTTGTTTATGGCTGCACAGAGTGATAGCCAGAAATTAAAAAGAGACTCCATCAAAGCTGTCCCATACCTCAAAGACAACATTAATAATGTTTGGACAACAGATTAAACCGGAAAATTAAATCAGAGCTCTGAACATAAGACACATCCATTTAAAGTCTCAGAATACAACTAACCACAGAGCTTTGAAGTTGCCACAGAAAAATTCTATAGATAATCAAAGTTTCCTACTACATCTGCATTCACTGTGTTGTCCAAACATGGATGGAAACAGGCTGATAGAACAGGTCTCCTGCTGCTAGGCTTTTAAAAGCACCAGCTATCTTCACTAGGAACAAGTCCCGAATGAGATTTAAAGGGAATAAGCTCAGTGCAGCGCACTGACCTCTGGACCTCACAGATGTCTTCAGAAAGTGCAGCTTCTGAAGAAATAAAGGGGAAATTTGTGTAGGCTGTATGTGCCTGCAAGACCAGACCTGAGGTCCTTCAACTGGAATTCATGTCCATGACAGCACCACCACATGGGCTGGCTGCACAGCTCCCACCAAACTGCTGGAGGAAAATTTCAGTCACTGGCCAAGGGGTTTGTAACAAAGTGTTCCTCATAACAATGTTAATATACCAGTAATAAAACCAAAGGAGTGGTCAAAATATTGATCTCACCCCAAGGAGATCTGCAAACCTTCTCCAACCTGTGCTTCACAGCAGTGGCATCAAATATATCTATGTCACTTTTCACAAAAGTCTGTCCCACTGATTCTTAAAAAACTCCCGTGAAGTGCACTTTAGCCTTGCTTGATGGTTACTCTCGTGTTTGCCTGTTGTCATCATTTAGGTTTCCCCTACTGCCTTACTAAAATCACCCTGTTTGAAGTTCACAATGTTATTTCTTGCCTGATCCATAAGCTATTTGAATATTTTAGTAGCATACTTTCACCTACTTGAAACAGTCCCCGTCCTGCACTGGGGCAGTCAATGGCTTCTGCCAGACTGCAAAATTCTATGTTTGTCTTCACCAGACCACAGACTGTCCTGTTCACACCACTTTGCCAACTTGTGCAAGGTCATCTGGAAGTCTGACCCTCTCGGTAAGGGCCAGCTGAGCCCTTCCCAGTTGGGAATCACCTGCAAATTTAATCTTCATATTCTCTATTCCATCATTCAAGCCATTAAGGAAAATACCAAACAAACACCAGACCCTTGCAGAGCCTCACCATGCAGAGTGTCCCGCTTTGTTAGCGAACCATCTCCACCAGAGCTCTTCCAGCTGGATTTTGGGCTATATAAATTCAACTATGGGCTGACCCAGACACTTTGGATGCCTTATGTCTCTTTCTCATACAGAAGGCCAAGCATACAATCAGACTACATTTTCTGCAATACCATTTTGGCCATACCGTAGTCGAAGACAAGATTGAGAGAGCCCCAAGTCCAATGTCTGGCCTGCACCTGTGTGCATCTGATCCCTATTAAGAAGCCAAATGACCTCTTGTTCTATATCCATTCATCTGCTGTTCCCTTTTCAAATTCATCCCCATAAGTGTAAATCCTGGGTGGAAGAGACAAAGCCTGAGAGCATGGCAGATGTTACTGGAACTGCAGCAAATGACTGCCACAGATCTGTTGAAAGAGTCACAGGATGCACCTACGACTCTATCCCACTTCTGCTTCCTTTCCTCACAGCTCTTTCGGGTGAGAGGAAGTCCAGCCATTCCATATTTCCCCTTTATACACAACCAGGAGCTTTCTTGTCTAATTAAAGTTCATCCAAATGTTACTTGCTATTACAACCTCACTTCTCAGTCAATCACCCTCCCATGAAGCAAATCTCACATGCCTTTTGATTGGTTTTACACCGGGATTTGCAATCACGATCAATTTAAGCAAGCCACCACCATACAACCACAGAGCTGAGAACAACATGCTGTGAGCATGTCCTGGTTGCCCTCACGCCTGCAACAGGAGCGAGTCATCTGTGACCTTTCAGCTGTCATATTAATGAGACTAATTGTAGCTGATGGGGCAATTGGGCTGAAAATCATCCAAAACAAAACAGGACTCAGCTACTGAGACCAATCGGTTAAACCAACAGAGCACTCAGCTGGTTGTTCACAGAGTCAATTATCCACATCCCATTGAAAAAGCACTTCAAAAGGACAAGTTTTGTAAGGAGAAGGGAAGGAAATGTGATAGGGTCTATATTTGGCTCTCTGATCTCCAAACAAGGCAAGACTTTTTTTTGTTTTGTTTTGTTTTTTTCCCTTTTCTTAAGAGGGTCTATTCCCACTGCTAACTGCTGGGCACATGATCCAAGCCAGATTCCTCCCTCCTTGCTCATTACAAAATGTTTGTCTGACAAATTTTGCTCTCAGTTAATTCATGCAACCCCACAGCCTCTAAATCCTGCTTTTAATGATCCTGCTCTCGCTGCCTTGCAGAGGGGCTAGAGCTGAATTGCTATAAACAATCTTCCCAGAGTCACGCTAGAACATAAAGAACCCAGTTCCTTCTCTGTGTCATGTCAGCTTTATGGGAAATGCACAATAAAGAGCAGTAACAATTTATTTTCATCATTAGATACTTTTCATCATTAGATACTCAATAAGGAGCAGGCTCAATAATGAGTTTCTCAAGTGGTTGAGCTGAAATAAATAAACAACAGGGGGAAAAAATGACTTAGAGCAACATCCGAATTATTCATGTGAATTTTGAGAAATTAAATCCTTCCAGTTGCCCTTATTAAAATGATGTAACAAACAATAAAAACCACTTAGCAAGTTTCAAATGGAAGAAATTCCAGGATAGGCATTGTCCATTCACAAGCACAGGGGGACTACAAGAGATGCTGATGGAGTAGCAGGAGGAAGATAGCCAGGATTCTCATGTCCCCCTGGCCACCACAGATGCTTGAAGGAGGCACTAGCCTTTGCCTGGTTGCCATCACTACATCCCCACTCTGTCTCAGCTTGTTTCCATGTTTGAGATTTTCTTGCAATTTTTCTCCCACCTCTTGCCCTGTGGAAGAGGATGAAAGCAGTCCAGGAAGTATTTGGCACTCAGGACACCCTTTAGCAGGGCAACCCCTCTGTGCAGCTTGGGTTTCTGGTGTGAGACTCAAGGAGGTTAGAGAAGAGGCACAAGGCAAGGCCGTGGTTATGTGGGGTCAGATCATTATGCAACGACACAGAGGACAACAGTGCTGCCAAGTTCCAGGCAACCTGGAGCTCATTACAGATTAGTCAAGTCTTGGCCAAATTCAATAAGCCTGTTCACAAGCTTAAGGTTAAGTAAACCCTGGCACTGAAGCAGGGGCTAAATAATGCAAAAAAGGAAAACCACCTTAAGAAACAGTTCCCAGAAGACAGTCAAGTATTGCACTCTGCTTGTGATTAGAGCTTTTAATTACAAAGGTGAATGCTAAAGGCATGAAATGGTGACTTTTTTTTCCCCCTTTTCCTAAATAACTAAGCCCACACATTCCTGCCTGGAAGGTACTTGCTGAGATTTGTGTTCAGAGGAACAGCTGGAAGTGTTTGTCTTGCAGCACATTTCCCAGGTCTGACCCCAGCATTTTCAGGATCCTCTGTGACATAAGATATGGAGAATCAAACAATCCTTGCCATAATCGTCTCTTCTCTCTCTCTCTCTCCTCCCCATTTATCCTTTCATCTCTAAGCCCTTCTCACACAAGCTCCAAAATCTAGTTGTTCCCCTTGTCAGTACAAGTGCATGCCCATGCAAAGTCCTGGTGAGAGTGCTGGAGATAGTCAGACACACCAATACAGATTAAAACAGAATGGCCCTCACAGTCTGGTCACACAACTGCCATCCTCACCTGAACACACACCATCTGCAGTGAGATAAAGTTTCACTCCTCACCAGCCACAAGATTGCATTTTCCTCCTCCACACTACTAGCCAAGGACAAGGTACAAGCTCAGGACAAGTCAAGCCCTGGCTGGCTGGTAACTCTCAGAAGTTGTGGTCCATCAGGCAACTGTTAGGCAGCCTAAACCAAATTAATTCCTACATAGGTCAAAGTGCTTTGTGCAGGGAAGGAGTAAAATTCTTCCTCCAAAAGCCCTTGCAACATAATTCTTCCCCTGCCTAGAGAAGTGGCTCATCCACAGGTGATCTGCTGGTCACCAACTCACCAAAACATACTAACTATCCATAGCCTGTCACAAAAGGGACATTCCAAGGGAAAGTCAAGCATGCCTGGTAAAGTGGTTTTCCAGCACCTCACTGTGCAATCACAGACACACCGGATTAACCAGCAACGTAGAAACTGCGGATATGCAGAAATGGAGTAAAAAGGCAAAAATGTCATCTAAACCCCAAATTTTTATGTTCCCATCACACCCTGAAAACGCTGAGATTTAATTTCAGGCATCAAGCAGCACAGGATCCTCTCACATAACAGGTCTGAATGATGCTCTGTGCCACTGCAGCCACACTGCAGATGACTCTGGGCTTCCCCAGCAAAGGTACTCGCACATGCTGGAGAATGATGTGAGTCCGGTTGACAGCAGCCTCATGCCAGCAACACCACACAGCACATCCAAAGAAGGTCACTGAAGATGGTGCAGCTTTCCAGTGGATTGGCATCATCAAACAGGCATGAAGAGGTCATGAATAACACTTGAATCATCTTTCCCAACAGACTAAAAAATAAATCAATCAAGGTGGTGCAGTTGCAAGCTCCATCCCTCCACATCCCTCCATGCACACGCTTGGCTTCCTGTGTTTAGGCTTGTTTAACACTGATATTAACAATCACATTTCCAACGTTCTTCCAAGGTTGGGTCACTTCTGCAGCAATGTCTTTGCAACCCTTCAGCTCCAGTTCTGGCAGTACTTCCAAATCTTTCCTCAGTCAAGTCTGACACTACCACTGCTACTCCCAGGTGCTGTGCTACTGCTGCCAGCCTAGCACAGGGCAGGTGGAAGCAGAGATGTATAAAAAAAATGTGGAAAGGTCCTTAAGGAAAATAGAAAGAGAGAGAAGCAGCACTGAAGGTGGGCAAAAGGCAGTATGGTGTTTTTTCCATGCTACCAGCCCACTACTTACCTTGTTGGGGGCTGACACTCAGCCTGTGAGGTGCATGAAGACATTTTCACTAGAAAGTCCTAGTCCTAAGAGACAGGGAACTGGTGAGTCATGGAAGCAAAGCATGTTAAGATGCAGAGCTGTGGTTGTAGGTATAGAGAATAAACATAACCTTAGCTGAACTCATACAGGGATACAAAAATGTTTTAACATCTTCCAGAACATCCCCTGCATCACCTTTGGATATTCAAGTTTCAGTTAAAAGACTGGAAAGAAACAAAAGTGAAAGAGAAGCGCTGGAGGGGAACAAAGATTGAGAAGAATGGGGTGGACTGAAGAGATCCATGCCCCTGTCTCATGATAGATACCACTATGCTCATCCACTTAGGGGATCACACTTGCCAAACCCAGATTGCCCTTCTCTTCAGCCCCAGTGCATGTGTGCCGTATGTCAGATCTTAAACTAGGCAAGAGGAATTTGTATGTTGAGTGCATGCAGGTCAACGACTACGCAGTGATAAAAATGCAGCTATTACACAATCAACACAGTGGCACATGGCCACGCTGACAAATCAGCGCAGAAAGACTGCAGAGCATCTGTTTGAGCTGCCAGAGCACTGAGAGATGGGAGATGTGGGAGCTCTGCAGCTCTTGCTCTACCACACCCTAACCCAGATCACCATTGGCACCTCTAAAGACAAAGTACTAGGAAGAAGAGGAGGTAAGAGTGGAAAGGGTCAAAATTCCCTCTGCAAATTCATCCCCAAGTCCCGGTTAAACACATTTACTATCAAAAGAGCTTAAAGTGATCACAGACCCCAAGCCACAGGCAGTGGCAGCAAAAGCAGCAGCTCTGTCCTTGCTGTCTTCTCACATGGCAAAAGCAAGCCAGCGGAAAATTAACCACTAGGTGCCATGGCCACATCTTCCCACGCCTCCCTGCCCAAGGCAAGTGGTGTCCTCAACAATGCCAAACCAAACCTGAGCAGTGAGAGGTAGCCCAGGGTGGAGAGAGGAGCCCACTGCTATTTTTCCCTGTGGTAAACAAAAATCCTCCTATTTTATCGTTACCACTAGGGAGTTGGTTTCATAAATGAGAACAAACTTACGTTTCAAATTCATCAGAGCCGCAAGCAGTAAAAGGTGGGTGGGACCAGAGCAATTTTAAAGAAAGAAGGATAGGAGTTCCCTTAACCAAGACTTTCTCTGCACCCATAATAAGGCTGGTAAACCCAAACTGAGAGATTATGTGAAGTATGTAATTGAAGGAGTGAAAGCCATAGTTAAAACAATCTAAAAAGGCCAAGCCCTGAGAAAGGCAACTCAAATCCCTTATCTTTTGATGGAAAAGAATGTGCTCCCTGAGATTAATGACGTGTTTACCAGAAAGGAAATTGCCACCCTTCTGAAGCAGCGAGTGTTTGTTCCTCCCAAGCCCCTGTTTTCTGCTCCAGAGCTGATCTCCCAAATCTCCTGTTTAAAGTCAACACACAATACGTCTTCCTGCTGCCATGGGCTCTGAGGGATCCTGCCATTAACCCTCACCCAAAATTCATCCTCTATAATACCTGTCTGTCCCAGCCACCACTAGCAAGGATGAAAACAGGGTACTGCAGTCATGCTTGGAGCACAGGCACAGAGACAGACATCACACTGATGCCTGCCAGCAACCTCACTGCAGGGCGATGAATCACCCTCGTGCATAAATATTTCTCAGTCAAGCAGATGAATTAGCAAGTGTGGAGACTGACAGAGCTGTCAAGGGGAAGCACTCACTTGTCTTGCTCTTCTCCAAAGCCTGCAGACACAGCAGGCGACCTCTTCTCAAGTTGCTTGGGGTTTTGTCAGCACGCCCTGCAGCCTGGCCTGCCACTGGACGTTCTTGGAATGAGCTTCAGCTCCAGCCAGTGTCATGGCCTGCTGTATTATGAGAGGCATGGAGGAGCATGGAATTCGCACACTGAAAACACTCAAGAAAGCCTAGAGCAGAAGGGAGTTTGAGGAAATCCTCAAGAAATTCACTCAGGGGGCACCACTCCTTTGCATTCATGGCAAACTCAGATATTCACACCCTCCTGCTCTGGTAAATGTACTCATACTCCATCCCCTCACGCTCCATCACGGAGCATCCCATCCATGAGAGCCACCAAGTCACAAGCATCCTGCTCTCCCTGAACCCAACAGGCCTGCAACACTGGGTGCTGGCCAACAACTACAAACAACACAAAAGACAGAATAAACAAAGCAAGATGCTTAAACCTGTCTCTGACATTTGTATTTAGTTAATGGGGCAATTTTCATCTTTGGGATGCTGTCACCTCTCTCAGGTTGTGAAGCAGCCTACACTTCCCCCGAGTTCTCTCCAGTCACATCATGTCTCCTGGGGGACCAGGTTGAGTGGGAGGAAATGCTAATCTCTGCCCCACTTCCCATGTGCCTTTTTATCTCCACCTTGGCTTTATTTCTGCCTTTGTGGAAAACCACCAGGAGACACAAGAGCACACACACAGAGCCCAGAAGAGCCCACACAGGCAGCTCCTCATCACAGAAGGCCAGCACCTTGGCACTGCTTTAACCAAGGAAAACTTCAGAACGTGTCTGTGGAAGTAGCTAGTAGAGCTGATTGGTGCTTATTACAGAATCACAGAATATTAGAGGTTGAAAGGGACTTTCAGAGATCATCAAGTCCAAATACCCCCCTGCCAAAGCAGGAACACCTAGGATAGTCCACACAGGAATGCATCCAGGCAGGTTTTGAAAGTCTCCAGAGAAGGAGGCTTCACAACCTCTTTGGGCAGCCTGTTCCAGTGCTCCATCACCCTTGCTGTAAAGGAGATTCTCCTCATGTTGAGATAAACCTTCTATGTTCCAGTTTGTAGCCATTGCTTCTTGTCTTACTGCTGCTGACCACCAAAAAAAGGTTGGCCCCACCCACTTTACATCTACCCCTCAGATATTTGTATATATATTTGTATATATTGATCCTCTCAGCCTCTCCAGACTAAACAGTTCCAGGTTTCTCAGTCTCTCTTCAAAGGGGAGATGCTCAGGTCGCCCAGCCATCCTCGTGGCTCTCCATTGGACTCTCTCTAGCAGGTCCCTGTCTCTCTGGTACTGGGGAGCCCAAAACTGGACACAGTATTCCAGGTGTGGTCTCACCAGGGCAGAATAGAAGGGGAGAAGAACCTCCCTAGCCCTGTTGGCCACACTTTTCCTGATGCACCCCAGGATGCCATTGGCTCTCTTGGTCACAAGGGCACGTTGCTGGCCCATGCAGAACTTGCTGTCCGCCAGGACTCCAAGGTCTTTCTCCACAGAGCTGCTTTCCAGCAGGGCAGCCCCCAACCTGTACTGACGCCCGTTATTATTTCTCCCCAGATGCAGGACACTGCACTTGTCCTTACTGAACTTCATGTAGTTACTTTGTCTCTACAGGTTAGTGGGGTGGGTTTGGGCTTTTTTTCTTGGGTTTTGGGGTGGTTTTTTTTGTTTGTTTTGTGGGGGTTTTATTGTTTGTTTGGTTTGTTTGGGATTTTTTGTGGGCTTGTTTGGGATTTTTTGTTTGTTTGTTTGTTTTTTAACTAAAAAAAAATAAAAGGATGCTTTCTGCAGGTGGGTGGAAAATCTGAGATTTTGGCTAGGAGAAAAAATGCAGAGATTTTTAACACAGCTATTTTGACTTTATGAAGTCCATTTATGTTTTATATTATTTAATGCTAAGCACCAGACTTGCCATAACATATAAAATCCTTCCATTACGATTTTATTTTTTGATGTGGTATCTGCTACCTGGCTTGTTCAGCAGTATTTAAACCAGTCACTGGAAATGCCTTTACTCACTGCAGAGAGGATGAGAAGTACAACATCCATTGCTTCATCCTTTTTCTAGGAAGATAGTTTGCCTCAATGGGATAACATTATTAATTATAGAGAGGTATTCCTTAGAAGTCATGCCCAGAGCCCTGGGTTGTGGGAGGCACTGCAGAACTTCGAAGAAAAACCCCAGCCTTGAGAAATCAGAATGTAGGCTGAGTCAAAGGCACAACAATTGGAGGAAAATGTGTAGCAGCTGAACAGCAACGGTGACGACACACATCCTTTGGCCTCGCTGGAGTGACCTCCTCTCTAACTTCGAGCTGCTCCATCTATTGCTTGGGACAAAGCCTAATCCATGTCAGTCAAATCCCCATCTTTCAAAGAAAGATCCCCATCATTCAAAGAAAGCAGTTAACCAGTGACAGCAGTTAATGTGACATAATCCATCAGACCCTCCCATGGTCTCCAGAGTGTTCTGCCACGGTCTACTGGGTCTTGACTATAGCATTCCATATTCATAGAATCATAGAATGGCAAGGTTGGAAGGGACCTCAAGGATCATCTAGTTCCAACCCCCTGACATAGGCAGGGACACCTCCCACTAGTACAGGTTACTCAAGGACTTGTCCAACATGGTCTTGAATACCTCCAGGGAGGGAGCAGCCACAACCTCCCTGAGCAACCTGTTTCAGTGCCTCACCACCCTCACTGTAAAGGACTTCCTCCTAACATCCAGTCTAAATCTTCCCTCTGCCAGTTTAAACCCATTGCCCCTTGTCCTGTTGTTGCAAGACCTTGTCAATAGTTCCTCCCCAGCCTTCCTGTAGCCCCCCTTCATATACTGGAAGGCATATTACCAAATTGTGGCTCTATTAATCAGATGATGATGGCATTTCAAAGTAATTCTACTACTGTCTGTATTTATAGGTTGGACTTGATAATCTTGAAGGTCTTTTCCAACCTGATTAATTCTGTGATTTGTTGATTTTTGTGATTCTGTGTACAAAATAATAGTTTCACTTTATCTTTGGGAGGTTTTCATTATCCTCTATATAATACAGAGTTACAGCTTCAAGTCTCCTTGAAGACTACAACCAAACTGAAATTCAAACAGTGTTTGATTTTGGAAAATTTGTGCAAGATCTTGTCACCTAAAGGATTTTTTTTTTTTTTTAACTTTGAAACTATTAATTTCATTCAATTTAAATCAAATACATTTTCCCTACCCAAAGAGAAAAAAAAATGCATTTCCCCTTTCAGTAGAAAACTGGTGAGAAGTATCAGGCCATCATCTAGGCAAATGAAGGTACAATCAGACTAAAATCTCTTATGTACAGCCAAAAAAGGCCAAAAATTGTTCTAACACAAGCTGGCAGAGAAGATGATGAGCAGTAGATAAGAACCCACGTCACAGGCAAAGTTTTCTCCTTAGCCTAGGAGAAGAATGTGAACTAGAAGTGAAAGGCTAGAGAAAGAATCTATTATCTAGAAATTATCTTCATAAATTGAATTGCTAAATAAGGAAAGCTGATTTGGGGCACAGTTGACTGCGACTGGAATTAAACACTAGAGAAAAGAAAAAAAGAGGAAGTGAAATACCTCCATAATTTGAAAACAATTATCTCATTTCACTAAAAAAAATAAAGAAAAAAAAAAAGAGGATGAAAAAAATCTATACCATTAAATAAAGCTGTACTGTTTAAGCACAGCAATGCAGAGAAATTGAGATGTTATGGGATGATACGAGGTTATGTGATGATATATATCTTTCTTAAATCAATCCATTTTATTAGGTCTCTAGCATTAAGGAAGTTGCTGATGGAGAGCCTGCAATGAAGGTATTTTGGGAGGAGTGGGCAGGAAAAGCCCACATGAAGGCAGTGTGGGCCAGCAGAGGGATTTTAGGGTTTATTTACAAGCCCTAGAAAGATGGGGTCAGCATTGCCTCACAGAGAAACAACAAACAAATTAAAGACTAAATCAATTGTGCACTAAATCTCCTGTACAAATCAGGAGCAGTTTTATCTATTAAACAAATTTGAACCTGTAACAACCCCATCAAACTCTCTCCTGTTCCAGGGACAGACACAGGTCAGTCTAGCCCACCCCTGATACCACCATGCAGTGGTAGCTTTTAGGGTGTCAGATGAGGGGAAAACCTTCCTCCTTGCTCCTATATCGCATGTGGTTGCTTAACACAGCCTAGAGAAGAGAAGGCTGAAAAGAAACACAAGATGTCTTCCAAGAAAGGTGGTTTAATGCAGAAAGAAAGGGTATCAGCTAGTCCCCAAGTCTTCAAGGGACTCAGAATGGTGGGTTTTCCCTGCAGGAACCAGAAGGGTTTGGCCAGAAAGAGACATTTAAAGGTTATCTATTTTAAACTTCCAGCAGTGAGCAGTGATATCTTCAAACACATCAGGTTGCTCAGAGTCACATCCAATCTGACCTCAAATGTTTCCAGTCACAGGATAGATACCACCTCTCTGGGCAACCTGCGCCAGAATTTCACCACTCTTGTTGGAAAAAAATTCTAAATTTCTTCCTCCTATCTAGCCTAAATCTATCCTCTTTTAAACTAAAACCTTCACTCCATGTCTTATCACAGCAGGGCCTACTAAAAAGTTTGCCCTCATAAGAGTAAGCCCTCTTTAAATATTGAAAAGCCCTTGATGAGGTCTCACTGGAGACTTCTTCAGGCTGAACACCAACTCTCTCAGCTTGCCTTCATAGGAGAGGTGCTCCAGCCCTCTAACAATTTTTGTGGCCTCCTCTGGACCTGGTCCAACACGACAAGGGGTTTAGCCTGAGACAGCTGTGACTAGAGCGGGGTCCCCAGGGATGCAGCAGTGAAAATATTTAAGAGCAGGTTAGACGCACGTGGCACCACCAGTACAGTTTGGTGGGTGCAGAAGGGCAAAAACCACAATCTCTCCTCCCATTCTCCTTACCCACCTCCTAGTAGATGGCTCAGGGTGATGGGTTTGGAAATCCCACCTGGCCTCAGCAGAAAGGGGACACAGTGCGAGCGGCAGCTGTGCCGACACCCCAAGCATCCAGCAGCAGGCAAGACCGCTGCTCCTTCACACAGTCTACCACCAGGTGTCCTCCAGAGAGGAAACATCGTAAAAACCTACCTACGAAGAAGGTGGCAGAGTGGAACCACACAGCGAAGTTACATCTCAGTCTACGTTTTTATTTCTTTTTTTTTCTTTTGAAAATAAACTACTCTAAATACCCACTTCAGAGAGCCTGGGCAGAATGGCACAGCCTTCCTCTCACTATCTCAATAAGGCTCCTACCAATGTTATCACTTTTCCAAACACATCTGTCCTGCAGCTCCGAGCCCAGACAATTGGCAGGTAACCAGTTAATAAATGCCTTCGCCAGACTGTTGAATAGCCTGGCCTCGGCTCAAGAGTGATGTCAGGCCCATTCAATGCACTATAATTGGAAAAACGTGGGGAAAGCAAGCCCGTGTTTTTTAATAAATAAAGAGCATATTAGCAGCCTCCTGCTTTTTATTCACCATGGTGTCTACCTTGTTCGGTAGCAAAGTGGGATTTTTGGTTGGGTTTTTTTTTCCCTGCTGCCGCTCACTCAGTGATTTCTACTTGGAATTTGATGCCAGTTTCCAGATGTGTCTCAGGCCAGGAAGTCAGCAATCAGCCTGGATAAAGCCTCTGGGATTAGCTGCAGATCATCTTCTGACACACACATCCTTCCTGCACCCTCTCTTATGAAATTGGGGCGCAACCCTCATGCCCAAAAATAAAAGAAAACAACAGAAGGTCAAGCAAAACCCCTTGATTACAATGCTTTGATCACTTTCACATTAACTATGTGTGAATATATTTCATGAATTCAATCCACCAAAGCCCCCAAAGCACCGTCTGAGGGATTTTTACAACACTACATTGTTCATACACATAAATCACTTGAACAGTTGCAGGTTCCTTGTCTGCTGGAGCAGCCCCAGGCAAAGCTCCTCTACCACAGCTCCTCACCAGTGGTATCCACAGGAGAGCATCAGCTCCACTGGCACAGACACAGAATGCTCAAGAGGGGTAAATCTTCCAAAGGACTTTGAGAGAGAAGTGAGAACGGTAAATTAATTTTCTGGGCTCTATATGAGCAACTTTTGGAAGCTAAAACCCAAGCGGGTGACATGAAGGATGTGGTCTGTGTGGAAAATAATCCCAAGCAGAAATACCCTGACAGCAACGAGCCTTTCAAGCCTCCCCGTGGCCCTACCCCAGCTTCCCAGCTGGGAGTACAGCTCAGCCCCATGCAGCTGGTCTCCACGCTCACCCCAGCCACGTGATACTGTCTACTGAAGGATGGGAGGGGGCTCCCAGCCCAAGGAGACCCAATTATTGAATATTCGGCAAAGTAATTTATTTCCCGNTCTTGCTCGCGTTGCAATTCCTTTCATCTCCCCAACAAAGCGCAACCAAATTAACACCAGCCCTACCCCCATTAACCAGCCCTCCACACACCCTCCCGCAGCTGTTCTGCTTTCACAGGGCACCTGAGAGCCACTGCCAAAACAGGAAAACAGGCGCCTAATTGAAAGGGAGTATTTGGGAGTCACCCTACACAAAAATTAGCAGAGATATGGTAGGAAAATAAAAGAGTGGGCACTAAGGGCGGGCTTATCTTCTTTTTCCGTGAGTGTAACATTTGGGATGTGAAGAGGCCAAAAGCTTTCACATGCAGATCTAAGAAGCAGGTCATAGAGAGAGAAGTCTCCTCCTTTACATTCACTGCTCGTCCCAAAATAATTCAGGTGGACTTTGAGGTACATTCACTGCTCGTCCCAAAATAATTCAGGTGGACTTTGAGGTACATTCACTGCTCGTCCCAAAATAATTCAGGTAGACTTTGAGGCATGGACCTTTGGAATTAACAGCTAAATGTATGCAAGTTAAGAAAACGCTGCGTTGCTACTATGCAATTGTATAGCAAGCACTGGGTCTTGATTATGGGTTGAGAAGTTAAGCACTGCCTGATTTCAATTTGCCTGTGTTAGGTTTGATAAAAACAGTAAGCTGTGCCTAGGGAGAAAGAGCATATGGATGTTTTCCATCAAAAGGAGGGAGTATGGGGGGTCCTTTTCTGGAGATGGGACTGAATTTTAAGATGAATGACCAGAGGCAGCTCAACAAGGTTGGACTTCAGCCAGAACAGGAGCACTGCTCCTCACTACCCACCCCTGGCCAAGCTCCCAGACTGGGACTGTGACCATCCATCCCCTGGAGAAGCACCAGCCAGAGCCAAGGGAAGGATTTAGGATTAACTGGGAAAAATCAGCAAGTTTCACCTGACCCGGTGGAAAGGAATGAAAGCCCTTGGGGCCAGACAAAGGGACACCGAGGCCCGGTTGGGAGGAGGCAGACTTGGCAGGGAGCAGGCAGGCCTGCCTACAGCCTCCGCAGGGTCAGCAGCATTGGGACAAGCAGCCCCAGCTCCAGGCTGAAGGAGCCTGTCCGGCTCTCAGAGCAGGAGTGCGCCACTCAAGAGGATAAAAAGGAGAGAAAGCAGTGGGGAGCCCTGCTGAGAAGCCCCCTTTTGTGTAAACACACTCCGTCCTCAGACTAAAAATAAAGGCAAGCCACAGGAAGGGAGTGAGTGTTTGGACAATATCCGATTTGGTGTGTGCCTGGGTGTGAGCTGAGGGAATGAGAAGAGCAGGGACTCCACCCAGAGCAACCACACAAAGACAGCCGTTTAAGATCTTCAAGATGGACAGGCATTCCTGGAGGTTATTTAAATCCAACTAACTGCTGCTTGGCAGATGCGCCGTCCTTTGGTATGTGCGCAGCACTTGGAAGCACTAAGTGAGGGAGAAGGCTGCCATGGCAAGCAGGAAAGGCAGGATGACTGCATGAGGCCCATTTTACAGGTTCAGAGATTGAGACCTAAGGCTGTGAACTGAAACTCCATAAACCTGTCATAAAACAGGGAAGCAACCCAGACAAGATGTCAGCTGAAATCTTTCCACATCACAGGTCCACCCTCAGAAGTTACCTCTCCCTGCATGCTGCCTGTGACAGCTCAGTCACTGCTGCAGCTGAACAGCCAAACCCAAAACAACTGCATGCACATGAAGGCTGCATCGAGCTGATCAGTTGACTGCCCGCCCTTAAGGCGTCTCAAATGCTTTCTCAGATGCTGGGCTCAGATGCGCTGCAATCTCCCATTGCCATCAGCTGACTCTCAGGAATGGAGCTTCACCAAAACCTGCACATCCTACCCGCAGCCTCTTTGCATAAGGGATGCTTTGCTTACGAGTGCAGTCGCATCCATCCATGCCATGCAGAAAGTGTACAGGACAGTGCGGAGGCTTCTTGAAGCCCAGCGCTCACCGTTGGTGCTGACACACCACTCAGAGGCCTTGTGGGGAAATGCAGGACGTGGGAAAAGCCAACCGTTCAGCCTGCCTCGAAGCGGTTCTTGCACACAGAAGCGGTCTGTAAAAGCGGAGATATCCACCGCTCTCCCCAGCCAGCGTTACGGTGGCAGGTCCTGCCCTACGGGCAGCGCTGCTCCAGGGTACCGGTATTTGGGGCTTCCATCTGGCCACCATCATGCACTGGAAACTATTCTCTTTTTAGTCAGCCACTACTAAACTGTAGCATCTGCAACGCTCAGCTGCCTTCTTTCCTTTTCTCTATTTTCTGTAAGAAGAAAAATGACATAGTGCTTGGCAACGGAAGAAATGAAAGAGAACTAAGCTGACCTCAACTTGGCCATGCTTCCCGCTGATGTTTATATTCTTCTAATTCTCTTCTCCTGTTCCCATGTTCACTTTTCCACCATCAGGTCTCATCCCAAGTATTCACTTACTCTCTACTATTAGAAAAGTCTCCAGGTCTGCATTAAAGGGTCTCCTCTGAGCACAACCAAAGTGCAAACCTTCCCCTTCAATTTCCTCCAGAAAACAACGTCCTATGAAACACAGCTGTTTGGAGCAGATCAGTTGCTTTCTCTGCAAAACACATCACACCAAGCACAACCATCCTTACTTCTCTTGCATTTGCAAGCGTTTGCCTAGACTTTTACTGGCTTTCTTTTGGGCCATTTCTTGTACACTAAATATAAAATGCAAATGCCTTTCCACAAGGCTCTCTCTGAGCGGGGAACAGCTGCTGGTGCAGCAGCTTCTGTCCTCACCCCACCATCCCTGCACACCACACCAGGCACACGAAACAACAAAGCCAGCTACACCATCGATGCTGCGAACGCCTGCGTAACTCAACTCCTACCGCCTGGCTCGGCGGAACCCTAAATCAAAAGTGAAGGTCTCGCCTTTAAACTACTTCAGCAGGTCACTTGGAAGCCCCTAAGGTGCAGCTGGACGCAGAGGAAGCCAAGAAAAAGGTGACACCTTCTGTTTACTCAGCTAATTGCACTTAGTTATTGCTGGAGTGGAGGCAGCGGCACTGGAGGACCACTTCCACTGCAACTCCCTGTGCCTTGAGATGGGTCTCCCTGCAAACAACTCTGGGGTATAAGGACGCAGGAAGGGAAACGGGGCTCAGAGTGCAAACAGGGCTGCAGGTGAGAGCCATGAACCTCTGCCTTTTCCAAGCTGAAACCACTGCTGCAGGCTGGAATCAGCCTGGGGAAGGTTAACGGGAGATTTGCACTCACAGCTCCCTCAAACCCCAGCAGTCATCTACCCTGGCCCACTCAGCTGCCTCTTCAGCTCCCCAATACTGCTCACTATAGCCAGGGTACAAGTCATCTCAGATGTCTCTGGGGAGAAGATCTCCTTAACACAAAGTCACAATTGTCTGTTTTCACAGCCACAATGCTTAACATCAGAGTTAGCAGAAGGCTGCAAAGAGCTCCTGCAAATACCAGCTCTCTGTTGTTAGAAAACCTCAGTCCAGTACAAATATAAGGAGCACACACATTCCTGTGGTTACGCACCTACAATAAAGCAGCATCTTCAGTCCTGCTCTGGAAATACATATCCTCTGCAAAATTACAAGTTGCTTCTGAAAGATTGGTACCAGAGAACACGGGACATGTCTGGAAGCACTGAACTCTACCTCCACCCAGATGTCACTGTGTTCACAAAGACACCTAAAGAGAAAACCCTGGGGGATTAATACTGCCTGACCCCAGTGTGGTGAACTCCTAGTTTTACCTGGATCGAGGTGCGTAAACGACCCGATAACAAAGTCCAATGTTGAGACAGCCAGCAGGAAGAGCAGCAGGAGCTGTAGCCTGATGATCCACTTCACCCCAGCCAGGTTGATACCCAGCAGGCCCAGCAGGACAACCAGGGATATCCCACGTACCGCCCAGATGTTGCTGAGGCTTAGGACATCTGCAATGGACTCTGCAAAGCCAGTGATGTACATGGCACCTGCAACACACTGAAGGACAGAGACCTGTAAGTGCCCCCTGGGAGAACAAGAGATTCACATCTGTAGCTCTCGTGCTGGGCTAAGGAGTCTCTAGTCAGACAGAGAGACATTTGCTTTCACAACATAATCTTCCATGTTACTCTGGCCTACAGGGACTGAATCTGACTGCTGTGAGACAGCACACTGCCAGGGCAGCACACCTGGGCACTAGGGCCAGCAGTCCAGCTATCTTTCCACTGGCTTTAAAATTTATCACTATTAATGCTACAGGAGAAACCACACTTGCTTCTCTATGGGAAAAAAGAGTCAGCCACTCCACTTCTTCCCTTCTGCTTCTTTGATGGTCCTAATTCAACACCTGCCTGAAGAACAGCAGTTTGCTTCCCCCCTCACTGCCTCCCAGGGGTTATTTTTAACTTGGTGTTTAACTTGGAAATAAAGTCTGATGTTTCACTGACTCCCCACCTCGGTGCTGGAACAGAGCCTGCACTTTTAAGGACAGTGCACTGTGCAAGCCATGTTCCCCAAGCTCCTAGGAAAGTTGCTTGTTTGTCTTGCTGCAGGACAGGACACACTTACTGCCCTGGGTGACTAAGGGTCTGCATCTCAGGACATTTTCCTCCAGAGGTTCCCACTAGCTGACATTTCAGCATAACCCTTTCCAATGGCATCACAAATCAGGCCAGGGCACACAGCTGCACACTGGCACAGGTGGTGTGATGCTGGGTCTCGCAACCTCACCACCCCCATCCACGGACTAGGTATGTGCAGCACAGCTCCCACATGACTGGAAAGGAGAAAATCCCCTATCCAAGTCAGCAAGAGACAGAGTAGACCTCTCCTTCACTGCAGATCCACCTTGGACCAGCCCAGCACTACTCCACTGAGGGTGTTCAAGACAACCTGACCCACACCCAGGAGCTGCAGGTTTATGCATGATTTTTGGCAAGCAGGGTGTGTGGAATTTACCTGTTCAGACACCTACAATTTGGAGATCCTGGAAAAGGATTCTCTTTCATCTAGACAGACATCTAACACAAATTGGGTGAACTACACCCTGAAAATCTCTCTCTCCTTGCTGGTAGTCCCATTGTGAATGTCTCCACCACAGAAGTTTAAACTCCGTAAGGTAGTCCTCACATAAGTGAATGTTGTTTACTCATGTTTAGCATGGCCTATGCTGCCAATGTGTGTGTCCTACACGTGCTCTCCTGAAAACAGGCACCTCTCCTGAGCTAGCAGAGAACAACACTCCACACCAGCACAGCTCTGCTTGAGGCACCCACAAAAACTGCGCTTGAGACCTGAAGCAAAAAAAAAAAAAAAACCCAAGCAGAATTAACTCAAATGAACACATTAAAAGGTGCAGTTCTTGCCCCTCACATGAGGAAAAGCCCTGTATACAGAAAGCAGTATCACCTAACTCCCTGTATCTGACCAACATCACTTTTGAAGAAGCTTTCTTAAACTAAGTTTTCTTTCACGTCAAGGATGGCAACGTGAAAGGACACTCTGAAGGAAGGAGAGCAGAGCAAGCTTCTGACAGACTCAGCACCACAAGCCTCCATGAAGCCTTTCCTCTGATGAACTATGAGCATCACCAGCAGAGTGGAGGAGCTGAGTGTCTACAAACACCCTGCTGCTTCACACACAGCAATGGCCAGGGCCCTGTGACATGGGCTGACTTCTCAGGAACCACCTGTCTGGAAATGAAACTGACTTCTAGGCTGTAATATGCAGAAATCAGTCCCTTGTGGGTCTTTGCAAACCACACACATTGCTGGGTGAGGAATATAATTGATTTTCAACACCAGACAAGCACTATCTTTACTTTTGGGACTTTAGGACTGGGCCCTGGAAAACTACTGCTTGCACAGACAGGTCTTACTTCAAACTGTTGCAGGAAATGAGACTTGCAGAGAAAGACACCAAACCCCAGCCTCATGGTTAGAGGGTCTCTGTAGGACCTAGCAGGCACGTGCTGCAACATTTAAAGCAATCTCATTAAGCCTTCCCTCTGAAGAATCCCAGGAGGATGGCAAAGCCCAACTGGGTCTCAGCTCACCTTGGATGAAGCAGCCCACCAGGCCATTAGCCCATCTCTGCAGCAGCCCTGGGGCACCGAGCCATTTCTCATCTCCCAGGGCATCAGCAGTACATGGCCAGTCGTGCTCCACTTGCCCTAGTCAGACCAGGGAATGGGGAGCACCCGTCTGTCTGGCCAGACTCATTGCAGAGCTCTGAGAATCCTGTAGCTGGGGAGCAGCCTGCAGCTGGTGCAAAGCACAGTGAGCACAGCCAAGGAGAAGAGAAAGGCATCAGCTTTCAGGAGCAGGCAAAGTGTTCCTAAGAAAGCTGCCAGCTCGCAGCCCACAGCCCCCTAGGCTCAGGGAATGCTTAGGCAGGGCGCGGAGCTGCCACAGCACAGTTTTTACAGCCTTTAGGACAGGCTACAACCTGATTGCCTTCCCAGATGGGGTCTGCTCAGAGAGCAAGAGTGGAAAATATGACAGGAAGGATTCTCATGTGTGGCCCATTTCCATATCTTGGCTCGCAACTGTGTTCACTTTGTGTTTTATGGACACTTGCTTTTAATCTGGAGTGAAAGGAGAAGAGAGGATTATTTTTGGTTTGGGGTGTTTTAAGGGTTTTCGGAGATTGTTGCAAGCCAGTCAGTTAAAAACAAGCTTCAATAAAAACGTTTCTCTGCTCACCACATCTTATACTGTTTATAACATCTTTATGGGGGGAGAGGGTTAAGTTACTGCAGATTTAAGAGACTACTTTCCATTCTTTATGTTTACTACTTCTGTGTCTTAGTGTCTCACCACTATGACAGCTGCTTGGGACCTTTCAGAAAATCCAGGACTGTGTGTTTTGGATCTAAAAAACTCTGTAGCACTTACCACTCCCCAGATCACCTGCCATATCAGGGTCTCCACTTTTTCTGTCTCACACAGAGAAGCAGCCAAGGCTTGCCCAGTCCCTAAGGGCACATGGAGCATACCAGGGCCAAACCTGCCAGTTCACAGCCACTCACTGTGCTTTCAGTGGTCAACTGGCCTCTCCCACTTTGGTTTAAGTCAAGTCTCTCACCAGCAAGGGCATGCCCTGGCAGTGGGGGTAATTTGGGATGGGAAGGCTTGTGCTTGTTCAGACAACCAGTTCCTCCACTGTTGTGACCCATGCCACACAGCACATTGCCATGCATGGGCTTGCTCCTGGAGAGCAGAGCAGGGCTAAATGCTCTCCCATGCTGTCAGCATCACACAGATTTTACTTGAAGCATCACTTCCTGCATCAGGAAAGCACAAGATTCATATCTGCATTGTAAAGGTTCTAAATTTTCTTTAAATAATGTGTTGGGTTTGGTTTTTATTTTTAATTACCTGGCCAAAAATATAAAGGAGGCCAATAGTCCCCCCTACTTGACCACCAAGGACAGTAGAAATCATGGAGTAGACTCCTCCACTTCCAACGCTGCACTTCTCACACACCCCAATTCCAGATAAAACTGTCACCAGGGCAACCAAGATGACAAAGGACACTAGAAACATGCCCATTACAATGCCAGTGTTTCCCTGGAATGGAAAAAAAAATAAAAATCAGATTAAGATCAACTCACACCAACTCTGCTAAGAAAGAAAAAAGACCCATCTGCTTTTAGTCACAGTGATCAATGAATCTGGAGTCATTATACATTAAAAGAAATAAACACACAGAGCCCCCTAGTTATTTAATTAATGCAACTGCCAAAGTTTACAGTTCCTATTAGCATCCCTTTGAAGAGGGCTGGCTTCATGCTGGAGCTGGACAGACCTTTGCATGAGCAGGTTCTCCTCTGACACCAGGTTCCTGCACAAATCACTGATTTTGTCCTCTGGTTTAAAAAAGAAAGAGGTCACCACAGGCAGGGGATCACCTCCTATTTGTATGCTTTACAATGACATGTTTAAAAAAAAACAACAAAAAAACACACTTTCGTAACAAGAAGTAGCTTCAAAACTGAACCTCTGGGGTTTGCAACAGCTGATTGGTTAACAACATCAAGCTCGTGTTTAATTTTTCAGAACATTTACCTTTAAAAGCTCTGATCTTCCCAAACAATGAGATACCAAAGGACAAAATCCCAAAGGCAACACAGCATGGAGGATAAATCACACTCTAGTAAACCAGCACACACCAGCCCTTATCCGCAGGACTTTTGCTGAGTGGCAGGTGGCTCTTGCTCTCCCTGCACTCCAGGACTCAGCCTTGCTGAAAACAACCCTCCTTCCTGCTCAGAGTGGAGGGAAGGCCCTGGGAGCAGCTGCTGTACCAACCATGGTCTCACTGGGGATGAAGAAGAAAAGCCTCTGAACAAACATCAGCATCACACCTATTTTTGAGGATTCAGTTTGCTATTTAGGATAGATTTTCAGAGGGAGAAAGAACTTAGTACCTCTGAAAGCATCCAAGCATCCCTTTTGAGCTCAAGACTTTCCAAACCTCTCACACATGGCTGCAATTTATTTTCCAGGGTCAAAAGTTTTCCCTCATCCTCCAGCCCACCTTCCCCTGCTGACAAATCCCTTAGCCCAGTGTGCAGTGATTCCAGCTGTATGATCAGAAATCTCCTCCAGTGCCCAGTGCTTTGTTAACATTTGGCTTCACTTCTGCTTTTACTCATATTACAGGCAACGTCTACAACCTTCCTTTCCAGCCTTGCTCCAACAATGTTCATTTCTGAGGTCATGCTAGCCTTGATGGAGTTTGTTTATCACCAGCACTAAGAGGCTGCTTCTCAACTTTGGGGTTGGTTGAAATCCCAGATTTTGTTTTTCTTTTCTCTTTTTAGTGAAACAACAGAAACATATCCAGGATGTTGCTATCATCATAAAATCCTATTTTGGTTCAGCATCCTGCTGCTTTTGACAGGGGCTTTATCTGGTCAGTGGGGAACAGAGCCAAGGTTTGCTATAAACGCAGCTGCTGGCTGGGTCAGCACCACAGCCCACTACAATCCAATGCTCCTTTCTAAACAGACAATCGTTCTTTTTGTTCAACAGCTTACCCTCAGGTTAAAAGGGTTAATAAATCTGACATGCTTCAGTTAAAAAAA
>VWZE01017635.1:132282-189183 GCA_013396675.1 Eubucco bourcierii
GAGCACACTTGCACAAGCATACACATAGCTTTTGGGCTTTTCCAAATTCCGCTGGTTCGACCAGGCTATGGCAGCAGCTAGCTCAGGGACAATCTGACGGCTCCCAAAGAAGAAAGGGTTAACATGAAGACCAGGAAGGAAAGCTAGACTCATAGCAGAGAAAGTGGGAAGAAAAAGTCCCCGTTAAACACTGATGCTTATTGATGCATGCATTCTGGAAGAGGGTAGTGCAGTCTTACAATAGTTGTGCAAGATTTTAAGAGATTAGTGTCGTGGTAGGCCTGAATAGGCCAAAGGTGGTTTTGTACACGTCCTGGCTTGCCCAGGCATGCTCCCCTGCTCCCCCTCCCTCTGTGCTGGGGGTGGTGGTTGCAGGAAAGGGGATGGAAGCCCCAGTTTCACCTAATATGGGCAAATTTCCATCCTGATTGGTTAATCTATGTCCAAAGGCCCATCAGTCTCGGGCTGAAATGGATATAAAGGATGAGCAGGTAGCACATTGAGGGGTTTGCTATTGTACTCTTACTACCTCATCGATCCTGAGCTGGGTGGGACCCCAAGCAGCAGGATCAGGCTTTGATGCCTCCACGCATTGGGCCTGCACAGCCAGCGTGACACCGTGCCGGGACTGCACATCGCAAGACATCTGCCTGCACATGAGAGCCTGCTGCCAAGAGAGCCAGGACCAGCTCNTTTACCTGTTCCCTGTATGTGCAAATTTCCAAACCGTGCATTTTGAACCTTGTGTATAAGTTTTGTGGTGAGATTTAATGTTAATAAACAGTTTTCATAGTTATTAACAATCTCTGCCTGGATATCAAAATTAATATAATTATTAATTTTGAATCAGTCTCTCCCTTACAATTAGGGTCCCTGGAACTGCCAGTCCAGACTCTGGAAATTTATAGCAAAGCCTGACTCTGCAAATCACTCAACATATGACAGACCTCTGTCAGGCAAGCTCTCTGCCAACCCCAACTTCTTCTCATTTCCCTTTTATGTTAACTTCCAGCTGTATTCAGATTTTCTTTTTTTGGGGTGAGGATTGGACTGGATGATCTTTCGAGGTCACTTCCAGCCCCTGACATTCTGTGATTCTTTTATTTACTGGCATTATTATTACCTGCATTTGCTCCAGCAGTAACCTGCTTTCAAAGAAGATGCTGAGGCACTAAGATCAGGAGGAAAAGGGAGCTAGGAAAATCATCCCAACTTCAACACCACAATGTCTGCAGCTCTCCATGAAGCCTCCACTGAAGCCATTTTCAATACAGAGTGTATTTCTCCTTCTGCTCCTTTTGGAAGATGTCCACTATGTCTGTGACATGAACTTTGCCCAAAGTTCAAAGCCTCAAGCATGGAGGAGCTTTCCCTCTTCTAAGAGGGCATTTTAAGGAAAAATATAGGTGGTTGCATCAGGAGGGGAGCAGAGACACACTTTCAGGCTCTGGTCCTCAGTGAGAATACTACTGTAAATCTGCAAGGAGAAGTCCCTTTGATAGCAATGCCAACTTCATCTGGTTGAGGACTCTTCACTCAAGACCTAAGGAACTTCCACACTGACACATTTGAAAGAGAACAGCTTCAGTAGTGTTGGGAAGATGGCCAAGAAGCTGTAACTATGACATAAGCTTTACCTGAAAAGCAGTTATTTTGTCCCAACAAGGGTGGCCTTGTTCATTGTCAAAGTTGGCTGTTGTGTTTTTCTTTCCTTGAGCTAAAATAGGAAATTGCTTACAAAGGCCACTTCAGCTTTCCATTTCAGTGGAAGTTTAAGGTGGTTTGCACCCAGTATAAATTAGTAAATGGACACTTTGTCTAGAAAAGCATAAATAGAGCAAGGGAGAAGGCGCAAGGTTCCTGCCTTAAAAGAGTTCCCACCTTGACAGAGCTCCCGTTTTGGACCGTCCCTGCTTTTTTGCACGGCTCCTACCTTTTCACATGGCTCTCGGTTTTGCACCATCCCTGCCTCTGGACGCTTCTCCCCACTTTTGCACCATTCTGTGCAAATTTGCAAGCTTGGCAAGTCCTGGGGGCCATTTGAGAGGGTTGCTGGCAGCATCCAGACCCGGCTACTCTCGGCCCATACTGCAGCTGACTTCCTGGCTGCTATTCCAAACCGGTGAAGACCCTGGCAGTTTGGCTCTCCCCTGCTGCCACCATGGCAGCATCATTTCCACGAATCCCTGTCTCATGGCAGTTGTGTTTCAAGACACTTCTGACTTTGGCGGTTTTTCCACCCACCCTGGATTTCTGCCATGTGGATCCAGACTATTGGATATCGCTTGCAGCATCAGAAGGCAGCCGAGCCGCAAGGAAATCCAGCAAGGGATCATCACCAAATACCTATCTCACCTTCATGAGCAAAGCCTGCTCGTCCCTTAATTCTCTGCTCAGCCTGATTGATAGTGGGGTAAAGCTGTGTTTATGGCTTAGCCCTTTCCACTTCCTGACTTCCTAAATATTGAAATTTGTCCCTAACTAAACTAGTTTTGCATACAGTTTGGGGGCGGGGCTTTCAGGAAAATGAAGTAATTCATTTTTACAATTTCTGACTCAGCCACATTAATTCCCTGCCTCCATGAGACCCAGTCAGAACTCACCACAAGCCATCCTGTCCTCAGGAAAAGAACCACTCCAAAAATGTTGATCATGCAGGAGGTAAAGACACCATCCCATGTTCCAAAAAGCACCGGCTCCCACACGAACAACTGGATCTTCCACCAGGGCTTGGTCTGTGTTTGAGATACCTAGAGGAAAGTAAAGCCTTTGGTTCTACCTCTCATGCTTTACAGGCAGGCTCCAGAAGTGCTGCAACCAACAGCAGCCACCAGCAGCTGCTAAGACACTGCTTTGCCACAAGTTGTCTCTAAGATGAAGGGGTAGGAGAGTTGTTGGGATCCCTTGATCCTGGAAGACAGTGTTCCTTGTAATACTCTCTATCTATATTCTCGTAAAATAAACAGCAACAGAATCTTACTCAGTCCCAGTGAAATCAATCCCTCTGACTATGTTACACAAACCATGAACACCATTCAAGGGGTATAGTCTGCAGCTATACTCTGCCCTTCACTAAGCATCCCACCAGGACAAGTAGGATCTTCAGTGGACTGGAGGATTCTCTTAGATGAGATGATAAACTAGGCTGGATCAACTGGACCAACCGACAAGAGTAGGTTGAGATTGTCTTCCCATCACACGGAGTCACCTCTGATCAGACACTACATTTCTAGAGAAGACGCAGGACTCTGGTACTCAGAGTTGCTAGAACCAAGACCTGAAACTCCAGGGAAACTGCAGTTTTCCAATTGCAAGTGCTCTCTCCTCCCCTCTGCAAATGAACTCACTTCTTTCCCTCTGTAAAAAATACACCTCAAGTCTATATAGCAAAAAGAAGTGAAGTTTTGTTACTTCAGTTCCATTCACCTGCCCAGAGGTGACCAGAAGGTGCATAAACCATGGAGATGGGAACTTGGGCTGTGAAGACAAATAGGTCTCCCACATACCTGCTGTGCTTCCTCATGAAATAGTTCTTGGACATATCCCTCACTTGTGGCACCATTCAAGTTGAACATTGTATCCTTTGTGCTGTCTCCAGGTGCCCAGTGTGCAGCTCTACCACAGGCAAGGTTGATCCAAGCAGAAGGTCAGCTCGTCTCCTCAGTCAAATACCTGCAATGCTGGATCCTCTGCTGCAGAAGATTCATGGTTTTGCTGCACTTGCTGTGAAAGTAGAAAAGACAGAAGACAACTGCTGTTGCTTTCTCAGTTTGCAGAAGCATAAGGCTATTCCCTAGACTGAACCAACAGCAGATCATACCTGATACTGAACCAGAGTGACATCACAGCAAACAGAGAGCAATACTCCTCCAGCTGACATGTTTACAAGTAGCAACTATAATCACACATGACTTGTACCAGTGCCCAGACACCTTACTTGAGACCAGAGACCAAATTCACCATGGCTACAGTATAAGAATCTGTCCCAAGCTTGCAAGCTACATAGATAATCAATGGTGCCACTGCTCCACCATGGTTTTTCTGCTGCAGGAGGTCTCCTGCAGCTAGGGTACAATGGCTAGCAGTGAAGATTTTTCTTTGCCCTGTCCATGTGGCTGGTTAAGAAGCACCAAAGCCGTAAGAATTCACTGATCACCCACTGCTCCTTTCCTTTTTTTTCTCTTTGAAGCAAATACCCCTTCACAATATCAGGAATAGCTGCTGCTACAAGAAGACTGAGGCTTCAAGCAGAGCCAAAGCAGCAGGAACACATGAACTCTAAGGAAACAAAGCCCATGTTTTTGTGCAAATGGCCATAGTAATAAAAAGAAGAAGAAAAAACGTGATGTGATACGTGGTTATAATTGAACAGCCACATTCTACTAAGATTCCCAACTCAGCCCTTCCTTGAGAGAGACTTCACTCAGTAATGGATTCACTGTGGCCTTTCACAGCAGTTCCACTTGGATGTAGAAAGAATAGGAAGGCTACAGCCCTGCAGCCCAATCTCAGGATGGCTGAAGGTTCAGCATGCCTGATGTGTGACAGCACAGGAAGGTTTCGTGGATCTGTGGTGAAGGACTTAGGGATACCAGTGAATGAAAAACTAAATACGAGCTGCCAATTTGCAACCCAGAATGCAAATCACATCCTGGGCTGCATGAAGAGAAGCACAGCCATCAGGTCAAGGAAGATGAAAGGGAGGCGATTCTCCCCCTCTGCTCTAGTAAGACCCTATATGAAGCACTGTGTCCAGTTGCAGTGTAATAGAGTAATATAAGAGAGACATGGAACTACTTGAGTGGGTCCAGAGGGGGGCCATGAAGATGATCAAGGGGCTGGAGCACCTCAGAGAGTTGGGGTTGTTCAGCCTGGAGAGGAGGACAAAAGGCTCCAGTTATAGCAGACTTCCAGTACTTAAAGGGGCACAATGGGAAAGATGGGGAGGTACTCTTTATCAAGAAGTGTAGTGATAGGAGTGTAGTGATAGGTAATGGTTTCAAACTGTAAGAGGGTACATTCAGATTAAATATTAGGAAGGAGTTCTTTACTGTGAGGGTGGTTAGGCACTGGAACAGGTGATCCAGAGAGGTTGTGGATGCTACATCCCTCCAAGTGCTCAAAGCCAGATTGGGTAGAGCTTTGAGTAACCTGGTCTAGTGGAAGGTGCAAAGGGGCTTGGAACTAGATCATTTTAAGTTCACTTCCAACCCAAATCATTCTACCATCCTATGATTATCAATTTAAAACTGGAATTTTACAGAGAGAAGGGCTCCACACATAGGTTTCAAACCTGGAGCTCACCTTGCAGGGAGTGTTGCCCTCCTAGCCATTTGAATCCTCTTATCCTTACTCCTTCCTTCTCAGTGTTAAAACCTCTCTCTCCTGCTTGTGCTCCTGTGCCCTCTCTGCTCAGCCCTCCTCTCGCTTGCCTTGGTGTAAGATCTCTCTCCTCTGCAATTGCAGGAAATTGCCTCTCTGCTATTGCTCCTCCGTGGCATTTCCAGTGGCCTAACATCTTATTACTCTTATTGTAATTGTTTACATCCCTCCTCAATGTATGGATCCCTTCAGCCCTGTGAGGTAACCAAAGCAAATACAGGAGAGGATACAAGCACAGAAGTGAGAGTTGAACAAACATGCCATCACGGCCACTGCCTGCTGCCTCAAACCACGGGCAGTGAGCGTGGCTTTGCAGTTTAGGGTCTGAAAGCAGCTCATCCTTAGGGCAGGAGCCTTGCTCTTGTCCCACACATCAGCCTACCAGCACAGTGTGGCTTCCAAGCTGCTGCACAGTACAGAAGTGTTTTGAGTGGTACTATCTATCAAAGCTCACCAGTAGCTTTTCCTTCTAGACACACCAGCCTGCCAAAAAAGCCAAACGGGCACCATTCTCCTCTAATATGAGTAAGCCTTTAAGTCCAAAGTTAATTAGCATTACTTTTTCTAAAGTTTCAACCAAAGGTAATAACCAGTCTACAAACTAAAGAATGGTTGTTCCCATCTTTCCACACCATCGGGCACTTGAGAGAGCAGCAGAGCATTAGCAAACCTCCTCACAAAAACATTATAAAGGCTCACCACCTTTTTCTGCCACACTTCTCTCTTTAATTACTAACCCAGATCCCTGTAAGTGACATTTCAGTGCCCTCTGCATCCACTTAAAGCAGCATTTTAATAATTGTCACATTAAAGCCATTTCTGAGCTACGCACTGCTGCTCCCGGCTACTCAACAGCTGCCTGGTTTTAGAGAGGAAAGGTTAACGCCTTCCCAAGCACAACTGCGTGTGGTCCCACGACCTCCAAAGCCTCCCTCCTTGTCAGAGGTGGTACTTCCAAGCCTCCCTCCCTCAAGGGACCCCGCAGCCAACAGCACTTCAGTTTTAATAAATCCCCTCAACTCCTCTCCAGGTCAAGTTCTTAAAAACACTTAATTTAGGGGACCCTGAGGAAGGCAGGAATTAAAGGTAAATAAAGCAACCATCAGAGCCAGAAGAGTAACACCAGCGGAGGAGCGCTTGGTCATTCGCGTTTCCTGCCATACCCAGGACAATCACCCAATTTGTGTTGTCTTTGCGCCCCTCTGCAGCCAGAAGAACGCTGCGGAACTCAGGAAGCGGGAAACAAGCCCAGGCTCAGCCTAGCAGATTTGTGCGGGCTGACGGCTTCGGCTCTGCAGAGGCTGTACCAGTGCCAACACCTCCTGCCTCCGCCGCCGGCCCAGCCCGACNTTTCCTTTTATTTTTTCTTTCTCTTTTCCTTTCCATTCCTTTTTCCTTTTGTCCACTTTTCTTTCTTCTTTTTTTTCCCCTTTATTTTTTCAAGTCCCCTTTTTTACCCTTATGCTTCTCGTCTTTTTCTTTCTACAGTGCTCTTCTCTTTTCTGCATTTCTAGTTTTTGTTGTTTGTTTTTTTTTTTAACCTGGCCTTCATTTTTCTATTTGCCTGCCTTTTCCCCCTCCCGCTTTTTTGCTTTTTTCCTTCATTTTTCACCTTTTCCTTCGTCCGTTTCCCCACCTTCCCGAGCTGAGCTGAGGCACTGCTCCAGCCGGAGGAAGCGGCGGGCAAAGCAAAGCCAAGACAGGTGCTACCTGCGCGGCGCCAGGGGTGCCCCCGCCGCTTAGGCTTGTCCCCCGCCCGGCTCAGCCCCGTTGTAGATGCCCCCGCCGCCCCGTCGCCACTCACCTGGGGGCGCCTGGGCCCTCCCCACCCTCCGTCCGTCCGTCCCCGCCGCCACCGCCCCCGACCCGCTCTCCTGCGGCACCGCCTCCCGGGGGGGCCGGTCCCGGGCGCCTGCCACGTCTGCCCGGGCACAGCCGCCCCCGCCCGCCGGGCCATGCTACAGCCGGGCCCAGAGCTGGACCCCTTGGGGAGGCTTTGGCTAATACATTTTGGAATAAACCGGAGACGCGGCGGTTTATTCCTCCCAGGAGGGGCAGAGGCGCGGCGGTGCCAAGGCGCTCGGCAGCGGCACTCCATCGCCGGGCGTGGGGGACCGGGGCAAGGAGGGTATAGGAACAGACCTGCACCGAATCTGAAATCCTCTAGAGCCTGACAAGAAAAAAATACTCATAGTGAAACTGATGGCTGCTAGGTTTCAGCAGGAGGAAAAGCTGCCATCGGCAGGAAAACGGGATTCCATTCGGCATAGGAGCAGCTGCAACCTGGTTCCAATAGGAACTCGCATTAGCTTGACTTCCCTGATCAGGGCGGCCAGGAAACCCTGTCACCATGTGCAGGCAAAGAGCCCTCTGAACTAAAGGCACAATTTTGGATAGTCTCGAAGTACACAGTGTCAAATCCACAGCTAGACCCTTTCCTAGAGCTTCAACAGCGTTCACTGACTTAATTTACTTCCAAAATGAGTTAAGCCAAAATGAATTAGGGCTAGTTTCATTTTTCAATAACGTATCTACACAAGACATCTATGTAATCTAGCAAACCCTCTTTTGATTTTTCCAGAGCAGAGACAAAGTGTAAACAAGCCCTTACTTCTTGGACAGAAACAACAAGTAGTGGAGAATCATAGAATCATAGAACGGTAAGGTTGGAAGGGACCTCAAGGATCATCTAGTTCCAACCCCCTGCCATAGGCAGGGACACCTCCCACTAGTACAGCTCACTCAAGGCCTCATCCAATCTGGCCTTGAACACCTCCAGGGAGGGAGCAGCCACAACCTCCCTGGGCAACCTGTTCCAGTGCCTCACCACCCTCACTGGAAAGAACTTCCCCCTAACATCCAGTCTAAGTCTCCCCTCTGCCAGTTTAAATCCATTACCCCTTGTCCTGTCGTTGCAAGACCTTGTAAATAGTCCCTCCCCAGCCTTCCTGTAGGCCCCCTTCAGATACTGGAAGGCTACTATCAGGTCTCCTCGAAGCCTTCTCCAGGCTGAAGAGCCCCAACTCTTGTAGCCTGTCCTCATGGGAGAGCTGCTCCAGCCCTCTGATCATCTTTGTGGCCCTCCTCTGGACCCGCTCCAACACTTCCATGTCCTTCCTGTGCTGAGGGTTCCAGAACTGCACACAGTACTCCAGGTGGGGTCTGACGAGAGCAGAGTAAAGGGGCAGAATCACCTCCCTTGCCCTGCTGGCCACGCTTCTCTTGATGCAGCCTAGGACTCGGTTGGCTGTCTGGGCTGCATGTGCACACTGCAGACTCATGTTGAGCTTTTCCTCAACCCAGACCCCCAGGTCCTTTTCCTCAGGGTTGCTCTCCAGCCATTCACCACCCAGCCTGGATTTGTGCTTGGGATTATGCCTACCCAGGTGCAGGACCTTACACTTGGCCTTGTTGAATTTCATGAGGTTGATCTGGGCCCACCTCTCCAGCCTGTCCAGGTCCCTCTGGATGGCATCCCTGCCCTCTAGCAAGTCGACTGTGCCACACAGCTTGGTGTCATCTGCAAACTTGCTGAGGGTGCACTCCATTCCTGTGTCCATGTCACTGACAAAGACGTTAAACAGCACTGGTCCCAGCACTGACCCCTGAGGGACACCACTTGTCACTGGTCTCCAGGTGGACATTGTGCCGTTGATCACCACTCTCTGGGTTCGACCATCCAGCCAAGAAGAAAGGAAGAGTTCAGAGAAGACCAGGACTTCTCAAAGGAGGATGAAGCCCGAGGAAATCAGCAGATATCTCCTCCAGATACCCCGTTCCTGGAATATTTCAGAAGCTCTTCTCCCGCCTCCTTCTCTTTACAACTACTAGGGAACAGGTTCATCCAGATTCTTTTGCCTTGAGGGGCAATGCAAAAACTGACATGACTATCTCTGATTTGTTGCACTGGTTAAAATCCATTAATTCACTAAGGACTGAGCCTGCAGGCGCATCTGCCCCTACACATAGGTACACAGGCTAAGCAAGGGCTGAAGGTACTTGCTAGAGTGGTTGCCATTGCCACCACCCTGCTCCTGACCACTACTGCAGGAAATCCTGCCTCCCACTGGGAATAACAACTGCAGAAATCCAGCTAAGGGACCACACTGACAGGTTAAAATCACCAAGCACTGCACATTCTCAGAAGAGCTCAGCATTGGTCTCCATCTGCTCCTATTTAAGTCACGGCAGCTTTCAACATTTTCCTCCTTGGCAGGAGGCCCCAGAGGGCAGCACTCCTCCAGCAGGGCTGCATGCATCCCCGAGGAGCACGGTGCTATTCCAAGGCTCAGCACATGAGCAAAGCTGGAAGCTGACATCCACTGTCGCTTCTCCAGAGGCAGTCACGTGCAAAGCAGCTCACTTTCTTTAAAGCACAGGCTTTGAAGATAAGGAGGTAACCCAAACGCCAGGGAAACAGCTCTAACTTGGATTACTCATTACAAATACTTGATGATGTGGAACGGTATAAACTGCCCCAGCACACACTCAGGATGCCTGCATGACTCACAGCTGGCTCAGCCACCAGCCTTCCTCCACACTTCTTCAAGGTCTACACCACCTGCCAGGAAAACCATCACAAACCATTTGAGAAAAGTTTTTAAAAGGCCTCGTTAAAAATTCTCTCTCCTTATGCTGAGTACCTTAGCTCTACTGGGAGGAAAACAAGGGAGAGAAATGCCACTGAGACTTAAAATTGTCTTCTCAAAGTCCAATTCTTGGGTGCTTTCAGAGCTAGCAATGAACACTACAAGTTCCACAGATCAACAAGAATTCTTCCCCTGAAGGTCCTCAGGACTGCCAGATGGACTACCTGAAACCTGACAGACCTGAGCGTCAGACATTCCAAACTGTGATTTGGGAGGATTTTTGATAGCTCATACAGTGTCACTCAGTGGAAATTGCTGCAGGGAGTGGAGTCTGGAGATGGATTTAAGAGACTGAAGGATGTAACAGAAGATTACATCGGATCAAACAGAAAAGGGGAAAATATAGATGTATCAAAGACACAAATGTGGCCCCCAGAAACAGGGAAAGTAGAAGCACAGAGGTTTGTCAGCAAGAGAAGGTGCACATTTAAAGCATCTACAGATCTGAGACATCCCATGAAATGTGGATTCTTAGTAGAATGGATGTTAATGACATACCTTAGCACCATCTTCCTCAGCTGCCCAATATAGCGATGTGCAAGCTGACTTCCACGTACACAGAGCATGGACTGAATAAACTTTACCCTAAGTACATGCAAAATCCTGACAAGCTGGTGAAATGTTTAGGAGAAGTATGTTCTCAACCTGAACATTCCTGAGAGACAGGGAATCACTGCAATGTGTCGGGACCTGGCCCATGCCTGTTGAACACTTCTCATCACTGTTCAGAGTGCTCAGGGGAAAGAGAAGGTCTCTGGGCCTACACACAGGCCAACAGGCGTGGCAGCTGTACCAGAGAACCAGCCTGTGCCAGTACCAGCTGCCCTTGTACGGTAAAAGAAACATACAAGAGAAGCAACTCATCTGGCAAGGGATGAGGATGAAACAAGGTCACCACAGGAAGGAAAAAGAGCCAGAGGTGGCCACTCAGTCTTTATTTCTGACCTTGGAAAATGGCCAGCGACAAACAGTGTGGCTAAATGACCAGCAGGCCTCAGCAATGAGAGGGAAGTCTCTCTTCCTCTGTACAGAACCTGTGTTTCAGCTGTGAAGGAACTATCCTGGAAGGTTGATGAAATCCAAGAGAACATGTTCTATTCCCCAGCTGCATGGCTCCATGTTTCAGCCATGACGAGCAGGTGCTTCCCAGTCCAAGGGAGAGAATCTGGGAAGCACATGCCACACCGTACCCTGTGGCTTTATTTACGTGACCACGGGGAGGACATGAAGAGGGATGGGAAACACACCTCAGTCCTCGCTACACCAGTATGCGGATTACAAGGAAATTCTCCCTGAAGAATGCTGCCCCAGTTTCCGACGGAAAATCATCCCAAAAGAGAGCAGACAAGCTGATACTGCCTCTAGTCCTCCTGAAGGGAATCCCAAAGCATCATCAATAGATGTGTGTGATTTCAGCCAGAATTAGAGGGGCCCTGTCTCCAACCAGATGGGACAATCAGGTCGATTGGACTGTGTGGATCAGATAGCCTGGTATGTCAAAACCATGAAAATGAACACACAAAAACTCCCCAATAAATAATTATTAAAAAAAAAAAAAAAAAAGGACTATACGTAAATAGAAGTGAAAACATCTTCAGTGGCACAGCCTGCACTCCCATAGCTGGGCTACCATACTTCTCTCAGGCTGTGCAGCTGAGAAGGTATTAATTCCCTTCTTTAAATGAAGGCAGCTATATCCAGGCTACTGACAACACACTGACTTATGTCAAAAGAGACCAGCACAAAGCTGGCAGCCACATTTTTCTCTGAGAGCCTTGAAAGCCACTGGCCAAAAAAAAAGCCAAGCCACAACATGCCTTAGATCTCCTGTGTAAAATACACAGACATGCTCAGAGAGGTGGATTCCAAGTGGAAAGGAAAGCAGCTGCTTGTACACCCAGCAAACATCATTAGTACAAATAATGGAGGGAGGGACTGGATCCCATGTTTTTTACATGATGTGCATGGCTGCTGACACTGCCAAAGTGATGTAGTTAGCCAGACTGCAAAAGATACGCATTAAGATGGAACCTCACCAAATCATTGCATTATTTCACTTCTGCCAGTGACTCATGTGTGTATATGTTTGACTGCCTTTGAAATTCCAAAGTCAGGAGTAGATGCTGCAGCAGAGATGGTATGAACCCAAAGACCAGACCTGATGTGAAAGGGGAAGGAATGCTGGGGAGGAGGTAACTTACCTGAGCAACCAGGGCAGGGCTGCTGGCTTCTGAAAGGACAGCACACAAGGGTTCCATTTAAGCCCCGTTCCAATGGAAATCTCTCTTCTTTAAACTTCATATCTTGACAGCTAAAGCAGACAAAATAGTAAATGATATCCTAGAGGAAACTATCTTCTATCTAGCAAGTGCAATGCAGATGAAAGTCAACAGTCCTGGACTGCCTCCCTAAAACAACCCACCTCCAATCTCCCTACTTTCACAGAGTGATGCCTATCCCTGAAGCTACAAAATAGTTTCTCCTGTGCAGTGAAAAAAAAAAAAAAATTCAGAAAGAAATTTTTTAAACCTTCTAAATAAATACTCAGTATTTTAAACAGAAAAATATTTCATTCTCCTTGAAAATAAAAAGGCTACTTTAATGGATTCTTTTTCTCACTTGACACAAAATGTAGATGATGGCAACTCTTTTTAACATCAAAGTATTGAAAAACGTCTTCTTTTCAGTATCACTTTTCTATTTGAAAATTTTAATCACAGAATTCAAATAAGCAGAAATTATCTCTTTTTTCCTTATTTCCACTGCATACTTAAACCAAACAATCTGCATACCTAACGTCAATGACCATGACAAGGCTAAAGACAAGCAGGCTGGGTGAGGACACACAGACACTACTTAGGTATATTGCGCAGCGCACCCACAATTTACAGCTATTCAACGTGAAACCTCTGTAAGTAGTTACTGTGTTGGCTGGATATTAACGTACCATGTTAAGTTCCTGACAGGCTGTTTTAAGAAACAGTATCAATACACCGTGCACTGGTGTAATACTGAAACCAAGTCATGTTGCTCTATTCACTCTGTACTTCTGGAGCACGTAAAGGCACTGTGAACAATGCCTATGGCCTCCCACAGCCAAGAGGGACCAAGTAAAGGGCAGCCTCCCTAAGGCCAATTTCAGAAATGTCTGCACTGATTTAATCTGCTAGCACCTTGTGGCTGTCTGCAGCCACCCATGTTAGGGCTGCTGGCCCCCGAGTAAGACACCAGAACAAATCTCAAGTGCCCTTTTACTGCCACCACACATACTCAGTCAACTGGGTTAAACATCCTCAGAAGGCATTAGGCTAAGGCCAGATGAAAAGCTCCTTTCATGCAGGCACTGCTGCCCAGAGGTTCTCTGAAGTAGCTGGTGGACAACATCCAGGTGGTGACCGTGCAGGCTCCAGGACCAGGGCTGTACCCAAGTGGAGCAGAACCACTGACATCCTAGAGCCACCCAGCTCATTCCACAGCAGTCAAGCCTTAATGGAGAGCTTTGCTAGGCTTTCTCTTTTAAAAGGTATGGTGCGATCGTCTACAGTGTTCTCTTATACAACACTTGTTACGCAAAATAAAAATCAACAGATCCATGCACTGCACAAAAATCAAAGGCATATCAGAAAGGACCCTTCCAAAAGATTCAGGGAGAACAGTGCCTTTAGCAAATTAATAAAAGTGCAAGTAACTAATGCTAGGGGCCACATTTCTGGGTTTTTAAAGTGCATAAATGTGATGATTTTCAGTATTTTTAAAATATTTGCTTCAATGATAGAAAAAAAAAAAAAAGATGTAAAAAATACTCCATATACCTACATGCTACAAAAGGGTGTAGTGTGCACATAGCATATTGTTGTCCAGTAGAGCTGGAATCCCAAGTCATCAAGTTCACTGGTCTTAGAACTGAGAATAAATCAAAATCCTGCTTCTCACTTACATGAAGTGTTGCTGGCACTGATATATCCCCTCTAGCGCAAAGAAAAATCACAACAGGAAAGCTGCTCTGACACTTGGGGTTTCTATTACAGCGATTCCACAGAAATCTTCTAAAATGACCAAGATTAAAATTAAAAGTTAGATACTCTGATTTCTATGACTAAAGGAGGCAAGGAGGAGATCCAAAGAGAAAGAAAACCCAAATAAGTTTTGAATGTCTCAGATTAAATACTTAAAATATTTCATTTCACTGTTGAAAGTATTCACTTTGGTTCTTGCACGACAATAGTGCATGATAACGCCTTCAACTGTCTCATTAAGAAAGCAGATCTAACATGAAAAATACTGCTAAGTCTATTCATAAAACAGTATTCTATATTTTTATTTTTCAAACAGCAAGTGACCACATTTAAAATGCATCATTTGCAAATATAAATTATCAAACTATTAGTTTCATTAAAAATAAAGCAAAAAAACCAGAACTTCCCTTAGTATCACAATACATAGAAGGGTATTATAAACCCCAAAAGACTAAGTTAACCATAAGAAAACGATAATGTCAAAAGTGATGAAACTCATTAAGTCACTTAATGAATAAATCAATCCTAAGAATACAATATCATTCACCATGATTATGTATATTTAAAAAAAAAAAAAAAAAGAGAGAGAAAAAGCAATCTTTGTTTTATACAGATAAAAACAATCCAATCCTTCATGCCACAATTTGTAAACCATGATATAAATTACACTCACAGTCAAATGAACAGGTAGAGTAACTCCCAAAATATTTTAAGTTGCTTCTAGGGCAGAAATAAAGGTAGAAATAGAATCATTTAAAATATATCAAGTTTAACCAAAGAAATTCATTTGGTCAAGCCTGCTATCCAAATAGTTTTGTTTCCTGCAAAACTATTTTTGTCCTTTTTGAATTATGAAATTTAAATGTTTCTTTTACATATTAAATGTAAGTTGTGTGTTGAACTATGTTAAATCCTTTTATACTCGTATCATTTTTGCCATGAGACCCAAACATCATTCATGTACACACACGCGCGCACACACACACACACTCTCTCTTGGTATCAGGAAATTCCTCATTTCACAGGAATAAAGAAAGACTCACATACTGATTTCTGTCAGAAACATTAAGGAATATACAAATTCATACTTCTTTAGGTTCCTACAAAACCATCTCTCATCTATTTACATACTTTTACTGATGGAATTCAGGTTATGGTCTTTTATCTGATAATAAAGGGACGGAATAGAGATTATAGGATAAAGAAATACTGCATAATTGTTGAAATGAACCTATTATCCTAAATTCATCTGTATGCATTTTTTTCCTTTTTTTTTTTTTTTTTAATTAATTGAAATACAAAGAAGGCATAAGGACTTCAGGAAAATAACACTATATCAGAAATAGACTGTAACAGTGTTCCGCTATATATCATCAGGTTTTTCGTAACACAATTTCTTCTGTACACTAGATTTTGTCCTGATTTCTCTATCTTTAAATTCATCAGATTTCCAGATCCAATTCAGTACTATATAGTATGCCTTCAAAATAAAAGGAGGTCACTTGCTTTATTGAATACCAAGTTCCCTTCCGGACAGCATTAAAAAGAAAGACAAAAATTACACAGACAAAGTCCAGTATAATTCATTTCTGACAATGAAAATTTCAACCCCTCGTACTGTTGCAAAATTCCTCCTACTGAAACGCTTTACTACAATAATAAAAAGCATACATTACATATAAAAGATACCAGTGTACTAAAAGTGACAGAAGGGGACTAGCAAATCCTTCAAAGCACATATTATATAAATGACTAGCATTTAAAAACTTTTTTTTTTCTCCTTTTCTATAAAATGTAGGTCATATACATTTATAAATGGGGAGTGTCGGGGGAGGGAGGTTCTAAAGCAGTGACTGTTCAAATAGTTACGCTGCTCTGTACAGTCTAATACCTATTCAATTCAAACTATAAGTTTGATATTTAGTTTATTTATCAGAATAAACTCATCTCATAGCTTGTAACTCGAAAAATACACAACTCAAAAGAAGAGGTGACTTGTAAGTTGTTCACTGTTTATCTGCATATGAAATAAGAAGATAACTGCTCCTTTCTACTGGAGGGCCAAGCCTCATCAGTTCAGTATCAGGACTTAAAAGACTCCAAACTTTAGCAGAGAAATTGTCAGGAATCACCACAGAAGCAAAATAGTATCTCACATCCCTTAGAGACACAGCTATTCAACTTTTGCAGTCTTCCTCATCTTGCAGAAGTGCAGCCAAGCCATTCCTTTCTTACTCAAAGGGTGTACGGATGAAGCCATTGATCTAAAGACTGTCCCCTCTGTGACTGAAATTGTGCTGCGTAAACAATGTTATATACTCCAGCAGGAGGACATTTGAATTTATTTATAAAAAAGAAATGATTAAGAATATTCATTAACTCAAACAAGGCTATTATCTCCCAAAGGTATTTTTTTGGAACTTATCCTTATGCTACTTGTAAAGTCAGCACTGTCCTGTATTATTGCTTACAAACAGTACATCATCATATGCCTTCCAACAGAGCCGTACTGTGATCAGTTTGTAGGTATTTACAGGCTGTTTGTTTCTTTTTTTTCAAACAAGCTATAAAAACATTACATACTTTACAGACAATACAAATACTCAAGTCAAACAAATGGAATGCATAACAATAAGAAACGTTATAAAGGAAGACTGACATAAGTCCTTGATTGTCAAGACACATTTATATTTATATATAAACTCTAGCTGTGTAGAATCAAAGATTCAATCATAAGTACATCCTTATTTGATAAATCATATTTACAGCATGATATTGCATAAAAAAATAAAATAATGTTGTTTACACAATATTACCTTTCCATCCATTGGATTAAGGAAAGCAAGAAACAACTCTTAGAAATGTTTGCTTGCCTCAGTTTGTGTTTCCTACCAAAAGTTGTAATTTTAAAAAGGAAACAAGTTTTTATATGCAGAGTAGAGCAAAAGCGACTACAAATTTATTTCCCTGACACGAAGCAATTTAAAACTGAAGGAAAAGTTTCAAATTTTCATGTTAAAGATATTTTCTTTTCATTAGCAGTAAATACTTTCTTAGTACTTGTCCTTTGCAAAGTGAGTTTTAGCTAAATGCATTACACGCCTAACATAAACATGCATTACCGTAAGCTGAATGAACTTTCAAAGTTACAAGGCTTCAGTTTAGTAAAACATTTAACACCAGGAAACTGTGACATTACTCATTTGCTTCAGTACCAGCCATGTAATCTGAAAGTTCACATGTGTACTGGTACCAACTGCAGAAGCTATTTCTGGCTGTTAAAACTTCTAAACAGGCTCCCAGGAACACTAGGATTTTCCCTGCCATTTTGTAATGGTATTGAAACAAGGAAACAAAAATGACTTTAAAAAAATAAATAAAAAATTTTAAAAGTCAAAGCTCTCAAAACCAAGAAAATTTAGTTAGGAAATACAGGTACATAAAGTAATCCATTGCTGCAAAATTCAGAGAGGACTCATCCAAATATTCTGCTTAATTTCAAAGAGTTACTACATATGATGCAAACACTATAAAAATATTTTGAACAAGCATGGAATATAATGTATCTGTCCAAGTGGAAAGTTTTCATAGGAGAAGATGAATACTTCAGAATAAACTTCAAAAGTTACAGTAGAACCCAAATAATTCGCAGCAGTGCCTTAGAAACCCTTTACAAATGACAATTTTGAAAGTAGTGAAGAAGCAGGCAATAGAAGCAAGGATGTCACGTCACAAAATGTACTTTGTTCATTTATTTTGACAACTGTAATTTAGTTTTCAATACTTCTTGTCGCTCCCAGTATACTCATAAGGATTCTGCAGTATACTTGGGTGAAGTAGTACAGTGTTACTAATGGAGGACCTCACTACAGAACTTTTTAGACCGTTGCAGAGAGGTGGGGGGGAGACCATTGGGAATGTATAAACCTAGTGGATGCCCTGACGAGCAGTCAGCGAATTAGCAAGATTTTACTGTACTTCTCAGTTAACAATGAAAAGCTCCTAAAAGTCATCCAAAAATCCTGACAAGTACAATATAAAAATAACACAAGTGTTATTTCACATGAATATTTTCTCCTTCTATTTTCTTCTTGAAACACAATTTTCCTAAAGACAACACTAGGAGACATGAGATCATAAACATAGTTCTTTTATCATCCAATTTAAATCATTTGTTGTTATTTGTAAACCAACATACAATAATACACATGGTTAATCCTTCTCCCCAAACCTTGTAATTTATGATTAATTCATTCTCAAATCAAATTAAGAAAAATGCAAATGCCTATTAGTATACCATTACAAGCTGATTCCTTCATTGTCTGTTATATTAATGGTAAAACATATCAAAGGATTCATGCTAAAAGGGACACTGTCAAGTAATTCAGGACCCAAATATGGCCTATTAATATGTGCAAATATATATATATGTATACACACACAGGTATTGTGTATATATATATAATTTGGTAATAAATGTCAGCAATTTCCTCTTTAAAAAAAATTACCATTGCTCTATCACTAGGAGATATCCCCAAAAAAATTCCACCTTGTACACACACACACACACACACACATATTTTCAGTGCCTGCATGACCTTTAAGTAAGAATGCCTGTTGCTAGCTCTGTGGAATAGAAACGCTTACCTCATGCTGACCAACTGAACAATATCAGTAAAAGACAAAAGACAAAAACAAAGTCACTTTTTGCCAGACATACATGGAAAACAAACAAAAATCAGCACTGACCAAATTAAAATAAAAAGTGTGCATCTGTAGCAGATTAAAAGCAGCAGAACGGGAGCAGTGGAAAATGTTAAATAATGGAATTATTAAACAAGCAAGAGCTTTTTACATAGTCAAATCCTCCCAGAACTACATCAACACTGATTCCAGAATAAAAAGGCAGGTACTCAGGAAATCCTTGCAGTATATTTGGTTAACTCCTCCAGCAGAGAAAGCTTCAAGCATCAGTGGATCAGCTACTCACACCACTGCCTTAATTGTACATGTGGGAGAACCCTATGAGATAGTCCCTGTGGGTTGGATGGGGACTTCACAGCTTGTCCTAAGGCACAGAGCAAAGCTGTAACGGCTCAGCCGCAGGCTAAGGAATGCGCTATGACATAAGGAATAACAGTTGCTCAGATAATTCCCCCTTTGCTCCAGGGAAGAGAAGTCCCTTCACTCTGTGCAACAGCTTGCTCTCTCACACACCCAAGCAGTGATACCTAAAGTGTGAAGATGGCATGGAGTGAGGGCTACCCTCTTCTACTCTCTGATCACATTCTCACAGCTGAGTATCAATGCATTAACTTTTTTAAATAGACATGAGTCAGTCTTCTTAGGGAGAAGGAGGCTTTATTCTTCTTGCCTCCCTATGGTGCCAGGGAAATGTAGTAACAATTTAGCCTTTTTATTAAAAAAAAAAAAAAAAATTGGCCTTTGCTGCTTGTTGTATTTAACAAATAGTACTTATTAATGGCCATCTACTTGCAACAGCAGGACATCAGAACAAAGATGTCAACACAGTATTATTCAGGCAGCACAAGCTAGGATGTCATGAAAATGAAACACTGAAAACAAAACGTGCATTACAAGAGGTGGCTTCCTGGGATACAAGAGACATATGTATTATGTCTATGCAACATAGAATGACAAGTCAAAAAACCAAAACAAACAAAAAAAACCACCAAACAAAAAAAACCAACCAACAAACTGACCATAAAGGAAAAAAAACAGAGACATGAATCGGTTTAAAAATATTCTTTCAAAAGAAATTTCTTTACATGTATTATTAATAATCCATAAGAAATGTACTCTCCTTCCTTGATGTTCATTCTTCTTAACATGGGGCCAAATATTAGACAAAATTACCATTAATCATAGCACACCAAAACAGCTTCCTATATTACACACATGATCAATGATCAAACCAGAACCTGCTTTCTTATACAGAAGTATCAAGTTAGAAGCTTACATAAATTGCGGTTCTTGTCAATATATGAAGCAAGCTATGGATAATAAATGCACTTTCTCCATCAGCTGTATCAGCTGAAGCCAGTGCTGTTAATCGTGCTACCATAAGGGAAGAGAGACAGAGTGGGATCAGTTTCCTAGTAATGAAAATTTAGAAAAATATTGCTACTGCTTTGGAAAGAGGTTGGGAACTGTTATATGTCCTGCTCAAGTCCTTTCTTAAAAGACAGGAGGTATTTTAGCCCTCGAGACACAGTCTTTTCTCCTAGCTGATGGCTTCATCTGAGGGATACCAGCTAGCAATAGTGCTGTCAGAGGATGTATGCGGTCCTATTTTTAAAATAAAAATCACCATATACATACATACCTATATATAGACATGTGTGTGTGGTTTTTTGTTTTTTGTTTTTTTTTTCCCTGGTTAATCAGCCTACATCAGGCTTAAACTGCCTTAAACTACCAGACAGTGTCCCTTTAGGGAAGGTGCAATAGAATGAACATACAGTTCAAAAACCTGTAACTTGTTAAATTAAACTACACAATAGTTATGCTACTCAAATCTTACCACCTTAAAAATGCACACAGAACTACTTATCGTACCATACTGTATACTTCAAGACAAAGTACTATTAAAAAAAACATATTCATGGTACAGGGATAAACTTTGTAGTTTATTTATACTGTGAAATGCAATGAAAACCTCTGCTCACTCTCGCCTATGCTGGAAAAAAAAAAATCCTGTTCACTAGCTTTTTTTTTTTTTTTTTTTTTTTTTTTTTGGGGGGGTTGGTAAAATTGTAATGACTTTCACTAAGCAAACACTAAAAAGATAGGGAATTTGAATGCCCACTTCTTCAGCTTTCAGGGATACTTCAATAAATTTAATGATCTGAACTGCCAAAATCCTAGGCAAAGAATTAAAACAGTTTTTAGAGAAGCTAAAAATACGCAATGGCGAGCAAACTGGAAAGAATTATTGGAGTTGTATGAGATGAAAATGATGCAACCGTATCAAACCCTAAAAATTGGTTTTATTTTTTGAGAAATGAAAAACTATCAAGTTGACTAAGTGCTCTATGTTAATTATCATGAGTACGCAGGGTAAGGTACAATTAAGTTTTTTAATCTTGGAATACACAGTTTGTGTAAGTGTTAAGCAACCAGGAATGTCACCTATGGAGTATTTTAACTAAGACTTCAAAATCTTGGTATCTGCATATGAAAAAGTCATAAAAAAGTTACATCTGGGTTCAGCTGTACAAAGAAATACACATTACTTCAGGAATGAAGTAAAGGTTTTAGCAGTTAGGCATTTTGCTTAAAAAAAGTGTTTAAAGTATTTTAAATTAATTAGACTTTTAAATAGTAATTAGTCTATCACAATTAATTTCTTCCTCCAAACATAATTCAAAGGTAATGGAAAGCAGGAATAAAGGGCATATGGTCTAAAATTATTTTTGAGAGAGATGGAAGAAAGATTATTTTCCTACAAAATGTAATCTTTTAAAGCTGTGTTTGCTTGACTTTGAAACTTACTGTTTACTCTGTGTGTTTAGTACATGTTGATTCCCTGCTGAAGAGAAGCTTGGAAATGACAGTATGAATGGTATCAGACAATAAACTGTCCTCCCAAAAAGTGTACAAGGATACCAGTGAGGAAACTGGGGTAAAGTCTTACCTGGGGATTTTATTTAAAATTTCATAGAAGGTAAAATATTGTCTGGATTCAAACAAGTGAATAATAAACTACCTTTGATAGGGGCACCAACATTAGGCAGTTCAATGACTGTTGACTAGGGAAAAAAAACCCAAACCCAAACAACAACAACAACAACAACAAAAAAAACACCCCAAAAAAACCCCTAACAACCAACCAATGTCCCCCCACCCCACCCCCCAAAAAAAAAAAAAATTCAGAAAAAAAGAAAGAAGCAGTTATTGGTCTTGCTAATATCAGCTTGCTTTTAACGTAGCGCTCTTAAAAGCTGTACAGAACTCCATCTTATACAGAGCAACCCTCTTTTGACAAATGTGTTCTAAAGTGCCAATATTATTTACAAAGATTTCTTAGCCAAATGTCTGGCCCGTTGTGGCATCAGGTGAAGATGTCATCCCAGCTCTGCTATCGTTTACATTCACCAAGGGAAATTCTGGGAAGTCAGCACTTGTCCCTGGTCCCCGAAGGTTCACCTGTCCATTGGCAGTGCTAAACTGAGATGATATTCCAGCTCTTGCCCCATGGTACTGAGCTCTAAAGGGCTGCTCAAAAGAGCTAATTTGATATGCTTGATGAACGGGTTGTGCCTCTGCTTTCTTCTGAGAAGTTACTTGATCCAAGAAGTCCTGTGTAGAGGAGGAAGAAGAATGATTTGCCTCATCACCTGAAAAGGGAAAAGGGTGCTGCGAGTCACCAACCATTAGTCCAAAATGAGACTTGTCTGGAGTTGTTCTTAATGGAGAGTTCATTCCTGATCGAAAGCTGTTGACAGGTATAGACGTGTAGACCTTCTCCATGGAAGGAAATGCTGGCTGTGTTGTAAGAGTCTGGTTATCAGTCACAAAATTAAGGCTCGGGTTGTTCAAATAGGCATCATTTTGGCTAGTTCTGTCCAAAGCTTGTTGTAAAAACTTTGAATATTCCTGTAACATACTAGCTTTATCTGATGAGGAAGCTTGAGAGCTTGTTCCAACTGTCTCAGACTGAGTGACCTCAGATACTTCAGAAGAATTGATTGATATACTGGAGGTCACCTCAGTGTCAGCCACACTGAAAGATATCTCATGTTGTCCATTAGCCTTGTGTGAATAATGATCCAACAGAGTTTGCAGTACCTCATCTGGAATGACGTTTTTGTCGTGGTTACCTTTAATTTCAACATTCAGTGCCTGCGTGTCTAATATTGAGGCTGTAGCGGTTTCATCAATGACGCTGGCCACAGCTGCCTGTGTTACTGAAGGTTGAGACGCTATGGTACTTACATTCAAGGCATACTCTCTGTTATTAGTAGCTGCTTGTAGATACCTCTTTTTCTTTAAAAACTGCATTGCATCATCATAATTAGTGCTGCTGTGTACAGGTTTACTGGGCCCTTCCTGTAATGTGTCAACTTGATCAATGTCAGTATTACCCTCAGAGTCCAGTAAACTTTGCTTATCCACAAGATCAAAGGCATACTTAGAAACCTTGTTGTCTTCGTATGTAGATAAAGGTGAAATGGTTTGACTTTGCTCAAGTGGCTGTTTCAGACTCCTCTTGCTGTTAACTTTTTTGAGAACGAGCTTAGGTGGGTGTATTTCTCCAGAATTTGCTTCTTCTAAGTGTGTTCCGCTCACCGAAGAATGTGGCATCTCAACAGCATATTCCGCTACCATGTATTCGTCTTTTACTTTAGTACTAGAAGAGTACAAAGGCAAATAGTCATTTTTGTCCTTCTTCTGTTCTGATTTATCCATACCTTCCTTATCTCCAGATTTTGATTTCTCTGTTTTCTGCCTTTTCTTCTTTGGCAAGGAGCTGTCTTTCATAGGTGTGGAGAAACCAGAATCTTCCTCTGATGGCAAAAAGCCAACTTTGGTGGCACTTCTGTTCGGTTTCTTGTCGCGGTTCTCGTGGCACATACGTTTATGTTTCAACACGCGGTCAGTCCTGGAGAAATACTGCAAAATATTGTCATTATTATTATTATTATAGAAAAATTAATATGTTAGAATGAGAAGTACCTCCAGCAGCTGAAGGGGGCCTACAAGAAGGCTGGAAAGGGACTGATTATAAAGGCCTGTAGTGATAGGATGAGGGGCAATGGCTTGAAAGTAGAGAAGAGAACATTCAGGTTGCACATTAGGAAGAAGGTCTTTACCATGAGGGTGGTGAACACTGGGACAGGTTGCCCACGGACAGAGCTGAAGCCTCATCCTTGGAGATAATCAAGGTCAGGTTTGACAGGGCTCTAGGTAAACCTGATCTAGTAGAGGATGTCCCTGCTCACAGCAGGGGGTTGGATTAATCACCTTTGGAGGTCCCTTCCAACCCAAACCACTCTATGATTCTATGGTTTCTTTCTGATAACAAATTAACTTCACAGTTCACCTGATTTACCAATTTCTAAGGAAGAGGCAAACAACGGCATATTAATAGATAAAACCAAGCACAGACAGTTGTGACCCTACTCCACCTGTGCACCAAAGCTGTCTTCATTCACAGAAAAAAACCCATTAATTATTTGCATGCACATGACTACAACACCTGGAGAAAGTCCTGCCTGTGCTACTTTGAAATTGACTGGTGTTTTGTTTTTCAAGTGGGAAAGATTTCAACAAAGTAATCTTACCTGCAAACAATATTCACACTGGTAAGGCTTCTCTCCACTGTGAGTTCTTTTGTGCCTTTCCATGTGATACTTCTGGATAAACCTCATACCACACTCATCACAACGAAATGGCTTTTCACCTGATGAAGAACACGTAGCAATGTTAAACTAAAAAAAAGTAAACCAATGTTCTTCCATGCAATTACCACATCAAATATTACATTTCCTATTAGAATTAATAAAGAATTTCAGTTGCAACAGACTGAATAAACAGCATAGGGCTTGCTCACAGCACTATTTTCCCAGTGCTCAGTAGCTGAGGCCTCAAAATTATTTTAAGCTTTTACACAAAAAAACCCCAAACAATCACCTTTAAAACTAAATTCTTAACCTCTTTCTAATATAGAAGACGTTATCTATCTTAAATCTAACAAATTAAGAACTGCAATCTTAGCCTTCCTCAACTACATAGTATTTTTTTAAGGCAGGTATTTGCATGAAAATATCTCAATTCTCTCACCAACTCATTAACTCAAACTCACTACAGAACTATTATGCATTTCCAAGCGTTATAAACTTAACATTTTTGTATTTTCCTATTTTTTCCCTTATCTGTATGCTCTGACAGAAAAAAAAAAAAGGTTGAAACATAAATTTATATTTATTTTTAAACAAAAACAATTAATTAAAAAAATATTTTTAATTTGTAAAAATTAAGCTGAAAACAAGAAACTTCCATAGCTGAACCAGCATTTTCATGCTTACTGGTTCTTCTGTTTGACTGTTTTGGTGTTGTACTTTCATGAAATATTAGTTCAGACAACATCCATTGCCCTGAACTCACCTTTAGTTCTTCTCTTATTTTTCCTCACAAAGAAGCCCTGCAATGATTCTTTCAGAGCACGGAGGAACTCTATTTTTATTTCTTTTAACTTTTGCCTTACATCTTCTCTCTGATGTTTTTATTTTCTAGATTTCTCTGACAAGACCTAAAAATTCCATGTGCATTGAAAAAGTTAGTTTTGCTTGTACAGAAGTTCACTGTTATTGAAGAGAATACAGCCTGAACAACAGTGATCTTTCCTCTTAACAGTTACTATAAAATCTTTTGAGCCGACAGATCAGGGATTGCCTTGGCAGTGCCTGTCAACATCCTCTTTATTCCGGATACTGTACTGCACTGACTTCTGGGATAGAAACCATCTACCTTTTGTTTCCAGAAATATGCAGGCTATTTCTATTTTTCTGAGGCAGTTTTACTCTTTAGAATTATTTTATGAACTAATTTTATTAAACTATTACTAATAATTATCAAAAAGGTGAGTAGCTTTTGTATTATTATTTAAATTTTTTAAAGTGTATATATTCCATTCCTTCTACAAACAGAAATACAGTATCTTAAAATAAGATACCGGCATTTATAGAAACTAGAAGGAAAAAGAACCGTTTCACCCACACATTTCATTCTGTTCAGATCATTATTGCCCAGAGTTTCAACCTTCTTAATTCCAAGCAATTTGTAAATCTGTCTTTGTAAGCTTATGCCCTCTTTCTAACTCTTCATTCTTACCTGTCCATGTGGCTTCTCAGTGAATCCCTTATTTGGATGAAATTATTCCAGTTTATTTTCCCCTATATCAAATTATCTCCTCTCCTAGGATCTCTCGGCTTCCATCCATTCCTCTTCTACAGATTTACAACCTCAGCATTCTAACTCTTTCTTCATGTTTAGTTGGAGAGTAACTTCTACCATTTATTGCTTATTAATAATCACCATAAAATTTTGCTTTTTTCAGCACCTTTTCTAAATTGTAACACCTGTCATATAATCCTCTCTCATACTGTCTATAAGGAAATCCTCCTCTCTGGTTTATTTCTTAACTTTCACTCTCGAGTTTCATTTCTCATGTTCTCTTTATTCATTAGGCACCCCTACTACCATGGTGTTTTACTTACATCAAGTCTGTTGAGACTTTCTGAATCAAATTTCAATCCTTGTCTTCACTTTTAAAGATGAGGCAAGACATTTAGGTCTTGTTCCTGTTTAATACATAGGAACCCTTCCATTTACAAAGACTTAAAACTACTTAATTCTTATTTTCTTTCCCTTTGCTCCACTATTCTACTTAGTGTTTCTTTTAAATCACTACTTCAAACAACTCTCCTTATGTTGTCTGGGAGTTTGTTTTCACACTTAGACTTGTTTTAGAGAAAAGAGCATCTGTTTGGGATGAAAACTATCCTGAGTCTTACAGAAGCCAAAACTAAGTCAGAGAAACAAGGCAGCTTAGTCTTCTGGTAGCTCTGAATAGCCTTCTATGGAGCTGTCCTACTATATTAGGAAATCCAGAACACTTCACTAATACACTTACCTTCAGCCTTTTACTCATTTCTGTAAATGAATGATCATAGAATTCCTTAACATTTATCTACTCAAGCTGGCTATTTGCTGGCAGAAGACTCTCCCAGCTACCTATTTCCACTTCAAGGCTTAAAACAGGGCCAAAGAGGGTTCTGAGGTTCAGCTACTTTAGAGACATTGAAAGTGTATAGAAAGGCACCTCTGGGTATTTCTCACCACAAAGTAAAGTCTGGGGAAGGTGCACTTGAATTACTCAACCCAACACATAAAATTCTATTTTTCAATGTAACTCCAGAGCTTTCAATGTAACTCTGGAAGAAAGATTAAGAAACACTTTGTAATACTGATACCCTACTTAATTTTTGCTTTAATCTTCATATGGGAGATAATGTTAGAAAAAGATTAAAAATTAACATGAAGGCATGCTTCTTATAATAATTACTCCCTAGCAGAAGCCTGCAAATTCAGACACCTTCTGCAGTTTTGGTTTACTTTTCAAACAGGATCTATCGCAAATCATCATTAATAACAAACTTTTGCTAATGCAAGGAGAATCCAGGATATATTTTCCTGGTGAGTGGCAAAGAATCAGAAGAATTTTAAAAATAATTTTTTTAAAAATTGTTTTTTAAGAAGGTAAAAATTTTTAAATACATTAATTTGTGCCTGTGTTGGAAATCTAATAAAGATGAGCAAAAGAACCATTTATAGAGTGTCATACAAATACAGTGTGAAGGTTGTAGTTATTTATAAGCTCCCAGGCATTTTAAAATGCAAACAGGTAAAATACAAATTATAAAATACCAAAGACAGCAATAAAAAAAAAAAAAAAAAGAGGCAATATGACTGAATAATAAGATGTTTGAATTGGTAGACTCAATGATGCTTTTTTTTTCTTTTTAATGTAATCTCTTTTTTTTCTGTTTAAAATGGAACACAGGGTGGGTTACAGAATTAGGACACATGAATGCATGAGTGGGCAAGGTGTATAGAATCATAGAATGGTATGGTTGGAAGGGACCTCAAGGATCATCTAGTTCCAACCCCCTGCCATAGGCAGGGACACCTCCCACTAGTACAGGTTACTCAAGGCCTCATCCAATCTGGCCTTGAACACCTCCAGGGAGGTCACCGTGTATGGCAGTACTTCCATTCATGCCCGTTAAATAGTACTTACTCTGCCAGTATTACCTGCATAAAGGAACCTATATCCATGGAGATTTGGGGCAATGTTAGCAATGGTGTTCTGCTGTCCTATAGAAACATCTCTAAGCAAAAATAAAGTATTTTGGGGGAAAAAAACTCCAACATTCAGCATCTTCATGAGCCTAGTAAACTCAAAGTGTGAAAATATTTGTGTACCAATGACTCTTCCATTTCTTACAAGTGAAATGGTGATTTTCTGTATCATCAGTGACAAGTTTAGCAGCAAGGTTCTAGCCCTGCTGCCCTCCTCTACATACAATTATTTCTAGTAAGTGAATTTTATATTAATGCAATGTCTGCTTTTAGATGCAACTATTTAATTATTTACACTGAATAAGGTTGTTCATCGATCGATTCCTAACTCCCTTGTAACATTTCATTTGAAGGAGCGGTTCAGAGAACTGAATTCAGATCATGCCAGAACTAGCTGGAGTGTCTGTAAATTCAGGGCTTGTAACTGGTATAAAATGGGGATTCTCACCATTATCACTATCTTCAATTGGTTTAAAATAAACTGAAAAACAAAACTGATAAACATCTTTAAAAGAATATGAAGCATCCTGTTTATCGATGTTTTGAACACTGCATAAAAGCTAGTGCTAAAAATTGTCATTCACAGAGATAAAGATGCAAAATGAAGAGGAAAAAAAGTACTGAATTTATAAGGAGTATTTCTTAAAAGAGTATGAATAATACAAACAAAGTTTTCCTTGACTTCCAAAATGAAACACAGATCCACTGCTCATTTTCTGGTGAGAGAAGCAAGCTGGAAATTCAGCTTCTGTGGATGGGTTCAATTATGCAGTCCTGAACAACAGAGTAACTCTACACAGACAGCTACGGCCCAGTAGTAGCTATTGTCACATGGCAGTAAAAGCACAGACAGGTATGCAGAATGCCAATTAGCTGCACTATAACTGGGCCAAGCCAAAGATTAAACACTAATCAAATACTTGCTAACTAAGTAGACTTCAAAAAAGTTTTTTCCACTCCTGGAAGCTGTGTCTTGGATGTTTTCTCCTAACCACCTACTAGTTGTCACCAAGGAAGACACCCACAATTCAGCAATTTAAACAAAAGCACCATCTTTGGTTTTATGAGAAACAACCAAACTATACCTCAGAATGCTGAGGAAAGGAAGAAAACACAGTTACCTTAAAAAGTCAGATAACAATGTGATAAATTTGTTAAATGGCACCCTTTTCTCTGCTGAACAAAGACCTGTATAATATATAAGAAGTGGCAGAAAACCTGCAGCCCCACCACCGCCACTCCCTCCCTCCCTCCCTAGCTTACGATCAACACAGAATTCTCATTAAAGCTAGCAGTTGAGTTTTAAAAGATAACTAAATCCATTTAGAAAATATTTGCAGTCAAGTCTGAATTAACTGTATTGCCCAGACTTTCATTTTCAAAGTCACGTACAGGGAATAATCCTTATTAAAAAAAAAAAAAAAAACCACAAACAACAAAAATAAAGCAAACTTCCAAAAAATGTGAAGACTGCACTTAAAATTTTTGCCTTTTTGGGGGGGGAAGGGGGTGGGGCAGATAGATGGGAGAGAGTGAATGAGCATTCTTTTCAAGAATGGTATCTGCACAAAGTGGAGGCAGCATGGCTCACAAATTCAGAGCCCGAGGAAAGACTAGGAGCAGAACAAAGACACTGGACCAAAGAATGGAAGACTCTTCTGTGGTTGCCTGGCTGAAGGAAACCTACTTAGTCTGGACTCATGGCAACCTAGGATACAAAAATCCCATGAACAACAGGGCATTTGTGCATGTAAGTCCCTGTACACTGCTCTGAAAATTCATTTTGTGAATTTTTTTCTCCCTCTCACTCTTACACATGCACACACTGCACTGCATGTTAGTAGCTTTCATATCCATTTAAATGCTACAGCCAAGAAACACTGCGCACATTCACCAGCTCTGCTTTTCTGAAAAAGAGGCTGAGAAATTGGCATCTAGTCCAAAGGGACCATATTACAAAATATTTAAAAAGGGATTGAAAGGCCATGCACCAAAATGCCAAAAACCCAATGAAGATAAACCTGTTAAAAGAATGTGGTTTTGTGTGGTGCAAGAAGATAAAAATAAACATGTACAAACTTAACTCTCTTTGGCTTAAAACTTAGGGACTTATTTGACCTATCACAGATTTTTAAACTAAGGTTCTTATTTTTAAAACAGTTCTGAATGAAACTTTTTTTTTTTTTCTTTTTTAAATTAAAAGGGAAGGGAGAAAAGTAAAGCTGATACTAATACCTTTGGGGTTAGGCATTTTGGCCATTTTAGTCCTGGCACTTTTCCATCAAATTCCTAAACAAATAAATAAATAAATAAATCTAGTGAAATGTAATTTGGAAGTTCCCACTGCCTGAATTCACTTGATACAACTAAAGATAGAATTGCTTAAACAAACTTTGATTTTCATGAATGCACAAACTTCTGGATTTGCTACTCTGGGGTTATTTATAGAATACTACTTTCAGATTTGCTTACTAGAGTTTATACTCACTTTACAGCCAAAGAAAAGTGAAACAAGTTGGAAAAAAAAAAATCAGTTTTGTGCTTAAGTTCGTAACATCTGTTAATTTAAACCAAACTACAACAGGGTTTTAGGCGTCAAACTTAATACCAGGAATGCTGCCTGAGTGGGGAAACAGTTTTTAAGCACACCAGTAAAGATACTCAAGGCACTATATACTCACCAGTATGAATCTTCTCATGCCTCTGTAGCAGGTACTTCTGTATGAAACGCATGTCGCACTGACTGCACTGAAATGGTTTTTCACCTTGAACAATATAATTCCACATCCATGAGTTAATAACTACATACTGTTGTTTCTGATAACTACTTTTGAGGAATATTAAAATGTCTATTAAAAAAAAAAACCAGCATCTGAGCGAATTCCAAAAATACTCTAACACAAAAAAGAAAAAAAACCAAACCACCCAACACACATTTGCCTTACTGAATATATGAACTGCAGAATTCTTTTCATGATCATAAGGGTCACATTAAGACTAGCACAGAAGACTGATCTGAAATGGACATAATTTCCTCATGAATAGGATCAACCACGATGCTGGCATATCACTGCATTCAGGATACTCGCAAGCTATGATAATGGTAGGTACCTTTGTCACTTCTCCGAATCAGATACCTCATCAGGCAAATAAGCAGCTGGAGCGTATTTTACAAAGGGGTCAATTTTGGCACTTAGGCTACAAGTCAACCCATTACTTTCTGATAAAGAAAGAAAAGAAACCTTGTAATAATTAGGTCTTCAGTTTACTAAACATATGATGATTACTTTTTTTTCCCTGGTTATTCTTTTGACACTTTGGTGCATGGAATCTCTAGGCTTAGATGCCAAGTTAGCTACACTATAAAAACTGAAATTTGCATAGAGCTGAAAACATCTTTAACATAATTAAACAACTCTTTATATAGCAGAAAAGACAAATTTGAAGTCAAGCAGTACCTGTATGAATGAAGACATGTCTCTGTAAATGGTAGTTGGTTCTAAAGGCAGCATTGCAATGCTCACAAACATGAGATTTGTGGGTTTTCGGACCAAGTGATCCATCCTCATTTATTGTAAGGATCTATTTTAAAAAGAGTAAAATTTGTTCTCACACTACCCTCTAAAGATGTCTTATTAACTACAAAAAAAAAAAACCACATTATTTTTTTATGCAGAAAATTTTAAATATTTCAAGTTAAACAATGCTAATTTATACAAAGCTATGTGTTAAGCTCTTAGTATACAGTTCCAATTGCAGTCCAATCCAACTTCCGTCTTGTTGCGTATTAAGAGATATTTCAACAAGACCGAGACAAAAGCAGCTCAAGGAAAAACAGCTCAGAGCTTCTCTATTCACAACTGAGTCACACTATTTGCTATTGTTTACTTTGTCCATCTGTTGGAAAGGACGCAAAGTAACCAAATCACCTCTGGCTACTAAACCATGGATAATCATACTTTAAAGCAAAAATGAAAAGTTACTTTCTTTTCTAAAGTCATAACATTCAATGTTTGCTAAAAGGCATTAAAACTTATCCAGGATAGTCATACAAATTATCTACATAATACTGACAGTCTCAGAGGCAAAACTGTCATTTTAAAAACCAAAAATCCATAAGCCAAACAATCACGAAAATAGCATTATTATTCTCCCTTTTCAAGTTTTTTACTAAATAAAGTATTGTTCACTTCATATACATATTAGATTATCTCCTTGACAAATTCAACTTGCCACACTCAATTGCTCTGCTGTCAAACAAAGCTGCTACTTTAATATAAAGCTGAAAAAACTTATTTAAAAAAATTGCACCATAAAGCTTAGCACAGGTTTTCTCTCATTTGTCAAAAAGCAAATCAGCAAAACCCAAACTCTCTAACATCTCTGGCAAGAGAATAAGAAAATATCAGTAAACAAATTACATTTCTAAAAGTCTTACTTAACTTTAAACAGAACTATAAAGAGCTTAAGTAACCTTAAAGAAAACAAGTTTAGTCCCTTCTTATTAGCAAAAAATAAAAGCTGCTAGGGAGCACATCTGCGATTTGATTAGCTACAATGCTTTACGTTTTATGATAATGACAGTGATGAGAAAGAGAGAGTCAATAACTGAAATAGTACCTCTGCAACAGAAGCAAATATTGTAGGATCTACTTAAACATTTTTTAATTCAGCTGCTTCAAAACTCAGCAAGAGTGAAAGTCTCGAGCTAACAAATTCTTGTGCATTCACTCTGAAGGACAAGCACATTCATACGTTTGTAAGATTGGCATGTTACAGCTCCAGTAAGTCACAGATAGAGACAATTATAACAACTGTTCTGTAACAACATATAGCTAATGAAACACTGACTGCTTCTTTCAAATAAATTTAAACACAGATTATTAAATGCTTTTCAGATATTCAATTGAAATTTTAAAGTGATCGTGCAGAAAAATGTACTTCATTTCATGGTTATCCTAAACCTGGGCTCTTTTACTGCATCTATTCATTGTTCCATCTATTAAATGAAGAAAATTAACTCTATCAGTGCAGTTTTTCTAATAAAAGCAACAAAAAAGCTTGTGCGTGTGTGTGTGTGCACATGTGTGTGTGTGTGTGTGTGTGTGTACATGTGTGCGTGGGGGGGGGCGGAGAGGGACACGTAGGCAGGATTCATAGAAGCTACTGACTTTTTATTTGACAGCTACATAACTACAACACAAAATTCAGGGTGTTTCAGTATATTAATTGGCTTCCATGTGTAAAAGTCCCAGCTGTTGTTGGATGGAAAATCCACTCTGTTACACTGGGAGCACTAACTTACGCTGCAGTAGGCCCTCACCTATGTCAGGCCTTCAGCTTCTTGCTGCCTTTCTACTGACCAGTTTCAAAAACAGGGAAGAGAGTGTGAAAAGGAACCTGTTTAATGATTCTCCAGATCATTTTTCAATCTTTTGTCATCTCAAAAGACTAACACTGACAGACTGAAAGATTAGAGGAAGCATGCAAGTACATGTCTGTAAAGAGAGACAAACATGCCTCTCCTACCTTGCCATGTTTCCATGGAAGTGATCTCTGGACCTAGTCAACCTAGATCTCTTTTTCTCTACTAAAGGGTCAAGTATCTTGATGCACAGGATTTGGAACTTGCTTCCACATCCAATCTGAAACAATTTTACAATTTTCCAAGAATACTACAGGTGCAGCCTAATCTGAGAGTACACTGAGAAGGACATACACACATTTAAAAAAAGAAAAAAAAAAAAAAAAAAGGAGGTTTTGGACTTTTGCTTGATCACAGAATCATTTTTTTCTTGGTGACTTCCTTTAGCCTGTGTTGATTTCAGAGTAGGCTTATTTTAATGCTGCTGTGCAATAATACACAACTGATTTTTGCCTATCAGAGCAGCCTGTATATGCTCTGTTCTAAGTCTGAAGATTAATAATGATTTGGGGAATTACTAGAAGATATAACACTGCTACCTCATGAGGTGAAATGATTCTGGTTTTTTATCTGAAGTGCTTCTCAGTAGAAGAAAATTGTTTTCAGACATACAGGGATACAAATTCTTCATGAATGGATCTACAAAACAAATTTTGAAGTAACAAACCAGCAGCTATGGTAATAATCTTTGGATAGAAATAGATACATAAATGAAGATGATTATGACCACAGGAATATTCCCTACTGGTAAATTGTTTTATACAGATTAGTAAACTTTTTAGGATTTTCAAAACTACTACTGTTTTAGATTTCTTTTTTAAAAACTTTTCTCTACTATGCATGAAGCATATAAAATTATCAGGCTCACAGAAAAGCACAACTGTTATTAGACAGATACAGAGTAATGATTTACAAATTGTCTACAAAGCTACTGAGTCATAATTTTAAAAAAAATATTTGGAGAGAGAACTGCCTGAAGAGACAGATGTTAAAATATGTCAAGGGTTCATATTGCTAAAGAGAGTTCAAAGAAAAAACACTTATATCAGGTTTTGGTTTGGGTCTCTGGTGAACTTCAGAACTGCATCTTTACTGATCAAACAAACAATTTCCAGCCTAACTACTTCAAATGATACTGAAATTAGTCATAGTCAACCAAATCTTCAGGTTCTTTTAATCTTGGTTTTGCCAAATCAATGTCTTACTTTTGCTGGTGAACGCTGTTTTCTTTTCTTCTTTTTCTGCAAATCTACTGGCTCTCGTATTTGTTTTTTGTCTCGTTTCTGTTGTTCAGATGCATCAGTAAAGGTAATTTCTTGCTTTACACTGATCTGTTAAGATACCAAGTGCCAGTTTCAGGTAAGGTTCTCACTACAGAAAAGCAATTTTTCAATTTTAGAAGATGACAAACTGCTGAAACAGAAAACCTTTTCTGAGGGAATTATCTTGTGGTTTCATTCTTTCAGAAATTTAAGTGAAAGGAATAGTAAGTATTGTAAATAAAAGGGCATAGTTAATTTCTACAGTGACATTTTGATGTATCCTTTTGTTCATCTTCCAAGGACTGTTCTCCTTCTGACCTGTGATGATTTTGAGATCAGTTCTTATATTAAAATCACTTCCATTTGTAAAACCATTCAACTTTTTCATACCTAGTTTACTTTAGTCCATATTGTTGTCAATGCAGGATTTAACGGAATAGTTTATTATAATAATTTAAGACAGAAGTACTCTTTAAGAAAAAAGGAACAGTACTAATGAAGTTTTTCTCAAAAATAAAAAAAAAAAAAACTTGATCTGTAAACCTTAATAAAAAGCATAAAACTCAGATTTTTTTTTCTAACACCTGAACCACCTGATCTAGAGCTAACAGAGTAGTGTTTTAATAATGCTACCTTTCTGAAGATTGTTCTTCGTGGATAAGTCTATCTACTTTTTAAGTCCTGGTAATTATTCTTTATGTTTGAAGGGTAACAGTGATGATGTTGAAACAGATGCTCTGTTTTCAAAAGGAAGTCATCTATAATCTCTTTGGGAATGCTGAGCTATCGAGGAGGGGCATATTTATGGTCATGTATGAAGTGTCACAGTCCAACCTGCAGTGTGAATGCAATTGCTAAGCGTCCACATACTTTGCAAACATACAAGATGCTTCCTATAGCAAAAGAAACTAAATAGCACTATGAGAGGCATAGCCAATATGCACCTTCTAATAACGCTATTTGCAGTTACCCTTGAACATGAAATATATTTAAAAGAGCACATTTTAACGCATTAATTCTATAGTAACAGCCTGCTTATAAGATATATATAAAACACATACTTAAAAGATTATAACTTAATTGGCAAAAATCTATCCACAGTCAGAGGCAAAAGACATTTTCATAAATAGCATCCATTCATAAATATTTTGATATCTCGGAATCTAAACAAGCAATTAATAGATTCTTGCCAGAGTAGGATTAGACTACCAGATCAAGCTTCTTAGTAACTTCTCCAATATTTCACCAAAAAAATGCTTACAGGGACATTAACAGCATACTGCAGCCCTTGAGGAAGTCTATCTTGCGTATCCATGTCATCATCATTTTTTACCGTCTCCTCATGGACCATGAGTTCATCATGAGAAATCATCTCTTGCTGTCGAAGTTCGTTCTCCTGTAACACTTCATCTGTGGCGAGAATTTCTTGGTGTGCCATAGTCCGATCTTGAAGCACTGATTCTTGCCGTTCTCCCGACACTCCAGACTGGTCAGATACTGCACCCATCCCTACCATAGCCCTGGATGACTGCATCTGGTCTATGCCACCACATTTAAGAAATAATCCTCCCAGCTTGTCTTCAATGTTCATTCTTAAGTGCAATAACCTACAAAGAAAGTTTCAACAGTAAACATCTATGATTGGTTCTCTTGCTTATAAGTTTTTACTGAATAACATTTTATAACAACTCGTTCAGTACTCAGCATACACACAAGCACTCCTAAAACTCACATCCATATAAAAGCAAGTTTGACATCTTGGTTCAACATTAAAAGATTCTCTTTTCACACACATGCATGTGTACACACAATTGAACACCTTCAAACAAAAACTTTCAAATCAAAGTGCCTTGTGATTACTGGCAAAAAAAAAAAAAAAGGAGTAATTATATCTCATTCCTCCTTCCTATTCCTTGGAAAACTGGTTTTATCCTGTGTGCCCTTTTAACTTTGCTCCCTTCTTCCATTTTGACTGTCTTTTACAAATGCCTCTTTCATAGTGGTCCTGCTCTCCCTACTTCCTCGTCCTTTAAGTGCCCTTTCACTGCTGATACCCCAGGGCATACCGTAGCTGCTGGATTACCTCAATATCTGCAAGTAAGGGAAAACCCGGCTGCATCAAAAGAAGCGTGGCCAGCAGGCCAAGCAAGAAGATCCTGCCCTTCTACTCCAAACTCACAAGGTGCCCACCTGGAGTACAGTGTCTAGTTCTGGAGGCCCCAAGCACAAGAACATGGACCTGTGGGAGCGCATCCAGAGAAAGGCTGCAAGTACCCTAAGAGGGCTGAACATCTCTCCCATGAGGATGGGTTGAGAGAGTCAGGGTTGTTCAGCCTGGAGAACAGAAACCTCCAGGAAGACCTTGTAGCAGGCCTTCTAGAACTTTGAAGGAGCCTGAAGGAAAGACAGGGTTGGACTCTTTATCTGGGAGTGCAGTGATAGGATGAGAGGTAACGGCTTCAAACTGAAAATATTAGGAAGAAATTATTTACTGTGAGGGTGCTGAGACACTGGAACAGAGAGGCTGTGGATGCCCCAATCGCTGGAAGCACTAAAGGCCGGGTTAGATACAGTCAAATTTGAGCAACTTGATCTAATGGAAGCTGACCCTGCCCACAGCAGAGGGTTGGAACTACATGATCTTTAATGTGTCTTCCATCCTAAACTGTTCTATGAAAACACAACTTATTGGCTGAAAGTATATGTCAACTAAAGACTATAGAGAGGTCAAATCAGTTTATAAAAAAGTTATTCACTGTCACACTCCCTCAACAGAATTCGTCAAGAAATAGGAGTTCAAGTAATGAACAGCAGAACCATTACATTGACTTATGGTACACAAACAGGCATAAAATCCTAATATTCCAACAAGTGTCATGATATAATTAATTGCTTTTTAATGCAGGATGCTAGGCTGGAAGCAGCAACATCTTCTTGCTGTAGTTATCATATATGCAAGACAGTCCTAAGACTTTTCATCTCCTTAGTATACTAAATGTCCAATCACATCAGTCTCCTCCAGCTCACTCCTCAAGCCCTTAACTTCAACCCATTCCACAATGCTCTGGTCTATTCCTTCAGACAGACTCACAGAGAAACACTTTCTCCATCCCTCTATCTTCCCACAGCTGAAGGACAAAGGCTATCCAAAGGATACCTCAGACACAGAAATGGGAGCAGAGGCAGAGCAGAGCTGGACAACACACAGCAGGCCTGGCCCAAGCATAGGAAAATCTCAGAGTATTACGACAGCATCGGCACCTTTGATTTTGATGCATTCAGAATGATAGTATGGATGGGATGTTGGTATATTGCTAGTACTCAGCTTTGACTCCTGTTCCCTAGGCATGTGGCATGGTGAAATGCTCCACCTCCATTCAAGTTTCAAGTCAGATGCTATGCTTCTTTCCCTGTAGCTTTCAGTGACAACTCATATCAACAAAATCAAGTTGTTCTGCCTAGAACTGGCAGGACCATCATCCTGCAGAACTGCACCACTACATCACTTTGCCAGTTTAACAGCCTGCCGATGTGTAAAAAGCCTGGATGACACAAAAGGACGTGAAATGTTTACATTTCAGTTTTCACTTTGATCCATTTGATCACATTCCAAAGCATTTTTTTCACTAGGAAAAACTTCTGAATACTCTTGATGTATCTTAAACAACCATGAAGATTTTTTCTGGACCCAAGTACACTGAGATTACAAAACAAATAGTGGTCTTTCTTTGGGTGAGATTATTCTAGAATATTTAGCACAAATGAAAGCCACCAACAGAAACAATGGAAAAAGACCTCAAGGTTCTTCTACAATACACTTTTTTTCAAATACTACTATTAGTTCTTAGTTTTCAGAATGCAAAATTCACTCCATTTCTTAAATAAAACGCACAAAAACAGACCAACGAAGAAACAAATCAGCCCACCAGACAGCCCAACAAATTTAACATGAATAAATAAATAAATAAATATTAATTAACACTTTCTGGTGGCAACTCATGTCTGTATCTTGAAAGAGAAAGAACATTTGTCCCTATTCTCTCTCAAGAGAGTCTGGATTTCTGAACATATCCTAGGAAGGCTGACAGACAGCATGCTCTGATTCCTCTGAGTTTCAAGTTTTCAAGAGGCACACCAAAGAAAGAGTCTTTACAATCAATTAGATTTATATTTTACAGTAAGTTTTCCTCTGCTGGAAGTCAGGACAGACTCATCAAGCTAAATCTGCCTATACATGACAATCTCATCAAAATTTTAAGTATTTTTCCTTCCTACATAAAAAAAAACATTCTATGGACCGAAAAAGCCTGTGACAGGAGAACAATGTAAGGCAAAACTGTTCAGAACATTTGTGCTTCCTATTTGCCCTTTTTGGTTGTTCTGCAATTCTAACACAAAGTAGTCTGAAACCTTACTCTTGATTTCACAGTATCACCAAGGTTGGAAGAGACCTCAAATATCAAGTCCAACCCGATACCACAGACCTCGAGACTAGACCACGGCACCAAGTGCCACGTCCAAACCCGCCTTGAACACCTCCAGGGACAGTGACTCCACCACCTCCCTGGGCAGCCCATTCCAGTAGGGAATGACTCTCTCAGTGAAGAATTTTCTCCTCACCTCCAGCCTAAACTTCCCCTGGCATAGCTTGATTTCCACAGCATCTGTTCTCAAATCCAGACAATGATTTCTAAATGCCCCAAGTGATCTCAAGCAGTGCTAAGTGACAAGTTTACTCCAAAGTTAATCCACTTAAGAGAATGAGTTTTCATGTGTCTTCAAGTGAAAATGCACATCCAGCATGCCACACAGTCACCTGCAGACTTTGTATAATCCAAGTATTTTTTGGACATAACTGGGAAACCACACTGATATTTTCTCAGCAATAGTATCAACAAACAAAAAAAAAACAAACGTGGCACAGCTGTATTTTTTCCACAAAATGCAGATCTCCCAGAGAGATCTTGCAACAACATTCTCAAACAAGAAAATAAGGATCATTCTATTGGTGTGGAATATCCTGTACCAAGCAAGAAATGTGAGAAGGAACTCAAGTCTGTCTTCCATGGAGCTATTATTTGATAAGAGATGACACAGAAGATCTGAATTTGAAACTGGTTTCTTAGGTAGGGCCTTTTAAATACGTAGTTTGACAGAGAGATTTCAAGTAAAACAAGCATATATATTTACTCATTTCAGCCTTTATGCCAAGTTAATCCATACCGAGTGTACATCTCACACAGATTGCAGTTCCACACTATAGAAATATGACAGTGTAAGCTCAATGCAGATTCTTCAGAGAAATGAGGTGGACAGGTACTAGAATACAAGAACTCGAGATGCTCAAACACATTCAAGGGAGAAAAAACAGTATCAAGTGTGAGAACATGGTGGCCCTAATCTGTCTGCTTAAGCCATTGACAAGAACAGCCCAGAAAGTTGTTCCACATGGATGATACTGAAATTAGGTATGAATTGGGGAAATCCTGGATTTAAAGCTATTTTTTGGCGAGGTAGGCAAATGCCGACAGAGACTAAGTGTCTAACGGTGCAAAAGAGCCTGCTACCGTCACCAAGAGATGGGAAGGCTCGTGACACACAGAATCTTAGGGGACAGCTGGTGAGATACGGTAGCTGCCCAGAAGACAAGCTAATGGTGCGCTGGTATTTATTGGTCTTGCTAGTTCTCTCAACTGCCAAGGATATGGAAAGTTTTTCCTTCTCACCCTGACTAGTAGGCTTAGAAAGAGTCATGCAACCAAAATCATTCAACTTGTTTTCCAGTCATGATCTTGAGTTGTATCAGAAGCTGGCACAGTGAATGTACTGCTTATTGAATCAGGCTTTAAAATCTGACTTTCCATAGAGAAACAATGAGAACTCATAGCATTATGCTGCATAAGTGATGAAATGCAATGCAAGTTATCTGACACATAAGTAATGTTTTTTAAAATGAAGAACTACAAACAAAAATAAGCTGTTACTCCAAGTAAGAAACATCCCAATTGCAACCAATTCAGCAAAACACTTGTAATTTCTCAGTTGACACCTTTTGGCTCTCATAGAATGAATCCTATCATTTAAATTGAGGATGCGGAGAAGTGTTCTTGGAAGAATGACAGTGTGATAAAGAAAAGCATGCAAATAAGCTCACCTTACCAAGCTTGCAAAGATTAAGTAAATATTTTAAGTAAATATTTTAAGTGCAAGATGCATCTGTGAAATAAGGATTGACTTTTTTTAAGACTATCCTGAGGGAAGCTACAATAACACAAACCACACCCACAAGCAATTTCTTGGTATAAGGCATTATTATCCTTGTTGTAGAGATGTTTTCCATGGAATTTCAGAACTTCTATTAAGCTTCATCAAATAATAATATTTTTTTCTTTGAATATCTATTTTCTCTATACATTGATAATAAAAGAGCTGTCAACAAAACCTTTAAAATATTCATTTTGCTTGCTAGTGTTGACCAAGCCTTTACCCTAGGTAAAGCATGCCAGGAGAGATGCCTACAGGCAGAGATTCCTGAGCATGTACACACTTTAGGGGAAGACAGAGGGGAAGGGGAGGGACTGCACAGAAAAGGTCTCAAGCCTCAGAGAGCTCTTCCAGCACCTTCTCTTTTCACACAGTGCTCCATGGCTGTTGCAGAACATCCATAGCCAGTGAACCATGTTGCTTCATTTCAAAAACTGCTGCTGCTCCTATGCCAAACCCTACAGCAGTACTTCAGAACTATTCATTTCAGTAACCCTGACATCAGTTTTTCCAGAGATTACTGGTGCTGTAAGTTGGAGAGCTAAGCAGTAAAGACAATATTCCTAATTAAAGAAACAGCCATTTAAACTAAAACATACAAAATGAAAAGCAGGATGACCTTTCCAATTCAGAACAAAAAAAAGAAAAAAATCAAACGAAAACAGTAATGAATTTTAAAAAGTCTTCTGGGATGCAGACTGCTATGAAGTAAAGTTGAACTGGGCCCCTGAAGTAAAGTGGCAGAACTTGTTAGCCAGCACATGGTCCAGCTTTTCTTCCTCTCCTTTGACTGGTGGTGGGTAAGGGTTAGCATCTTTACTCCCTCTTCTTAAGCAAGTAGTAAAGCATTATTTAATTTAATGAGCAAGTACTCAGAAACACTAACTGAGTTCACTCTAAAAATAAAATTCATACATGCGATATTGGGTTGAGTTTATGTGCTAAGAATTTAAAAGATTATTTATGAGAGATGAAAAAGGAAACTATGCTGAAGGATTAATAACAGATAAGCAAAATATTAACATTATCTGTATTTTAATATCAATTTGTAGAACAGAACTACTTTAATGGTTTTTCTCTGTTTAAAGTAAGATGGATTTTTTTTCTATTTGTAAACAATTTGATTTAAGGTTTTGTCTCCTTTTAAAGTATTCGAAAGCTTCACTACTTTCTATATCCATATCTGACTCCACATCTTTCCTATAATAACTTCTTGTTCTTCCAAAGTGAAATAGAATGAAAGAAGGCTGAGGAAAACAGGAAAGTGAAGTTTGTTAAAATTTTGTTTTTCTGCATTAAAACTCAGTTCCTTCTGGAGGTTTCTACCAAAGACTTGACATAGAAATAGTGCTTCCATAGATCACTATATACTCCCTTGAACCACATTTTCCAAAACAACCCAAAGAGAAGAGCCAATATGCACAACAGCAATTCTAACATTCATTTAGCAACTAAATATTGTTCTGATGAAAACATCTACCTTGAAGATTCCCCTCACAAAAGCTGACTGAGCTCAGTTTAAGGTATTAGATGGTTTCAGGGTAACCTTACATTTGAAGTAGCCCAACAGCATAACTTCACTTCTACATTTTGAGAAGTGTTTTCATTTAAGGTAAGACAAGACAAACTTCCTAATGAACCAATATCTGAAGCTACAGAATATGCACTTGATTACATTCCTACTACATCCTTGCTTCCCCAACAGCCTTTGGGAGAGTAAGTGTATGCAGAGTCCTAACAACAAACTACATAAAGGCTACTAGTGCAAAATAAGCAGTCAAACTTTTTTTGGGGAGGAAGGCAATCTGGGGAAACCCCTAAGTATATTTTGCTTCTTAGATCTTGTCTCCATGGCCATACTATGATCATTTGTGCCAAACCGTAAACTTAAATACAAGTCTACGAAACTCCCCAACTGATCATTCTTATGCTCTTAGAGATTTGTGTGTTTTTTTCCTTCTCTATTTAGTATCATTCATTTTGGAAACACTTAAGCTAAATAAAAAAGCCAATCATTATATAATCAGAGCTGTTCTACTGGCACTGCTAATAAAACCTAAGTCGACAAGTTCCTATAAAAAGCACCTGCAAGACCCCACTAGACTGCTGTCTTGCTAAGAGAGGTTCACATTCTGCTATCAGAAAGTGAATATTAAATCTTTTCTGAAATCCAGATTGGAAACAACCAACTAAAAGGCCATTCCAATGGGACATTCGGTGTGTTTTCTTGTTTAGAAAAAAGTCAATCCAAAACTCAATCATACAGCTGCAAGAAACTACAACATATATGGGCTACCTCCCCAAAGAGTTAATGCCCTGCATCTCTCCCCCAGGTAGATCTTGTTGCCTTCACTAGGTTGAGCACAGTGAGTGCAACTAAGAAGGGAGTTCAACAAAAAGGTAGCCACCAGAAAAGCTATTGTTTCCTTTGGATCAGTGGGACCACGCAGGCAAGGTGTAGGGGAGAAATAAAGAAACAGGGAGGAGGGAAAAGGACTGCTTCTTTCAGCTGTGGTCAGTGGTTAGATTAGATTAAAGTGTGTTGTGAAACTGCTCCACCGATGCAATGTACACACACAAAGGAACAATTTACAGCTGCCACACAGACATACCTGACAGCTACGTCAAATTTAGATCAAGAGGAAAACAAATCTAGATTCTCAAATGCTTTCTGCCTGAAAAGAACTTTAAAAGTCACAAATAATTCTGCAATTCCTAATGCTAATGAAGATAACATGGCTTAGTAACATACTTTAAACTACTTCTGTTTAAGCATTTACCCTGAATAAAACTGCTATCAATGCAATTCTCTCCAAAAGAAGGAAAAAAGTAGATCTTGACAGGTTCCTAACATCCATTTCAAAAACCCTATCAGACCATTAAACACGTTGAGCAATTTCACATCACGAAATGTATTTATTCGCTTTTGTTTGGATATAATCCAATATAAAAGGAAACACAAATTGTTTTCAGAATATCAGAAGCTCAGCTTTTAACATATTTAGAAGCCTGGAAAGCAAGGAAGAATACACTACTTAATGGTTCTAAATAAAGAACATCGAATAAAGTTATCTCTTCTTCCTGCCCAGAAAAATAAGACCCAGCTAAATGATTTGAAAATTAAGCACACAACTGCTCGTAGGAATTAATTAAAATGTACTGACTTGCAAAACAAAAGTAACCAAACCTAAATCACTGTGAAAAGGTTCACAGATAATAAAAATAAGACATTTTAAAACATAACACTATGATATGAACACTCTTAAGACTTGTTGCACAGTTATTTCTAAATGTTCCATGTTGCTGAACACATGACAGCACAGGGCCTGATCCCACAAAGATTTACACTCATACTGAGCTGCGAATAGTCCTATTACAATCAACAGGATTACTCGCAGAAAATCTACTTATCGTGCATAAAATTATCCATGCGTGAAAATCTTTGCCACCTTGCTTATCCTAAAATCAGTATTAGACCATCACCAGCATAAACACGATCTAGTATCAAACCTGTGTACCTGAAAACTTTTGATGCTCTATTAACAAAGTCACAGCTACGTGTCAAACTTGACAGGCATGTCACAGTGTAGCTGTTGCTTTAAATGTTCCTCAAATCACAGGCAATGCTACTTTTCAATTTGTAAGAAAGCCCATCAGTTTTGTGGCAATAAATTATAAACAACCAGAAAACAGTGAATTTTGAGCAGTTAACCTCAAAAGATTGCAGAATTTCTGCCTTTATGAAACTTAAGCACTTAAAAATGTTCACTCCAGAGACTTGATAAAATTTAGATGTAACAATGCAAGTGCTACACACTAAATAAGGCTACCTGGCGTGTTCTAAGTACTCTCAGTAGCTTACAACTTCAGTCCAACTGGTTAAAATTTTGTTAAATGCCATGTATTACATGCATGCCTCAAGCTCAGTCTTTGCAAAAGTATTTCAGATGTGTCAAAAGTTTTTTGCATTTTGAGGTTTTTTTTTTTTTGTTTTTTTTTGTTTTTTTGTTTTGCTAACAGTGCCATCACATGAAAAAGCTGAGCCAATCTAACAGCTAACTGTCATGGAAAGGGGCCATCCTACTCCTTCCTGCCAGAGTTCACCCCATTTTTTGTGTCCAATCTGATGCTCATATAAAGACTAAACAGTCACTGGCTTACACACTCCAGTGGCCTAGCACTTTGCTTTCTTTTCCCCAGTTAAATCACTGACTGGATTTACCATAAAGATAGTGTGTCAGAGGCAGTTCAAAAAAGGGTGCAGGAGTGGGTCCTCCCCTGATCAGTATTCACAGTTCAACTGTTTCAGAACTTCTCGTATAATTGCATCTTGAAAATAAATGGGAAACAAAAACTGTGATTGTATCTTTTGGCAAGTCCTAAAGCTCCTTGGGTCTCACCATTCCTCTATTATCTGCAAGTATCTGTGAAGAATCTCTTCTCACCACTATCACTATGCTAGCATTGTTTTACAGAAGATGACAACCTGCTGTTGCTCTCAGCTACCCTACCAGCCCGAATGGCCAAGAACTCTATATATGTGTAACAGAATTTCTGGTGTTTCTTTCCAGATTGCTTTTATTAAATCCTTAAAACATTATATACCAAAACCCTTGAGAGAGTACAAGAAGTTGCATGCAAACAGAGAGAAGTTTCAGGGACTACTACAACAAAGGTGCCTTGATTCATCATAGTTGGCCTCTAGCCTATTTGGACTGTGATTTCTTATTATTTATATATGCATGTATGTGTATTTTTTTTTTTCTACAAAGCATCATTTGCTTCAGCACACTGGATGGAACTGCTTCATAGAAATCGGTGAAATTAGTAAGACAGTTTGCAATACCATTGCTCTATTTGAGCAAGGGCTGAAAAGTGTAAATGAGACACAGAGAGCACCAAAAAAAGTCACAACCATTTAAGCAGTCAAATACTACCTTGCAAAATGGAGTCCTATCCTTGATGCTGCCAGAGTTATTATACAGGTATACACAAGTTATTGCTTGCTTTTTGGGTTGGGTTTTTTTTTGTGTATTTTGGTTATTTTGTTTTGTTGCTGTTTTTTCTTAAGAGATTATCAATACTTCTCTCATTACCTGGGTACTTACCCTGATGCATTTGGGTCAGACTTACCCAAAATGCTGAGTTCTCAAGGCTGCAATGAAATCAATTATAGTAATACTTTGAAAATGCAAAGATGCATGTAGCGCTGTATGCATTTTTTTTTAAAAGAACTCAGTGCACTTCCACACCAAACACAAGTTTTCACCTCACTCCTATCATCAATTAAGCCATAAAATAAGAAATGCTCATTTCCTTTCCCTGAGGCATACAGAAATACTTGTAATAATAACCATGGTTCAATACAGGCCACAAGGGTGAACTAATTGGTTTATAGTGCTTGTTCCTGCAGCCAGCATAGCTCCTGAGGGAAGACGGTGGCACACCTAAGATGAAAAGGTAAGCCCACATCAGTTACTTAGATAACTGCTGTGAGAAGGTGGGCGAGAGGCATCTGGCATCCCCTGGGACCTAATCACTGCTCAAAAAGTGCAACCAACCAGCAGGTTTCCAACTGACAAGTTTTCACATTTGTGGAGAATCACTACAGGAATGGGGCCACAGATGTAGAACTGTCATCAAGAAAAGGTACACAAAACAGTAAGACTGGAAAGAAACACTGGTTACCACCATAATATGGTAACAGAACTGTTAAGGTTTCTTTCTCCTGCTCTGCCACTGCTGTTGGGCAGATCTGTTATCTTGGCAAATAATCCTCTGGTCCATATTGGCAGTTCCTCACTCCAAAACAGAGGCAATGATCCAGCTAGAACTGAGGTGTGAAGAGAGCAGTAGGAACTATCTGTGAGGGCCTCACAAGCCTACTGGTAACTGTTACAGAAATTTCAAAGACATATATATTCCTTCTGCCTTCAGAGCAGGATCAGGCAGAGCACAGCAAGTGAATACATGTTATGCAATAAGAAGAAAGCAAATTGCAGAGTAGCTGCCCATTCAAAGAGCAGCATGTATCCTGGACATTCAAAAAGGCGGGGGCTTCTGAGAGGGGAAATAATTGTTCCACAAAGGACTACAATATATTAAGGTAGAATATATTAGCAATATAGTGAGGATGGTAAAATTTAAGTGGCGTAAAATTCAGTGCTGCAGTTCTAATGTTTGCATGCTTGACTTATGCCAAAAACTTATTTTAAAAGCATGCTTTCCTTGCCTGAATTATCTTTACTTCAGTTTCATTATTTTTTAAAAGGCCATCTACACACAATAAAGAAAAATAGTAATTACAGAAAAATTCAAGCCAACTGCTTAATACATTCATAGAGACTAAATAATATTGGACAATAAGCTAATTAAAGTATAATCAAGAAAGCTTTGACCAAAACACCTTGAAGTTAGCAGCAAAAGTAGTCTCAGAGACTCCAGGAGACATCCCTCATTTACATACATGACAGCATAAGGAAAACATGAAGAAAAATACCAACAATAATCTGAACCATAGGTGAGAAGGACATGAATAATGACACAAACCAGATCTTACAGAGCACAAGTAACATTTCTAGGTCGTACTTCAGTATTTGAAAGTATTATTTCAACACAAGCTCTCAGGTTGTGAGGACAATGCAAGTGTTGTAGAATACAGGAATCATTCTCCTAAGTTGCAGTTGCAATTTTAAGACATTAGCATGTACTAAGTACATATTTATTTCAACTTATTCAGGGTAAGATTACAACCTGTGCAGCATCTAGAAAAAAAATAATCTGCAAATTATTGTTAGCTCTTTGTAGATTAACTTTTCACATGGTGATACTGGTAAAGAACATATTCTCATTCAAACTTGCTGAGGAGTCAGGGTCTTCATTTTTAATGGATATTTATTCCATTTCAACTGTTTCAAACATACCCCTCATCTACACATGGAACCTAAAAAACTCCAAGTATTCCAAAACATTATAGAATTAATAACTCTTTAGTAGAAGATTCACTGCAGAAAGATCAAGCAAATCTTACACTTTCTATATTGTTTTTCAAACACCTCAGCGTTATCTTTGGTGGTCATCTTTCACAGCCACCAACAGGCTGGGCTAGAAGATCTGAAAAAGCTATTCCTAAAGCTCAAAGACATAGATCTCTGTTGACTGTTCCACTCCTGAAATGCCATAGGTCTGCACTACCTAAAAGAAAAAATAAAGGCCTTTCAGAGACCTATTAAACAAGACTGAACTATTTTGAGCACATAAATGTCTACTTCACCTTTGCTTACACAAGCATACAGCATCAAACAAGTAACATAGTCAATGAGAAAAAGCAAAAAAGCCCATGTTATAATGTCCTGAGGAAAGTAAAAGTGTCACACGTGACAGTTCCTAATCATAATGCACAAGGCATTGCTTTAATGTGTTTGGACCACTCAGAGATTACATTTGTGTAAGAATATAAAACCAGTGCAGTGACTGACAATGGTTTAGGTAGTATTAGAAAGAGCATCTCAGATGTTATGTTCTGGTGGCAGGCCTTTCACTTGCATGGTGAAAAAATAAGCAGAGGATCTTGTGATGTTTCATGAGGGAGACCACTGACGAACAGTGAGCAGAACATAAAAAAATACAAATCACTGTTCTTCAAAGTATTCAAGCAGTTATAAACTGGGCACCAAGGAGCAATTTTCATCAGTGGAATCAGGGATTGTTGTGGCCTAACCACTACTCTGTTACAATTGCATGAGAACAATATAAAGTTATCTTCATCAAGAATAAAGCAGAAGTCAGCACATAGACACATGTTAATATTTAAATACAGTATGAGATCAAACAGAGGAAGAAGGAGTAGAAATAAACTCTAAATTCATGAAAGTGAGCAGCTTTCTCCAAACCCCCTGGGAACAGGAACATGGTACAGGTTATGTAGATTTGCTGAGACAAGAAAGAAGTTTAAGAGTACACTTCTGTACAGTTAGAATTTCTTCCCCCACACTGTTGCAACAAATCCACCACCTCCCTACTGATAACCAACATTTGTGGTCAGATTAAATCAGCTAAGAACTATTTCTATCCAGCGTACATAAAATTCCAGAATTGTAAATTAGCCTCTTTAAGCTGGTTGATCCTCACTCCAAAGGGAATAAAAAAAATGTCTAATCAAGTAAACACTAAATCCAGTGTGCTCCTGCAGCATATCCTCTTCAAAAGACTATCCACAACCCCATCAAGAACTTCCAAGTGACTCTTTACCTTGAGACTCGAAGAATGGTATGAACAAGAAATCCCACTGACTTCTATCACATACCCTAAGGTGATTACTCCTCATTACAGTTTTACATTTCTCAAACAATTTAAAAGCACTTAAGCCCATTTTCAGATCAAGGCAAGCCAAAACATGAGATGTCTAGAAGCCATTTTATAAGAGCATTAGTAACACAGATATTCTGACCTATTAACTAACACTGAAAATAATCCAAAATTCAAAACTCAGACTTCTCAGGATTGTGTCCTCTCAAATAAAAATATTGTGAAAATTTGATCTACCTCAATGACAATGCAGTTCATTCCCGCTAATTAAGTGCTAGAATACACTACAACAGAAATGCAGATTGGTCAAAAGATGATTCCTGGTTTTAATAACTTCTGTAACTATTAACACAAAAAATCTTGAAGGTTCTTGATGACATTAACTCACAGGTCAATAATTACAAGCTACTATTCCAAATAGTTCTGAAGTTTCTGAGAGTCCATAGTCAAGTAACTTCATGATGAAGCCAAGTCTTAGTGAGATACATTGATTACAATCCCTGTTACTATGCAAGTAGGAAACCAATCTGTAAAGAAAATATTCTTACAGGATTCTGGTAAAAGAAAAGTTCAGCATGTCCTGTGTTTATGGACTGCTTTCCAGACATTATGGTCTCATCCAACCATCTGAAGAACTTCAAGCCCTCAACTTCAAGACTTCAACTGATGAAGCTGTACTCACTCATGTTCCCTCAATGCAGGTGTCCCACAGGTAACAGGAGCAACCATTTCAGGCGTACAAGATGCAAGTACTAGAGTTAAGACCACTTTGCTGAACTTATGAGCAACCAAAGATGGGAAATGAAGAATTGCCCTATGTCACAGTAAATTTTAGGAATGTTAACAAATATCTACAACAGATTCCATGCTTTCTGGATATGCAGCCATAAACTCTTCACCACCACAACCGTGGAAAGCCCCATGCCTATCCTGTGACCTACAAGGAATGTAAGCTGTGGACAACATGAAGACTCACTAGACAGTGAACTGCAAGACCATGTAAAGAATTGAGAGATGCAGTTTTCTGTCAGTTTGCCCTTTTACATTGCTGTTCATTTGACAGCAAACTCACACTTGAAGTTGCCTTATATCTGATCCAATACAGCATATATGACACTGAGTACAGGTTCCTAACATGCACCAGTAAAGCTTTAGCACATCTGGTTTGTATGATCTACTCCTAACTACTAGATTAAGACAAATCCACAGGTTTTATCGACAAATTGCCATCTACTCTACATATTTAATCAAAATACTGCAACAACTGGATGATATCCTCTGCGTGTACCCTTTCCATCAACTCTCTTTTACTCCCCCTCCCAATCTCTTAATTTTATATCAGGTATAAATAATTAGTGATCATAAAAAATACATTTTAAATACATTAAAACTATTTACTATGAGTCACTTAAAAATAAAACTTTATAATCTCCACCAGAAGAGCCTTCCCTTACTTCTCTACCATGTAGCTTTCCCTTACTTCCTTATACCTGCTAACAATACGAGCTATCTCAGTCTCCTGAAGACAATCACATAACTTTCACATCTTTTTGCTGATTCAGACAAAAATTCATCATAGAGTGTAACTGTCAGATTAACCAGCGACAGAGGAAGCTCCTGAGAACAGCAGCCTAATAAAGCTTTCCTCCTTGAGGGATAACAGCAGTCTTTCTCCCATATGAATGATTCATTTTTATTTGATACTGTTAAAGCAATATTCACACAGGGCACCTCCGCAGATTTTACCCCAAAAAACAGTTACAAGATCAAAACGTAAGTTGAAAACCAATATTCCACTGACACATCTAGAAAATCTGCAGGTTATTGTAGTCTAAAATATGTATGTCACAACTTGGTACCCTGAGGACTGTCCACTTTCACTCTGCAGTTCACCTATTGTGGTCACTGCAAACATTTTGTTGAAGGTAAAAAGTGCAAGATTACTCCAGCACAAAAGGAGCTGGTTGAGTTTAGCAACCCTGCACGAAAAAAAATCTTTTGTTAAAGGAAACTTTTAAGGACACAAATTGAGAATATCTGTTAAATTTATTTACACAGATACTGTTGCATCTAGAAATACTCAGTGCTATAAATGACCCAGTTTAAAAGCCTGACAATGGCAATCCACTTTGCATATGCTTCTTCTGTCAGATACTCACACATAACAAGTGACCTATGTTAGAAACCACTGTACATGTGGTCAGAACCAGAGAATCATACTTTAAGAGGTCAGCAACAGAGAGAGAATAATTTGCTTCAGAGTACTCTTATTTGAGAAATTCTGAAATCACCCCCTGCATCTGGAAATACTGACTGTTACAATGCTTACAAACTAATCATCCATGGATCCCGTGAAATGTACTCATTTCTTGGCTTTAATACTTATTTTGCTCCCTCTCCCCTCCCTTTACAAAACTGAAGAATGTTTGCAATGCAGTACTACAGATTCACTTGTTGAAAGCAAGACTAAATCATTTTCACTACCAAATGAACCCTGTAGAAAGCAGGTGAATTTATAAGTTGCTTGCTTTGCTCCTTCCCTGTAAGCTACAGCTCATAGCTACATCACAGACAGTTAAACCACATAACACACTTTATTGTTTGGCAGAATAAACTTCACTTTATGCTGGGCATTTCCCATACTCAGTGACTAGGGCTTTAGGCCAGAAATCATCATAAATATATGCTACAAGTGTTTCACACATACATACCATACATATGCACACACGCTTTCTAGGAGCATGTCACAATTTTCCTGTTTCAAATCTAATCCTTAAAAAAAAAAAACAAAAAAAACAAAAAAAACCTGACACATAGCAGTTAAAATTAAGAGTGTAAAAAGACATTCATTTCCACTTTTTAAACATTGCTAGTGAACATATGACTATGCCAAAACTGTCCAGCATCAGTATTTCTCACATCTTGCACTGAAGTAACATGAGCTGCTTATGATGTTATTGGCACTGTAACCCCTTCTAGTGATGTCTTTTACATCTATTTGGGGGTACCCAAGTAGCAAATGCTAATACATATATACAGGAAATAGTCAGAAAAACATGAAGATACTTGGCAATTTTTTTATGAATGGGTATCTTTCTACTTTACTGATGCAGCTGCCATTGGAGACAATTTTAGAGCAGAAGGCTTACCCGCCTCATATCTGAGCTCATTTACACGGACATCACAACAGCATTCTGCTGTAATAAAGTTGTATCAAGAAATTATTTTGTTTTACAGACATTTCACAGACACCTTGATTTTTGGTTTGTTGGGTTTTTTCCCCAGTGCAAGAGATTTAGACAGTTTATATTTGATAGGTTTTTCATAAATTATACCCTACTGCTGTTTGCAGGTTGGAACTTCTTCCCACACAGATTTCATTTTATCATCAGACTGTTTAATTCTGCACTTATAAAAATGTCATCCTAGTCATAAGGGAAGAATTAGACAGTACTGTCTTAAAACTTTTCTGCACAAACTATGGTAAGATGCAGATATTGTAACACTAATATGGAAGTAGAGCGCATTAATTTCAGGTTCAGGCCAATATACAAACCCCATTAAAGTGTTATGTCCTGCTGTTTTCCAAAGTGTAATGAAATCATGAAGTAATATAAATTAGTAATACATTAACTATATCACAGTATTCACACTGTTATTTCTTGATATGCCATCCTTGAGTATGCTAACACACTAATAATATCATAAGACTACACTCAAAATCATTTCCAAGGAAAAGTAGCATGAGTCTCTATATTGTCTTCCAAACTACAATTCTGACAGTACAGAAAAAGTTATCAGGAGGTTCTAACCCTTCTGTGTGTTGTGCTTTACGGTATTTCTAGAAGACACCAAATTCCCCTTTGGACACACAACCAAGTTCTGTGAGAATATGTTACAGATTCTTCCATCTATTTTATCAAGCATGCTGAATAGTCTATGAAACAAGATCTCTATCTGGAATCAATGGAAGGCAATGTATACGTGTAAGATTTTAATACTCACATATGTTATTAACTTACCCATTATTGTACAAATTAAAAGATAAATAGGTTAAACCTAAGTCACTTGTGTAGTTTATGGCATTATTGCTGATATGTATTTTTTTGTCATTTACATAGAAGGAGATATTTTATACAACTTTTAAATGTATATAGATTCCTAACGAGCTAAACAGATGGAGTTATGTTTTTAACTTCACTGTAACGTTACTAACAGTAAACAAAAACAAAACTCATGAAAACCTGAATGGATATTCTCTGTTAGAAGTTTGTACTTGGCCTGTAGCTATACATTATAGCTAGTGGCTGTGTTCTGCTGACATGGTCTGTCAATATGTATCAGTTGTCAAAGATCAGTAAGTTAAATGTAGGAACTCGATACTAGTTCAAGAGTTTCTACATAAACTCCAATATGTAGAAATGGAAAAAAAAAAATAAAACACTTTATGAAACTCAATACTCCAAGAAATACTATTTCCTCAAAAGTATTACTGTCAAAAACCCAAGCAAATTAAAGTGCAAGTTAATCATTGCACTGATGCTTCACTTAAGCCCTGCAACTCGATAGAAGCAGACACCCATGTCTCCTTACATCCATGGGGACTTTGGGGTTAATTTGTCTTTAAGCACTCAGTTATGCAGATCAGACTGCAAGTGGAAGGCTTGAATCTATTTCATCATAAGTGATGCTGGTCTGAAAAGCAGCTGTGATTAAAATGCCAGGCAAAAGCACAAAAAGTACTAAATTTTAAATAAAACATATCTATTTCTCTGTTAGCTCCACTTAAGAGTGTTCAAAGTAAAAAAAATATTTCCAATGGCATTTACTTTTCATTTAATATACAAGACATTGTTAAGTTTGGACAAGAGAGCTGGACACTTGGGTTTCATGTTTAGGGTAACAGCAGTATGTTTATTTATCAAAGATGTTATAGCAACATTGTGATTTCTTATGTAACTTTTGTTACTTCACACAGAAAAAAATTAATTTTGTTTCCAAAATAAATTACATCAAACTTAATCCCAATTATGCTAAAGTCTTAAAGTGGGTTTGATAGATTAAGGTCCACTCCATCAAGTTGCTTTATACAGACAGGTCTCCATTTGTAATATTCACAACAGGACAACAGTCCACATAGCAGTCCTCATCAGAAGAGAGCTCTGCAAAGACCCTAGCCACAAAAAAAACCATTTCTAGCAGGAGAAAAAGACAACCATCCCACCCTGCTTTTCCTCCCAAATACAAGAGCACAAACCCTTCCTTCCCATGAGTAAATTTTTTAATGTTTTACCTAAATCCATACACTTACAACCAAGACTCAGAACTTCGCTACTGGAAAATTTACATTATTGAACCTGTGGTGCAAAGAACCCACTGAGAAATGAGCTAAATCCTTTTAGATGTCCTGTCACTGTATTTCACTACAGTAATACATTCTTCGTGTTCTCATAGTTCAACATGTACACTAGTGGTAGACAGAAGTTCTCAGCTGGAAGAAAGAACTTCAAACTCAGTGGTTTTGCAAGGCCAGCTGTCTCCAGAACATGTGCATGCTCCACAGAGCTTTAAATCGTCACACAAATAAACTTGTATACAATTAGCTAAGAGGGAAAATTGTTTTTTGAGAAGCCACATAGTAATACTGCAGAAGTGTTCACAATTTAGCCTGCAACGTAACTTTTCACATTCTGAGTAATTTTTCTTCCTTCTTTTACTTTTTTTTTTTTTTTTTTTTTTTTTTTTAGCTATTGTGGTTCAAGTTACTACTTACCTACTTAGGATTTCATTTCATAATCCATTATAGGGATTTTCCATAAATGGCCTATGTTTGCAATACTAGAAATTAAATACATATGGACAAGAAAGACAATAACAGAAATGTAGGTTACAAATACATCTGTTCTCTCAGACCTTAGCCTAAGGATTGAAAACAGTAAAAGTACATGTGCACAGGACAGTCTAAACTCAAGATATCAGCCTCATTTTTTTTAGTTTTATTCAGTTACACGAGCTCGCTAACTACATGAATATTTGGAAAGATGGGCATACAGGTACCCAGAAATAACTACAAAGAAAATACTTTTGGAAACTGAACACACACACATAAATTCAGCTGAGTATTCATCCAGAAAGGACATGACAACAGTTTTCAGGAAACTGAAAAAATATTTGGCAGAATTTTCCTTAATTATGGCAACAAGAGTAGGGTTTGCTTGCCTCTCCAGTGAATCTGTCTTTATCCTGTACCAGAAGTCTGCAGATCCCATGAAATCCACAGGAAACCAGGCCTCAGGAGCTGTACAGCTTCCCGTCACAGCCAGAGCTTCTGCAGATGACAGCTGTCACCGGACACATGCATGAATCCCAAACACCCGCAGTGGAACACTGGAAAACTAACACTGCCTGAAGATATGAAAACTTTTTTTACAGATCAAGATAGATTTTAAATCCAGATTGGACCATTAGTGTTCCTAATCTGATTTTGAGCAAAGCATATGAACACCTGCAAAAATCGATAGAAGTTAGCATCATTTTTCCACCTCTCTCATTCACAACGCATGCTTCACCAAACTCATAGAGAACGACTGCATAAATTCTACCACTTACAAGGACAAAATCTGATGTGGGCACTCTAAAATGTTTAAGCATGACTGGCCCAGGTACATTCAAGCAAGCTTGTAAAATATTACTGAAATCTGTAAGTACAGCAAGTAAACAAAGCAACAGAGATCCTATTCAGAGGGAAAAAATAATCCTCTGTCACTTGCCTTGTATCAACAGCAAAGACACTGCTCGTCAGAAATAAGACATCTCTCCCATCTAAAATTTCTTGGACCAGAATGCCACATCCATACAGAAACAGGTCATGCTGCAGGCATGCTTTCAAAGCTGTGATCACTAAATTCCACATATCTATACTCTTCTCATCACTGTACAAAAACCCTCACGGTTGCTCTGAACAGTTTACAAAAAGAAAGCGATCAGAAAGATGATTTAATGTTTGCAACATAAATGTCTTCCCTTTTTACGAGCCAGCTTAATACAGACATTGCAGCACTCATCCCAGCTGAGGTCTGGCAGAAATTGGGGGAGGAAAGACGATGAAGAGTGAAAGTGTTTAAAACCCAACTAATATCTCCTCAACTCCTACTGGTCCCCCTGCCCTCTCTGCCACTTCCAGCCCGGCACTTGTTAGCAGCTCCCTACGCTGGAGAGAGTTCCCCTGCAAAAGCTTCCTCCGAGCAGCTGAGAGGAGACTCGGAAATTAATAAAAAACAAAATCAAATTAAATAAGTCTTCCAAAGTCGGCACACTTTGCCTATTTTACACCAGGAACAATAGAGATGCGGGCAGCGGGAGGATACGTCCGTCTGGGAGGACGGGGCTAGGGGGACACGCTGCCGGCCCGCCTGTCCGTTCGTCCGCATCTCCGCCAGCTCTTTGTCTGTCCGTCTGTCAGACGGCCCCGCTGGCAGAGCCAGCCCCATCCCCACCTTCCCTGCGAGGCCTGCTTGGCCCCGCCGCGGCCCCGCGACTCCCGGCCCGCCACATGGGGGGCAGGCTCCGCCGGGGAAGCCCCGCCGCCGGCCGAGGGGAGCGGAAGGGAGCTCCCGACGCCCCCCCGCGCAGCAGGGAGCGGGAGAGAAGGGCGCCCGCCGCCTCTCTCCCCATCCGCCGCTCGCCGGCCTCTCCACCGGCGGGGCCAA
>VWZE01017635.1:196913-213430 GCA_013396675.1 Eubucco bourcierii
AAAGGCAGACCTTTTGGGCATGAAATGCCTGTGCCATGCCAACCTCATGAAGTTCAACAAGGCCAAGTGCAAGGTCCTACACCTGGGTCAGGGCAATCCCAAGCATAAGTACGGTCTGGGTAAGGAGTGGTTGAGAGCAGTCTCATGGAGAAGGGCTTAGGGATGTCAATTGATGAAAAACTCAACATGAGCTGGCAATGTGCATTTGCAGCACTGGTGGCTAACCATATCCTGGGCTGTATCAAAAGAAGTGTGACCAGCAGGACAGGTAGGTCATTCTCCACCTCTATTCCGCTGTCATGAGACCCCACCCAGAGTACTGTGTCCAGTACTGGTGCCCCCAGATAAGAACATTGAACTATTTGAGCAGGTCCAGAGGATGGCCATGAAGATGATCAGAGAACTGGAGACCCTCCTTTATGCAGGAGAAGCTATGAGATTTGTGACTGTTCAGCCTAGAGAAGAGAAGGCTCCAATGAGCACCTGAAGGGGGCCTACAAGGAGGCTGAGAAGGAACTTCTTATTAGGACTGGTAATGGCAGGATAAGAGGGAATGGATTGAAGCATGAGAGTAGATTTAGAGTGGATATTAGAAAGAAACTTCACAGCAAGGATGGTGACACACTGCTTGCCCAGGGAGGCTGTCGATACCCCCTCCCTGGAGGTGTTCCAGGCCAGGCTGAACAAGGCCTTGAGCAACTTGGTCTAGTGGAAGGCGTCCTAGCCTATGACAGGGATGCTAGAACTAGATGATCTTTAAGGTGCCTTCCAACCTAAACCAGTCTATGATGCTATGATGACGTAGATACTGCTGAAAACAATGAAGCCCAAGAGGATATACATTGCCAGGGTCATTAGGATCAAGCCATTATGCTAAGTGACATGTTTCTACACACTATTTCAGCAAACAGGAAAGCCATCATAATATAGAAATCTGAATCTGAAAGCCAGTTAAAAAGGAAGATATGTTAGCAAATTTCAGTTGGCACTGAAGCAGGTGGAAATGGTAAAGGCACAAAAAGACCTTGAAGACCAAATGGGGAAAGATTCTTGAAGAGAAGCGAACAAAACAAAACAAAATGCACAAAAGCCTGGAATTGGAACTTTAGAAGTTGGTTGCTCAAGACAGCAAAAAAGAAAGGGTTTAGGGTTTTGCAGTCTTATAATAAAAACACGATACAGTTGCCCTCTTTTTTGCTAGTCTCCTCTGGTAGTGCTCTCAAAAAATTGCATCAGAATAATAAGGAAGTGTTGGAACCAGACAGACTGCTAATCAATGTCCACATCACAAAGAGCATATCCATGACTGTCAGAAGCTGAAACAACTAGGTTCCCAGCAAAACTCTTCAGCCACTCATCTTTACCTGCAAATTGGTCAGAGCAGTCTTCAAAACATTGGACAGATTATGTCAAGTTAGGCTTGGCAAATTAAAATAAGATTTCACTAATCTCTCATAATTATGGCTTGTATCAGTAAGGTAAAGACTAAGGAAAAACATGGGTTTACTCTGTCTTCCCAAATATATTTAACATATTTACAATGACAGAATTTGTCTGGGAGACACAAAACAGAGAGGAGGGTTAGGTATTCATTTCTCATTCAGTCATCTGGTCAACAGCAAAGGGACCTGGGAGTTCTAGTCAACAACTCAATATGAGCGAGCAGTGTGCCCAGGTGACAAAGGCATCCTGGATTGTATAAGAAATGCTGTGCCCAGCAGGAGTAGGGAGGTGATTGTCCCCTTGTATTTGGCTCTGGTGAGGCCATGCCTTGAGTCTTGTGTTCAGTTTTGGGCACCTCTATACAAGAGGGATGTGGAGGTGCTGGAGCAAGTGCAAAGGTGGGAAACAAAGTTGGTGAAGAACCTGAAGAACAAATCTTATGAAGAGTGACTGAAGGAGTTGGGGATGTTTAGTTTGGAAAAGGGGAGGCTGAGGGAAGACCTCATGGCTGTCTACAGCTACCTGAAAGGATGATGTGGAGAGGTTGGTGCCTGTCTCTTCTCACAGTAATTACTGATAGAACAAGAGCGAATGGGCTCAAGCTGCTACTGGGTAGGTTTAGACTGGACATTAGGAAACATTTTTTCACAGAAGGAGTGGTTAGGCATTGGAATGGGCTGCCCAGGGAGGTGGTCAAGTCACCCACCCTGGATGTGTTTAAAAGTTGTTTGGAAGTGGTGCTTGGGAGTATGGTTTAGGGTGCACCTTGTAGAATAGGGTCATCAGTTGGACTTGGTGATCCTGAGGGTCTTTTCCAACAGGAATGTTTCTGTGATTCTGTGAAATGCCTCAGCCTTCCATCCTAAATCTATTTCGTGTTGTTTATTACAGTACAGAGTGGGAAAAGATGAATGCTAAATTGGAATATGATACCTATAATTTGAAAACATAGGTATGAATTTTCTGACTTACCCAGAGGGACTAAAGGAAACTTCAGAGACCTTCAAAAAAGCTAGATGAAAGGACAATGTAATGGCCAAGGAAGTTTGTTGTATCTGCATGAAGTTTAGGAGAAAAGATAATCTGCTAAGATGCCTTACAAATGAAAAATGGCTAAGGTACAGCTTCAGGTGGGGGATTCTTGACAGGGAAAGGCAATAAGGTGAAGCTGTTCATAAGTGATTTTCTCAGGACCCTTTCTCAAAATCAGAAGTGAACTAGAAGAAATATCTGTAAGGCAAATGCAAGCTAATTAAGCTCTCCTTGAAAGCAGTTATGACTGCTTTCAACATACAAGGATGCAATGAACATAATTGCTTAGGACTTACACCAGACTATTCAGTGGTTCAGACAGATGATGAAAACTGCTAAATTTTCAGATTGCACCAAGCTGGAGACATCTGCAAGAATGGCTGGGGACCAGGTTCAGCCTCCTCTTGGTAGTCTAAGGGTAAGCTGGAGATGACTGAGCTCAGCTCCTTAAGGTCAGAGGAAAGGACCTGCTCTGAAACTGCATCAGAGGCACAGGACAGCAATATTTCAGACCGTTTAGTAGGGCAGTGTGGTTGTTGAGAAGCTGGACGCGAACCGATGAACACATCATGTGTTGTGTACAATCTGGCTTATACTTTGTAAGACCCAAGGAAATCATTTCCATTCAGTCTACACAACATTGTTACGATTTCAGCTAGAAGTATTATGTCTGGTTTGGAGCATGAAGCTCAGGAAAGGCATGGCCCAATGGGAAAGGACAGGAACAATGACAAGAGATCTAGAAAGCATGACCAACAAAGGCCTCAGTGAACTACACTTGTTCCCAAGGAGAATGCTAAATGCGAAACATGAGGAGCGTCTTCAAATATGTAAGAGGCCATTGCACAGACAAGTGGGAAAAGCTGTTTTCCCTGCCTGTGGGAAGCATATGAGATGTAAATTGAAGCAAAGAAGCTTTAGGTTAGATATTTTTCTGTCCTTCTGGTAGCACAGGTCTACTGGGATAGCCTAGAGGGCAGTCGAGTCACCACAGGTCTTTAAGGAACAGATTGGACATATTTACAGGAGATGATTTAGAAAGTTAACTTAGATCACTGCCTTTGCCCCCCACGTGCTATCCAGCCTTGTTTTCTGCTTTGCAATAGAAAACTTAACAACTCCATCCTTTCAATGTGTAGATAAAATAAGGAAGTGGAAAAATCAAAATGAAGAACAATACGCAGATAGAATATCTTGCCATAGATCTGTGGTATAACCTCAAGCAGACTGCTCTGGTCCAGCCATCTCAAAGAGTCTGGGAACTTCAGAGAATGCAAAGAAGAGCAACAAGTAGGATCAAGGGCATGGCAATTCACAAGAGATTGAAAAGATTTGGATTATTATCTTCAGATAAAGACAAGTGAGACAGAATAAAAGTACATGAAGTAATCCCTGGTATAGACTAATCAGGAACTTCATCCTGTCTCATACTGTAGAATAAAGGGATCTCTGAATTATCAAACTAAAGGAAGAACATGTAAAGCAAGCAAAGAGAATAATCTAAACACGAATTTTTTAAAAAAATCGAAACCCCAAATAACCATACTAAAGGAAGTACACAACAAGAGATTAAAATAGAGAACTTCTTTGCTATGCTACAACTTCCAAGTTATTGATTCTAAAACCAGAAAGATCCTGCAAGAAAATGGTCTACCAACATAGGTACACAGGACACCTTAATATCTAGGCAAAGAGCTCTCCCACATGGGCCCTTTATAGCTGTGCTCCATCCCTCTAGTGCTATTCCTTAGCAAAACAACATGAATCACTGAAGGAAGGGCACATGGCTACCTGCCACCAGCTCCATGCTCCTGACAGGGCGGGAACTGCAGCAAGACCCACCAAATCCATCATGGCTGGCATTCCCCTAAACCACAAGGAAGCCGCATCACAAACCCAGCTAGCTGCTCAGTCACAGAACAGGCATGCGATGGGGGGAAGCAACCAAAATGTTTCAGAAGTTACTCTTTTAAAAGACAGGAAGGGGGCAAAAAACCAAAAGTGCTGCTCATTTTCAGGAGGACACCACTCATCCCAGTAAGCTGGGGACTGACTGGTGGTATTTGTGCATCGCTAAAATAACAGAGGACAGGTCTGATGCAAGCACTTTTTGTCTTAGATGGATAATATGTCCTGTTCCAAGACTACTGCATTCCCCCAAAACAGTGACTTGAACAGACTTTGTAAGACCCTGGCCTTGTTATTGTCCTAAGAAAAGTGAGTGCGTGCCTATGAAGGAGGTGTATCTGGCTGTTTCTGTGTGTCTAATTTAGCCAATAACAAACAAACAGTGACAAAGGATCTCCAACCTGGATAACGGCACTGACAGGATCTGTAAACAGAAGGGCAAAGGTCTCCGTTGCAGGCCCTTACCCAAAGCTAACTTCACAAGCCTGCTTGTTGCTGAGTAACTCCAACCATTACATTTTCAATTATTTATACATTTCAAGCTACTGCCTATGAAGAACCAAAGGAGGATCAGCTGGATTGTATGGTCCTGTTCTGGCAGGGGGCTTGGACTCGATGATCTCTTTGGATCCCTTCCAACCCCTGACATCCTGTGATCCTGTGATCAGTGTAAAGACACATCTCAGAGATAAAACAGAAATTTTGCTAGGGATTTGTTTACATCACAAAATAAACACCAAGGGACCAGCTTCTGAGAAGGAACAGGGTGCTGCACGTGGGCATTAAGAAGAATGTGACCTCTGTAATGCAGTGTTTTACATGAGGAGAGAAGTTTCTTCTCAGTCTCTCTCCATGGGTCCGTTTTGATACCCACTTTGATAAAGAAGGGTTGCTGCATGTGATGTGGTCATCTCTCCATTGATGACCTTGCTGGTGCCAGCAGTCAGTTTTCAACGTTAGAGCTAGTGATTTAGCAACACCAGACTATTTTCAGCTAACAATACTGATGCAGTGTTTAAATTGTATGTGACTTCCAAGATCTTGGTGGAAGAGCGTGATCTTTCCTGGTCTTCTAGATCGTCACACCTGGCATGGCATTTATGAAGTCCCTTTCACACTGACATAAGCATCTAGAAGGTTTCAGCGAGGCATAAGGAGAACCAACTGCATTCTGCAGCCGAGACCCTGAAGGACAGTAGACCTTCATGTTTCATGCCCAGGCAGATTCAGAAAGCCTGGGAAGCCATTCAGCAGGCTGGCCCATATAACGCCAGCTCAGAAAGCTTCCAGGGTAGCAATTACTGCCTGCATGGAAAGTCTGAGAGTTTGGCTGAGCCTTAGGGACAGCATACAATGAAAGTGGTCAGAAGAACATCAGAACAGTTTGCCTGTGAGCTGGGGTTATCCCAGACAATAAAGGCTGCTTGGTAAGTGCTGCTTTCCATCTGCAAAGCAGATGAGAGTTCAATGCTGAGGATAATTTAAAAGTCAAATAAATTATTTTAAATGGCTTGCAATAAATAAAAGCATGCTTCATTGTAAACTGCCCTTCTTTGCTGGCTAGATGTTTGTACACCAAGCCAGAGAACCAGATGAAGAAAAAGCGAATCTTGGGTGGAAGAAGAGACTCTTGATCGTCCTGAGAGAAGCTGCAGTAAATGCTAAAAGATTCCATCAGTGCTTCAAGGGGTAGATGGAAAAGGAGGTGGTGAGAGAATGGAAATGCACAACTGGAGAGGACAGATGGTGGCAGCAGGCAGAGGTAATGCACTGGATTTTTTTCTGGATCAAAGCTGTGGGGAAAAGCATTGTCCCAAGATGAGGGGCATCTTTTCCATCCCACAGCCACTCCAGTGAGCTGGCAAGCATTGCAGGGCTGATGGCCATTGTGCAGTTGGTCCTAGCGGCCAGAAAAAGTTAACCTTCAATTTTCAGAAGTCAGAGGCGTGGAGGAAATAGAGCCTGATAAAATATCTGGCCGATAGCCTTGCCTAAGTTGCATAAATAAATAAATAAATAAATAGCAGCAGGGAGATTCTAGGTCACTCACTGAATATGAAAAGGGTAAATCCAACAAGGTGACCCAATATCCATATATCTCCAGGAAGAGATTTATTATTTTCAAATAAATCAGCATAGTATCAAAGACTCCTTATCGACACCAGTAAATGCAGGCTGACAGGCTGAAATCAATGCCAGCTATTGGAATATGAAGGCATGATCTAAAGCTACAACTTCCTTTGGGGAAAAAAAAAAAAAAAGTATATTTAGATGTAGATCAAGGATACTTTCATTTTGGCAGCTTGGCCATTTTTTGATCGACTCACTTAGCATATTTAATTAAAGATATGATAGTCAATCTCGCTCCTAATTGCATGCAAAGTGGCAATATTTTGCAGCTTGGTTCCTGCTTAGGAAATGTGTCCGTTTGTAGTGTAGCCCACTTATGTGCTAAAATGGCTGCTTTTTCCCCACAGTTTACAAGAGAAGTTTACAAAGCTGGAGCTGTCAAAAAATAAACCATCCTGTGCTAGAGCTGTGCATACTAATGAGTAGTCTTAATGCTGGTGAATTTTTTCTGTACAAATCAGTAAGTCAATGTCCTTTAAAAGGAAGAAATCCAGGTCTTGTTTAGTGTCAAATGAAATCATTTGGGAGAGATGGGGAAAAAAAACCCAAAAACCCACAAACCCAACATAAAGCAAGTTCAAAACATCTTTTTTTTTTTTTTTCTCTAAAGTAGAAGGTGGGATCAAACTAAGTTATGTTGGTAATATGAAAGTAACCTGAATTACAAATAACAAAAAAGATCTAGAAGAGTAGGGTGTAGCACAGAGTGAGACAACATTAAAATACTAAATGCAAAAATATCAAACAGGCTGGGTCAAAGCAGAAAGATGACATGGCTGTCTTCACCACAGAAACACCAATCATAAGCATATAAAATGGTTAATTTTGCAGTTTCAAAGTCTAGTCTAGTGAAAGATCATTTTCACAATAATTTGGAGCTATTGGAACATGTCCTTTGAAGCTAAAATAGAAAAAGGCACAGGTACTCCACTTGACCTTGCAGGAGCAGCGTACTGGAGCCAATGGCAAACCCCAGCAGCTCACAGATACATCAAATCAAAATTCCTGCAAGACAGCAGCTCAGGGTCTACAGCCCTCTGAAACAACACAGAGCAAAACAACCACAGGTGCTGCTCACTACTGGAAATCATTAACAGTTTCAGCTTACCAAATCTTTTAATACCTCAAATCACTCCTAACCAATTGGTACTGTGGTACCAACTCAGAGGCACTGTTGGAGCTGAAGACCTGCTTGTGCTGGACACAACTGCCAAAAGAAAGAGATGTCTGTTCATCCTCAAGTCCTCTTAATATGTATAAAGACACAAACATCAACAGAAAAGGTGGTGTTCTCTGTCTCCTATTGCTGAATTTGCACATCCCCTTATCATTCCCTGCAAGATGTCTATTTTCTGTAACTACAACTGATTTAACAAAAGGAATGTTAAACACCCACCACGGCTATGGAACCTGGAGAGGTGAGAGGGAGAGCAGGGAGATGCTATGATACTCCCCCATGATGTTCCTGGTTCCAGCCAGCAGCTGCAGGTCAAAGCTCCACCTTGCACGGTCAGGCTGTCCCTTTGTGTTTGCATAGTTTCTAGTGAGGGTCATGGCTTTGGTGGAAAAAAATCCAAACTGCACAGTGGAAGCTTTTTCCAGACTTGTAGTAAAGCCCACAACACCAAAACAGCAGCAACACAGAGCACACACCTGAAGGAATTAGCAAATTTCTGTGATTTATTTTAGATGAATCATTCCCTTTTCCTCTTAGTAGATCTAAAGTTGAAAGTAGTGTGAAAAGTACAACTCAATCACCCTCTAGAAAATCTAGAGATACTGGTCATTAAACATTGCACTTCATTTAATTGTCATCACGTCGTGAGTAAGAGCAGTCATGCTGGCACAAATTGCAGTTTAATTGTTCACAAAATAATCTATACAACGTGCCCCCATTTGATCCCAGAGCCACTGATGCAGCAGCTGAGCCTTGAAACACACTCACAAGGCTTATTTGAGGAGCAGGACTCTTGGAGCCAGCTTAAAAAACCATAGGGTCTGTTATCCCTTGTATGCTACTGACTGCTCCCTGCCCAGGTCCTGCATCCTTGCATATGGTGTCATCCTCACACTTACAGGTCACCAACAGTCCCACTAGATGGGAATCTGTCCCCTACAAGGCATCACTTCCCTGGAGCACCCACACAGATGGGAACTCCCTTGTGCAGATGGCCATGGGTGCTGCCTGTGCCCAGCCTCTCTGCCAACATCTTCAAGCCCTTAAATTGCTCTTTAAATTGCTTCCTCCTGCAGGGATATTTCAACCCTGTCAGAAGCCAACAACCACTCAATTTATTTCCTAGGAACGTTTTTCTGACCTGCGAAAGGAGGGAGTAAGACACTTCCCAATGTCTCACCACTAAGCACACCAACTTGGAGATGGATTTTATTCTAGGACTCTTATAAGATTCCCTGGTTTTTCAGTTACCAAAGAATACAAACAGCCAGGGTTTACAGGGAATACAAACAGCCAGCAAATGTGGCACCAGGAACACAGGTTGAGGCCAGCACCCTCTTTATGGTATGATGCAAAGCATTTCTGAAGGTGAGCATGAAGGGGAGTTTGCAACCAGGGGCAGTACTTGGAAGAGCAAAGCACACATGGTTTTTCAGAGAACAAGAAGCAGTAAGAAAAACAGAGGAATCAAGGGAGAGCAAAGTAGAGGTCATCTTGCAAACACCCTTTTGGAGATGTCCTAACTCCATTAAGCAGATGACCTCCAGCCCCAGCTGGGCACAGCATCCTCCCAGCCAGGAATGGTGACAGTCTCTACCGCCAAGCAGCTCAGGAGAGATGGAATAAGCAGTGGGAGAGCAATATAAATATTTATTTATGTATATAATGTGTCTATCACCATATCAATAAACTTTCACTGGAACCACTTTGAGGCAGAGGTAAGAGCAGAGTGGAGAAGGAAAAGCCCTTGGGGCCATGGTTGTGCTGGACCACACTCACAGGAAAGGAGATTCCCATGGCAGCTGGTGTCTCTTCAAATCACTCACACACTTACCCTTGGAATTACCATATCTGCTCTGGAGAGCACGGGTCAAACTGCTGGTGGGAGCTGGGATGAAGAGGTTACAAGTGGCTGACATCTTCAGGCAGCCACAGAGCATGGTATTCCACGTGGAAGGCAAAATACAGGTGATCTCAGCCCACAAAAAGCCTTACCTGCCATCTCATTAATTACCAGCTACTCACAGGCTTTATTGCAGAGCCTAAAGCAGCACTCATTCCACAGCAGGATTTCCCCTCCAGATTCACAGGGTCGGGTGCCAGACCACTACATTGATATGAAATGGAAGTTTAGGGGACCACAGTATGAAGAAAGAACTTACCTTCAGCTTCCTTCCTAAAGTGAGGAGACTCCAGCAGTCATGGCACTGGCCGGTTCACCTCTTCCTCCTCCTCCTCTTCCTTCATCTCTTCCTCCTCCTCCTCTTCCTTCATCTCTTCCTCCTCCTCCTCTTCCTTCATCTCTTCCTCCTCCTCCTCTTCCTTCATCTCTTCCTCCTCCTCCTCTTCCTTCATCTCTTCCTCATCTTCCTTCTCTTCTTTCTCCCACAACTTCTGCATCCACCCAGCAGGGCCAGGCAGGTTTGCACCTCCTTGGCCCCAAGAGATGCTCCAGTGCATTCCCTGTGGAAAGGTACCCACAAGAAGCAGTTGCCCCAGCCTTTGGGAACAATGCTTACCCTGTAGAGAAGGACACTCTCCAAGGGATGAAAAGCTGGATAAAGTAAATTTTGTCCACAGTCCAGTGAGACACAGATCTGAGCCCCTCTCAAAACAGTGTTTGAGGACACCAATAATCATAGAATCATAAAATCATAGAATGGATTGGGTTGGAGGGACTTTAAAGATCATCTGAGTTCTAACCCCCCTGTCACGAGCAAAGACATGTAACAGACCAAGCTGCTCAATTGCTCATCCAACCTGACCTTTAACACTTCCAAGAAGTACATAAGTCCCAGTTTATCTCATATTGGCACCAACCTACAACCATAAATTGCTGGGACATGATCAAAAGACCATAGGTGGCTGTCAGTGTCCCATCCAGGGAACAAGCAGAAGAGAGAAGACCTGGCTGCGTGTTTGCAACATGGCTGTGCAGTTGCAAGGGCAGCACAGCCACTATCATCACCACTTGTGCATGTCAGCCTTGCCCCTGAGCACAGAGACCCCTAGAAACCTTTTCTGCAGCTTCTCCAGTGTTTCATTAAGTAAATTGCCAGCAACTGAATCCATCTCTATTCTTCTCCTGTGTTGTGCAGGATGGAGTTGGCTAACTACCACACCCTCATCTCTCTGCAGAGCTTTCTGATTCATTTGCCCCTTGCATCTCGGCAGCTCAACCTAGCGATACATCACAGATTATTTGCATTGAGCTGATCCATGAGTCCATGTCTGTTGCTAGATGAGCTCCTTCTGAATCTTAGGATTTATGGCCACATCCATACCACCAGTGCCAAGGCCAGGATGGCATGGACTAACCCACAGCCTAGCTTCTTTAGATGCACTAAAAAATGGCAGAAAAAGTAAAGATGAGGCAGAGCATGTCACAAGGAACAAGGAGATAAATTATCAAATCATTGGATGAAAAAAAAAAAAACAAACCAGTACAAGAACAGAAAATAAGGGCTTCATTGTAGCAGATATTATGCAAGAGGAGGGGAAGAAGCATCTCCCACTAGGCTGGAAGAAGTCAGCCCTGAAGAGACCTGTAGGAGAGAGAAGCATTTTGACTCCATTTCTGCCCTGGGGTGTTTTGTTTGGTTTTTTTTCTAAACAGAAGGTACAAGTCTGCTCCTCAAATTTCTGTGCAAGATGGTCCCCAGCCAAGTGGGAGATCCAAAAAGCCTCTTAGAGCAGCTGGAATAAAGCTTTTCATCTGGAGCCGTATACAACAGAAAGGCTCAAATCACTCTGCTCCTAATGCTGAGGAAGTTTGGATGGGGGTGGAAGTGTGATGGCCAAAATCTGCCTTTCTTTTGACAGGTTACCCATTAGCAAAGAAGTTATCATCTCATTTTAACTCTCTGGAGAAAGTTTTCTCTGGAGAAACCTTTTCCCAGAAATGGAAATGGTTTCTCTCACAGACACTGCCCAGTAAGGAAAAACTTGAGCAGAAGAATTTAGTTTTCATGGTTATGACAAAGACAGTCTATCAGCTTGCAAAATAAGGCCAAAAATGGGTGTGTATTAGATAGATTTTGAGGGGGCATTTAGAGGACTTTTCCGATTACTTCAGATTACTTTTTCAGATGATTTGGGGTGGTAGGGTCATTGTTTTACATTTCTTTCGCAAACCAGTCTGCCTAGCAAGCATCACCTCCCTGTGAGTGCTAGCCTGGTTTTCAGAGGAAAGCTAAAGGCTAGCAAAGGCCAAAGAAGAAATACAGAAACAACCATTCACCTTGTGAAAAGCACACCTTACATCTTTCTTCTTCTTTTGGCTTTATTTAGTCTAGTCTGGGATTTCTCCACTGAAGCCTGCTGGAACAAACAACATTTGTTTGAACAGGGCATGTAGCGTGGGTTTGCTTCGCGTGCTCCCTCCTGTGCCATGCGCATTGTCACCAAAGCTGGGCTAGGAGCTGTGGGAGCAGCATGGGTGTGTGGTGGTGGCATCCATGAGCATTTGTGCTAAAACACTGGGACTTGAAATAATTCACCAAATACACTTGCAAACACCTGTGAGACACAAGCAACCATGTGGCAAAATTCCATGCATGCAAGGACAGCTGGAGAGCAGCGATGAGCGAACAGCACTGTGGGCGCGATGGGGCAAGTGAGTGAGCAGAGAGACACCACATTGCAAAACCACCTGTGGGCTGCAGCTTCACCCTGCTGCCTTCACACACATGCACAGAACCCCTAGCTGCACTCCACTTGCACATGATCCTCTGACCCAAGGAGCCAGGCAAGAAGTGCAGACAGTGCTGGCAGTGCCTGGATCCCATGAGCCAGCCCTGGGCCAAGCTGACAGGCAGTGCTGCCTTTTGGCTGTAGTGGGAGCAAACCGGCGCAGGTACAAACAAGATTTATCTTTCCTGTTGGAACACATTCATCTGCAGATTAGCAGCTGGTCTGCACACACCGAGTCTAGATACCACCAGTTAACTCTTTGGTGCCAGCCTGCAGCCCTCCTGCTAGGCAAAACACCTACACAGCAACAGTACCCAGCTCTCCAGCCAGCATCCTGTTCCTCTGGGAACAGTGTCCTGTGCTTCAAGCACACAGGTGCCAGAGGCACACTGACCTGATTTTAAAAATTTTTTTCTTTAAGTTTTGAGGCAGAGAAGGAGAAACATCTATAAAACAAGAGTTCCCTTTCCTAGAGGACAGTAAAGCTAAGTGTTTCTGGACCAAATCCAAGAAGGCTCTGTTAAATTCCCAGTTTCCAATTTTTATAGACAAAAAGAGGCCAAAATCTTCAAAAGCAAGCCCACAGCAACCCGCTACAGCTCCTGTTCCAGATTTAGAGCCAGCTACATCTGAAATCTAATTATCTCTCTGCAACTCCCTGTGCAGTCAAGGCAGAGAGGGATCTCCACAAAACAATTCCTTCAACTTGCCTTAAACACCTACCCTGTGAGATGTGACCGACTCCCTCACATACCCAGCACCCAGAGATCTCCCACAAAAAGGACTCCAGATCTCATCTTCTGTGACTTGAGTCAGACTGCATCCTCACACTTGGCAGAACAGCCTGTCCTCCCAAAGATTAGCTTCTTCAAATACCTGGAGGTGAAAGAACATCTTCAGGCTGAGAGAATTGGGGCTCTTCAGCCTGGAGAAGAGAAGGCTTCGAGGGGACCTGATAGTAGCCTTCCAGTATCTGAAGAGGGCCTACAGGAAGGCTGGGGAGGGACTATTTACAAGGTCTTGCAATGACAGGACAAGGGGCAGTGGATTTAAACTGGCAGAGAGGAGATTTAGACTGGATATTAGGAGGAAGTTCTTTACAGTGAGGGTGGTGAGACACTGGAACAGGTTGCCCAGGGAGGTCGTGGATGCTCCCTCCCTGGAGGTGTTCAAGGCCGGACTGGATGAGGCCTTGAGTGAGCTGTACTAGTGGGAGGTGTCCCTGCCTATGGCAGGTGGTTGGAACTAGATGATCCTTGAGGGCACTTCCAACCTTACCATTCTATGATTCAGCACATGTTGACCCTTAGCAGCAGATCAATCAATGAGAGGAGGCAATTTCACACTTTGTGCTATATATTCCTTTCTTCCCCTAGATTATGGCAATCTAATAACTGAAATTCCCGTACAACCATAGAGCAGTTTGCTTTCCCATTCATTGGATCCAGAAATGCTCCTTGTTCAGGGACAGGTCCTGAGACAAACAGGAGGTGACTCACTCTCATGGCTAGCCAGAGAAGGACTCCTCTTCCCCACTGTGGTGTGCTGCATCTCCAACCTGCAGCAGGAGTGTTCCTGGGCAGTGAACACCAGTCATGGTGCTGCATAAACAATGCTGGTGGTTTGGAAGACAAGTGTTGACGCAGCCATTGGAGAACTCTTGGACACTCAAGATGGAGAGGACTGGCCGCTCATTCTGCAAGGAAGGGGCGGGGGGAAAAAAGCAAAACATCTGCAAGGGACACAGTCCCTAGCAAAGTCAAGCAGGAGGCTCTGTGGTTTTCAAACACAAGGCAAAAGGACAAAGCACTGTTGGCTGAAAGCAGAAGAGGAAAAAGCACAAAACCAAAAGAAAAATATGGCTGCTGGATCCTACCTGAAAGGCAATCCATGCTGCCTAAATAGCTCTTCAGTCACTGCAGCACCCTCACCTCTCTTCCCCATTTCTTTCTGGATACAGAACAACATCCTTCAAGAGCTGCCATTCCTGTCTCTCTAGAGCAAATAAATAAAATGTAATTAAGCCTAAATTTCCAGGGATGGCTGGATGTGGAACCACCTGTGAAGCAGTAGTGCTGTCCACACCAGTGTATGTCCCGGGAGACCGGGCATGTTGGTGAGCACTTTAGAGGACTCTGCACAAGACAAAGCAGGAAATATCTGTGCAACATTTCTTGAGATCCTTCCCATCCTTAATCGGTGGAAGAACAGAAATAAATCAGAGATGTAGTTGCATCATAAAGTGAGAGATTAATGTTTTTCTGGCCCATTCTTCCAGCACAAGAGGATGGAACTGTGGATCCCCACCACATCAGTAGAAGCCATTCCAATTTTCTGAGCAGCAGGCTCAGGCAGGATGAACAATTTGTAAGGGATTGAACTAGCATGAAGGGGAACAGTCACTGTGCCAGGACATTTAGAGAAAAGTCGATTAAGAAAATGGGCTGGTTGCCTGCACAACAGTATCACAGGGTAGGTAGCACACAAAATCAACTGTTAGGATAGATTTGCAGACAAAATCCTGGCACAGTGGTGTTGCCTATGTGTGGTGGAAAGATTTGTATACTAAGGCATTGATACCAGCAAAAGGCAGAAAGGTAGGTGGCAAGAAAGGAATGGAAGGGGCACCCTCTGGCAAAGACGGTAGGAATCACTTTTGAGCCATAACCTGTGTCCACCCACTCAGGCAGCTCAGTTTGCCCACGACATCAAATGTGCCTTCTCATCCTGCACAGACCACTATATTCCAGACTCTAACCTGAGGTGCCAACTCCTACCTCTGTTGATTTGGGCCAGGACACCTACATCCCACATGTTGCCCCTTGGATGGAAAAAGTAGCTCCTGAGCAGGACTGCCTCCTAACCACTAAAGGTTCATGTGAAAGTCAGCCCTGGAAGCCAAATTTATAAACAAATTCTTCTACCAGCTGAGCCTGTGTTTGCTCAGCCTTACCCCAGACCTCCAGCTGGGTTTCCAGAGTTCTGTGGTTTCTTTCTTCATGCTCATCTCCAGCAACTGCTCCTATTTGCAGTTGATTTCCCCTCTAAATCTTTATCACAGTCTCACAGTATCACCAAGGTTGGAAGAGACCTCAAAGATCATCAGGTCCAACCCATTACCACAGACCTCAAGACTAGACCATGGCACCAAGTACCACGTCCAAACGCGCCTTGAACACCTCCAGGGACGGTGACTCCACCACCTCCCTGAGCAGCCCATTCCAGTAGCCAATGACTCTCTCAGTCAAGAACTTTCTCCTTACCTCGAGCCTAAACTTCCCCTGACGTAGCTTGAGACTGCGTCCTCTTGTTCTGGTGCTGGTTGTCTGAGAGAAGAAGGTAACCTCCCCCTGGCTACAACCACCCTTCAGGTAGCTGTAGACAGCAAGAAGGTCCCCCCTGAGCCTCCTCTTCTCCAGGCTAAACAATCCCAGCTCTCTCAGCCTCACTTCATAGGACTTGTGCTCGAGGCCTCTCCCCAGCCTCGTTGCTCTTCTCTGGACACGCTCAAGCACCTCAATGTCCTTCTTAAATTGAGGTGCCCAGAACTGGACACACTGCTCAAGGTGTGGCCTAAGCAGTGCAGAGTACAGGGGGAGAATGACCTCCCTGCTCCTGCTGGCCACACTATTCCTGATTCGTACTCATATCTGCCTACTCATAGTGGGATTTTGCAATGCAGAGGTTATCAGCTCCCAAAGGCAGGTTTCTATGGCAGCTCATCACCCTCTGCTTGCATGAGACCACATAAACCCGGCCAATACCCCCAAATCAGGAATCTGCTGCTCTATAAACATCTGGGAGCATATTGTTAGACCCAGCCGCCTGGTCACTGAGGATTTCCAGTATTTCAGTGGACAGAGGAATGGAGTGCACCCTCAGCAAGTTTGCAGATGACACCAAGCTGTGTGGCACAGTCGACTTGCTAGAGGGTAGGGATGCCATCCAGAGGGACCTGGACAGGCTGGAGAGGTGGGCCCAGGTCAACCTCATGAAATTCAACAAGGCCAAGTGTAAGGTCCTGCACCTGGGTAGGCATAATCCCAAGCACAAATCCAGGCTGGGTGGTGAATGGTTGGAGAGCAACCCTGAGGAAAAGGACCTGGGGGTCTGGGTTGATGAAAAGCTCAACACG
>VWZE01017635.1:213451-292043 GCA_013396675.1 Eubucco bourcierii
CCCTCAGCACAGGAAGGACATGGAAGTGTTGGAGCGGGTCCAGAGGAGGACCACGAGGATGATCAGAGGACTGGAGCAGCTCTCCCATGAGGACAGGCTACAAGAGTTGGGGCTCTTCAGCCTGGAGAAGGCTTCGAGGAGACCTGATAGTAGCCTTCCAGTATCTGAAGGGGGCCTACAGGAAGGCTGGGGAGGGACTATTTACAAGGTCTTGCAACGACAGGACAAGGGGTAATGTATTTAAACTGGCAGAGGGAAGACTTAGACTGGATGTTAGGGGTAGTTCTTTACAGTGAGGGTGGTGAGACACTGGAACAGGTTGCCCAGGGAGGTTGTGGCTGCTCCCTCCCTGGAGGTGTTCAAGGCCAGGTTGGAGGTGGCCTTGAGTGAGCTGTGCTAGTGGGAGGTGTCCCTGCATATGGCAGGGGGTTGGAACTAGACTACCTTTGAGGTCTTTTCCAACCTAAACCATTATATGATACTATGATTCTAAAAGCCACCTCAGTATGGTAACAGAGTGTTGGGAGGGAGGAGAAACTTCACCAAATTTGAGTTCAAAATTCTCCAGGACCATCTGCTGAGGACCACCACTGAGGCATCTGTCCAACCACTCAGACCTTTGCTGGCAGTACAGCCCTGCTCTCCCTGGCTTAACATCTCTTCCAGCTCAGGAAGCCTCATAGTAGCTATCAACACAAGAGACAAAAAGGAAATGTTTTCAGATTTAAAAGTAACACGAAACCAAGCAACCACTAAATTGCCTTGTAATCGCAATCATTATATTTGTTGGAAGGAAACAGAAAAAGACCCAGTTAAGCACTATGTACTGAGCATTTTAAAGCTAAAAATAGCAGTGACAACATCTGCAGGGAGAAGGGAGTTTGAACAGAAAGCAAATGATCACCAGCAATTATTTCCAAATTATTTTAAGTAAGTGCCCTGAAATTGGAAAAGGCAACACACCTACAAACCCCTGTCCCAGCTCAGAGGAGAAATAGCAACAGGTAAAGTATTTTGGAGAGGGGAGAAATGAAGCCAAACATAACGAGAAGTCAGAAGTTAGGAAAGATCAAATATCTATAATGAAGCCAAGTGTCCTTTTGGGAGAGTTAACACTTCTCTGTACTGACAGAGAAGAATAACAGATTTTGAAGAGAGGATTCCTCATCTCCTCTAATAGTTCAGCTTCCCAGACCAAATGGTGTCTCCTGGTCCACAAAGGAATCCCCTCTGCCAGTGAATATTTCTGACACATTACGTGGTTCAAAGGTTAATTCGGTTCTGAGATGTCGGAGAGTTGGTTATACTTCAGCAACAGCAGAGAGTTATAATGTAAGAGCATGCTGAAATAGATAAGGATATGCTTTTCATTTCATTTAGGACAATGCTAAAACTGAATTGTGTTCTGTGCACTCTCCATGAACCATAGCTGTGCGTTAGCTCCATCACGAGGAGATAATTCCTCCCAAGTTACACCCAGGGTGCAGTGCCAGACATCAGCTTAATTAATGCCTGTAGCTGCAAATCCATATAGCTTCTTCTCAAGCTTATAGAAATCTGAGCATTAAAGATCCCTGAACAATGGTTGCTGATTTTCAACTAGTTTTGGATGTCAGGAGAAATTCCACAAGGCTGGAAGGAAACTGATATTTTGCCTGTTTATAATATATATATATATATATATATTTAGAGAGACTGGATCATTATAGGCCTGTCAGTCTGAAAGTAATCCCTGGGAAAATAATAGTTGGTATAGAGTTTAAAAGATACTAATTCAAATCAATGCAGTCATGGAAAACAGATCTCATGAAACTGACTCTCATTTTAATAGACTACATTTTTCCTTGATAGAGCAATAGCATTACCACTGGTCCACACTCACTCAGATTGGGCCAGTCCTGATCTGAATAAGAAAACAGAGTACCAGCCTAGTGTGGCTTAAAACTTATTAAAACCTGGCTAAATGCTTCAGTATGTCCCTGGGAACAGGAACTCTTTGAGGCAGCAGGGTGCCACTGGTATCTCACATTGGCTCTGGTTAGAGCAAAAGCTGGGCAATAAGAGCCCAGCTTACTGCTTACTAATAGCCTGGGCAGTAAGAGCATTACTGAGCCCATGGATGAGGGTGATGAAAAGATTAAAGAGTCACTGCTAGAAGAGGAGGCTGCAAAGCTAAGAAGCAGTGACAAGAATCACCTGATGGAATCAAACAAGCAGCAGCTCAGTGCCAGACACAGCACAGCTGAAGGCTGAGGGGAAGAGCCACTCTGATAAACACAGCAGGAGCACCGGGGGTGGCTTGAAACGGGCAGCAACAGCCTCAGGTGCTCAACAGGAAGAGTAGAACACTGCTGTGGCTGTTGCAATGACTGCTCCAGTTTGGCAAATGCTGGATGAGAGGCATACATGGCTCTGCCCCATGGCCCAGGTGCGATCTCACTGCAGCACCAGGAGCCCATGGCTCTTCCCTGATGCTCCCTCAGCACCTCGTGTCTGCAAGGTTATCAGGGATCAGGTCCAGGCCTACCAGCAATTCACTTGGAAGATAAAGCAGACAAACAATGCTGGAAATAAAGCCTATGCTTTTTAGCCCCTGGAACAATCATCGTGAGATCCAGCCTGTCTGTCACCACAGAGGTTCAAAGCCAGGATCAAAGAGCAGACACTTCAGAAAAGGCTAATTCAAAGCAGCACTGAGCAAGAGTGACTTTGTCATCTCTTCTATGGGAATGCAGCTGACAAACGGTCACAGGTCATTCTTTCAGACCACGCAGCTAGCACCAGTTCCAAGCAGTTATTAAAAACCAAGTGAATAAGAAACACTGTGTTTTAAATCCACAGCACAGCAGCATTTGCCTGGTGTGAAAAGTGCCGGAGGAACTTGCACACAAGCTGCGAATGTAAGACACGAGATTATTAATAGCAACCTACAGCAACGCATGGATTCATCCCGAAATGCTGCATGGAAATCTGCTCCAGCGCAGCCAGCCCTTGGCATTTAGGCATCTACCACACTACCGCCATCACGATGGCCCTCGGGCTTCTGAGCGGCAGGAGGGGAGTAGGTGGCATTTGCCTCCTTCCTGCCGCAGTTTTGTTCCGGCCCCAGCCAGCCCGAGCTGCAGACCCACAAGAGGGCGGTCGGGGTTGCGTTTTCATTTCGACTGCAGCATTTTCCACCTTCACATCCTGGGGAAGCTCAGCACAAAGTCGTCCTTCATCTTCAGTGGCCACTTACAGCTCCTTTCTGAGAAGGGCGTAACCGACGTTACCATATGCCACAATATAGAGAGACAACAGAAAACCGCTGCAGCAGATGAAGCAGCTAATTACTGGTCCTAGTTTGTGGGGCAGCCTATTCTAGTCCTGCATCAGCCAGCAGGCCCCCATAGGACATGACTGGTCATGATGATGTTCATAAGATCAGAGTGTCCATAAAGCTGATGCTGAGTTTTAAAGACTGAACCTTCTTATCCTCTGTTTTTAACTCAGAAAATTCAAAGAAAATATACTACTAATAATTAATAAACATTAATAAAACAGTAATAATAATGTATTAATGTTTTGTTAACGTTTGTTAATAAGTATTAATAAAACAGCAATAAACATTAATAAATTTGTGCGTGTATGTATATGTATATAAAGATACAAACTATTAGACACAACTAAATCTTTCCACCTGAGAGCAAGAGAAATGTTACACCATTGTTGAATTCAGTTTTAAGACCATGGTCACCAGCACAAGTTTCACTTAAATCTAGATGCCATTGGCAAACTATCATTAATGTCACACAGTCGTGTCTTTGGCAGCACTTAAACTTCCTGTTTCTACCACCTTCACCTTTTTTTTTTTTCCCCTGCTCCTTCAAAACAAGGGCCACACAGTGCTGCCTTTCTCTTCTGCACAGCACAGCCCACAGGTGCAGAATCTTCTCATCTGTCCTCCTTTCCAGTTCTTCTACCCATCCCATCTCTGCACTCTCTCCTTCCTGTTCACCTTCTCTTCCCTCTTCCTTACCTCCTCACCCTCTCGTGCATATCTCCTCAGTCCCCCACCTTTCCTCACATGCTTGCTGCTACAGCATGGTGCTATCTCCCCTTACCTCCAAATACTTTCACTGCCTGGAGTTCTTTCTCTGGAAATCTATCCAAGATCCTTTTCAATCTGGCTTTGTTTTGTGTTTTAGATACCTTCTACAACCAAAGCAAAAAGATTCTGTGGGGAAAGAAAATACAACACTGAGAAGGCCAGTTTATGTAAGCCATACAAAAATAACTAAAAGGTTTCTCCTCTGCATTTGACCCTACAGAAGTCACAATTGCAAAATCCTTTTGGTAACACCGTCATACCAAAAAGCATCAGAAAAGGGCAGCCAAAGAGACACAGTCCCTTGCTTATATGGGAACTTGAAGGTCTTCACACTGCTCAGACAGGAAGAGATATTTACTCAGGTCCTACAAAGAGGGGACAGTGGTTAAAAGACAAGACAAAGACCAAAGAAGCTTCCACCAATAGAGAGAGACGGTCCTTTGGCTACCACTGCTGCAGCGAGCATCCTGCCCTCCCCGGTGGCCACCCACTAGAGGGAAGCAGCTGACGCAAGTTACTCTCCGGCAGCTACAAAGTTTCTGTAGGAACAGGATCAAGAGGGTCCGTCCCCTGCGAGATACCCCTGCCCTGAGAGAGCCCAGCTCTGCTGCGGCCGAGGTGAGGGGAACCCGCCAGGCAGGAGGAAGCACTCCAACTGCAGACCTTAGAGAGGACATTGACTTCGTGTCAGCAGCAAAGCCCCTGCTTCTGCTGTGGTTACGCAAGCGTTCTGTACTTCGATTTGGCACCAAAGCCTCTGCTCCCGTTTTATCGGCTCGCGTTCTACCTGCTTCCTTTGTTCGCGTGACTTCTACGGCAGCCCCGTACCTTCATTACACAGATCTCACTTCCCCACACAGTTCTAGGAGCAATGACAAGACAGAGCCACAGGGTCGCGCAACGTGGTGGGGGACAAGCAAACACAAATTAGAGCCCTGCCTTGCCATTGCATGGTAGGTGTGGGGAATCAGGGCGATTTCCTTACCTGTCATCCTTTAGGGGACAATAGAAAGTGTTTCTTGTTGAAGTGCCACAAAAGAGTTATGATGGCAGGAGAGTCATACAGGGAAACAGTCTCTCCTAGGATGCAGTGCTTGCAGCCCAGACAGCAGCTCTGGGCCCTCAGGCTTGGGCTGTGCCATGTCTTTGGCCACAGCTGCCACGTTCCTCTGGCTGACCTGAATGCATGAGACTAACTCGTTGGTGTGGACTTGAGCTCCGAGATTCGCTCTGTGCTTGCCAAGGTAGTCCCTGAACACAGCTGCTAAGTTAACCCTGCTCTGGCAGGCATACCAAAAGAATACATTTAAAAAGAGAGAATTCATAAAAATATCTTTCCACTTCAGCTGGCTCCCCTGCCGTAGCTACATTTCAGCAGCAGACAACAGTAGCAACTAAAATACACTGAGAGGTCAAGATCTTGCTAGCAATGAGGAAGGTCAGGGATGACATGACAGTGATAATCCAGACAGAAGTGACAGCTCTATCAGTAACTCAAGATCATCCATGTAGGCAAGCTCTTCCATATATAAGCACTTTCTCAAGATCAAGTTAAAATGTTCTACCTACCTCCTGTTATTCTCAAGGTCTTCCACCTATTTTTGATGTTTACTAGGTAACTGAATGAAGGTTGTTGAGGCAAAGCAGATCAAGTTACAGAGGTTAAATCTGCGCTGTAACTGGAAAAATGCATGTGTCACAAATGTGCATTCATCGTATGTCCTCTATTAACCACATGGAAACAGCCTTAATTCCCCTTAAAAAGTTCAAAAGCTAGAGTGACAAACTATTACCGTTAGCAAAGATTCACAAGTACAGAAAGCTCATGCAATGCTCTTCTGGAAACAGAAGTGAAAGAAAGAGTTATTGCAAATTATCCTTGTCTTTCACCCAATTCCTGTCAAACAATACAAACCCTTTCAAGTGCATCTTCTCTTACCTAGATGAAGACACGTGAAATTTAGACAGTTACTTCCACCTGAGCAAAAACAACAAAGCAGAGTTCAAAGCTGGCAGGCAACAAGCCTCTAGTTTTGACCTGAAGGTAGATCGGGTAGTTGCGCATAATTTACTCAAATTTTACACCCAAGTTCAGAGGCCATCTCAGCTAAGACCAAAACAAGACAGCCAGATCAGCTCCCTATTGTACAACTGCTGCAGCCACGGGTGACAGCAGTGGGAGACTCTGTGCTGAGAGGCACCCATTTGCTGTCCTGACCTGCAATGTAAAGAGGTGTACTGCTTACTGGCAGTTGCTATCAGGGACATAACAGAGGTTGCTTGACAGAATTGAGGCTGTTCAACCTGGAGAAAAGAATGCTCCATGGAGACCTTAGAGAGGCCTTCCAGGACCTAAACAGGCCTAAAAGAAACCTGGGAAGGGACTTTTTCACAAGGGCTTGTTGTGATGGGATGAGAGAGAATGGATTTAAGCTTAAGAGTGGATTTAGACTGGCTGTTAGGAAGCAATTCTTTCCAGTGAGGGTGGCGAGACACTGGAAAAGGTTGCCCAGGGAGGTCACGGATAGCCCTTCCCTGAAGGAGTTCAAAGCCAGGTTGGATGAGGCCTTGAGCAACTTGGTCTGGTGGAATGTGCCCCTGACAATGGCAGGGAGGTCGATGATCTTCAAGGTCCCTTCCAACCTAAATCATTTTACGAATTCTATGATGATGGACAAGAACCCATTTCAAGAAATTGAACAGGAGCTCAGTTAGAAATGGGAAGACAGCAGTTTTACAAAGCACAACATAATGATGATATCAAAGAGCAATTTTATTTAGCTTATTTGGCACAAAACTTACAAGAACTGTTTTGTTCCCTTCTTAAATTTAGTACAACTAGCAAGGAAAAAGAAAAGGCATACTAATACATTTAATTAGCTGTACAGCAAGTGAAATGTAGAAAGAGGCACCAGAAAGATCTACCAAAAAAATCAAAGTGCATGAAAAATCCCTACTCTGAGCGCCTCACGGTATTGTATTAAGGCACCACTCCTTTAGAAGGTTTACTGAATACATCAGGTGTGCAACTTCTTGGTTTGGAATGTAAGAGTCCTTCAACATGTATCGGAACTGAATACTGCAGCCTCTGAATGGAACAACACTTCTCTCTCTTAGTGTTAAATGGAGAGACTTCTTTCTGCCCAAAGCCATCTCTCAGCCAGGAGCGTCACTGTCACATCCCTTGAAAAAAGCCAGCACAAGTTAGAGTGACCAGCATTCTACTTCAGAGTTCTAGAGTTCTACACTGTAGTATATACACTGGGCCTACTAATTCTTTATCATGGATTTACAGAAAAGAAATGCTGCAGAGACAAAAGTAACATGGGACGTATCAGCAACTGTTTGTCAAAAGGACATTTAAGGATTTCCTGGGGTATCTCTTAAAAAACAAACAAAACTCCCTCAAAATCTGAGTAGTGTTATAATCCAGAATTACATACTTCAACAGAACATTACAAAGCTTCCTTTAGGACTAGCAATCAAGTCTGACAAACCCCACAAGACTTCAGGGACATATGTAGAAAAAGCCCAACAGCAGACAGTGGTGAGTGTTTTTCATGACTGGAAACATTTAATGCCAGTACCTGTAACTGCCAATCATGTCGTACTGGTGTGTATATATATATATACACATATACACACACACATACACAGAAACATCATTAACAAGAGCCAAACAGACACCTTGATTCATTGTGGATTCTGCACATCACTGCTCTTAAGTACTACAGAAGTTGCACCAGGTTTATTTCAGCATCTTCATGAAGAACTATTCTTTTGAGAACTGGACCAGTTCAAGAAAAGGTACCACAGGCCAGACTCGCACCTGGCATAAACAGGTTCCAACAGCCAAACAGAAGTTGCATCTGCCTCTTACCAGCTTTGACTTTGGCTTGCTGCTCAGCTGGATCACAGTCTCCTTGACTTGCAGGAAACATGTGATAACAAGTCAATGCCCATATCAAAATTTAAATGGGAACCAGATAATGCAGAATATTTTATCAAACCATTGTACAACACCTCTACTGTAGAGTTTCAAACATCTCAGGAACTTAGGACTGCTTAACCTGAACTCTGGAAAAGCTCTTTTCTCCATGGACACACAAAGGCATTTAAACACCGGCCCTTGCCGTAACAGTACTTCATTTTTGTCCCCTTACGGTATAGACCTCAAGAACACAACTCTGTCCCTCATTATAAAGCCAAAGCACCCTTGAGCATTAAAAATTCTAAATAGCAAGGGCTGAAAAGAAGGGCATCTGGAAGTGATCTACATGTTACAGGGCATGGTGTTTCACAAGTCTCAGTACAGTTCAGTTTGTATTTTTTTGGGGATAACTTTCCCTATAGCTTTGCCCCAGTACAGAGCTGTAGTTTTCAATAGGTCTTTTACCCCTGAATTATTTGCTACCACATATAAAACATACCACAAAAGTGGCAGTCAGGGTTTAACATTTAAAAACTTGTCCTCTTCATCCTTTATTAACAATTACAATCAGCGGAAAGAAAAAACTATTCACTCGAGTCATTTATTACATGATTTGTATGTAAGTCATGTAGCAACTTAACATTGGTGTTAAACAGTTGTGCTTCCATCTTCTGGCACTTGGAGGAGGAACTAATTTCCAGATAATCACATCTTGCTGAAGCATTCTTTTGCATTTGTCCAAACTTGAATTCCCTTTTAAAAAAAAAAAAAAGGTTAAAAATCAATAGGTGGAAATATACATTGCTTACAAACCTCACCAACTGACTTTCTTCCACAGAAGACTCTACAAAACAAGTCTCACCGAAGGTCGCACAAGAACAAGGCAGAGACCACACGGGAGTGGGACCACATGGCCTGTGATCTCTCAACATTAAACACGTCACTGAGATGAAGCAGTATGGAATACACGTGGTGGGGGTTACACTAGTGACTTCCAGCCTTCTGTGACTGCAATGTCCCCAGTTATTGAAAGTTTGCATTGCTCCCCTACTGATGCGACTAAGACTGGCCTGGTCTTCCAGATGCCAGACACTACCTTTTTGCACATGCTGATCTGCATAACCGCGTAGCTTATGAGTGCCTCCTTCAAGTCGTGGTTTTTCTGCTCTTTAAACCGTTCAATGTCAGCCCAGGCACTTTTCACAAAGTCTCTGCAATTAAAGAAACATTTCTGTTACTAAGTGCTTTACAGGTTCCACCCTCAGCTCATCTTCCTTCCTCTGGACTCTCATCAGAGAAGCTATGTATGACAAAACGTTTCATCTTCCAGTCAGTAAACCAAGCCCTGTTACGCATCTCACAATGTCCTCATTTTACAGTTCCCACTACTACCCAATTCTCCATCTTCTTCTGAAGGCTTTTAAGCTATAGAATCAATTTCACAGGAAGAGTTGGATTGTTTGGTTGGTTTGTTGGTTTTTTGCCCCACAAGTATCACTGCAATATATAATGAAGACAACTCGGAATACACTTTTCTCCCCGCTCAGACTCTGTTGAGGTAACTACGTATCTTTAACACTCAACACAACAACACTGCATGTTTCTTTTCCAATTGTCTAGTCAGAATCTTCATCTTTCTAACATGAAAACTCACTTATCAGAATTTGAGACACACAAATACAACAAATATTTACAATGCAAATTTGACTTGAACAATTCACTTGAGGAACTAATTCCATGGTTTGGTGATGTGCCTCCAGGTCCCCTTAACTAAAGTGAGGTAGTTCTCTGTAATTCATAGCTTTCATTTCTGCTGGGCTATATATACAAGGCAAGTATTCACTTGAAAATTGCTTCCAGAGCTATAAAAGCACATCTCTAGTACTTCTGTCAAAAAGATTAAGAAATCATATTTACTGAGCACCTTGTTGTTCATGAACCAGTCTAACGTTTCCAGCTCTAACCTTAACATATTAGGATTACTCCTTGTGTTACATAATGAACATGTTCTGACACAATCAATCACAGTGCTTTAGGAATACTAGTTCCCATTTTTCATGTTTGCATTCTTGAAGATTTCATTAGAGCACCAAGAAGCAGCTACTCAGACAACCTGCCAGAATTTCTAACCTCTTTCCAACAGGAGACAGTTGTCCCCTATATGAGAAGTTGCAGGACACAAGCTCAGGACCCATACATCTAAACCAAACTAAATACTGGATTTGGAGCAAATCAGCTTTTGAGTTTTAGGCTATTCAGCTGCAGGCCTACAAGTCCACCTGTTAAACATATTACTAGCTGAACATAAAAGCATTCAAGTCAACCATTACAGTGGGCTCAGAAACTGGGAAAGCCATCAGGTTTTACATAAGCCATACGCTCACACCAGAAGCTAGCTGCATGTACTGTACTTTATTTCACAACTTGCAGCTGACAGGAGCTTTTATAGACAGCTCATAAACACCAAGAATATATTAAAAACACTTATAAAATGCAAACACCTTCAAGAGCACCCAGTCAAGAACTTTTGTAAAGACAAGTCTTGTGCTTTCTTGGAAAAAGTCAACCCTGTTTACCTGCTCTCCAGATTTTTGGACTTGAGTTGCTGTTCTCCTTCCTGTATCTGCTCTTCTAGAACCTTTATCTTGGCTTCCCTCTGCTCAGGGGTTTCCTGCCCAAAGAGCTTGCTGGTCATGCCTTTCAGAGAGAATGTTCTCACAGTCTACAAAAAAACAAACCAAGAGATGCTCGAGGTTTGGGATTGCTGAGCATGGTCAGAAGACATTATGTGGGTTTTAACAACATTTGGGCTTATTCATATTACTCAGCTGACATTTATTTATTTATTTATTTAACTTCTATTTCATGAATGAATTTTTTTGTAATTGATAAGTAGCTATGGTGGTATGGGAAGGAAGAAAATGGTGGTCTGTGGACTGGACCATAAGTGAGTCATTCCACTGATTACGGTAACATTGCAGAGCAGTTTTCCTACTCAAATATGAAAGAAACTAAGTCTTGCATTCTGTATGAGAAAGAAGAGCCATGAAGTAGTTCCATATGAAATATCAACAGATCCCATAGCAGTATTAGGAATTCTAAATTATTAAAGCATTATCTGAAAATGCTGAAGTAATATCATCTTCCATATAAAGGAGACTAACATCACATCAGTAACATTCACCTTTCAAAAGGAAGAGGAAGCCTTTCAGAATTTTCAGCTTTTTTTTTTTTTTTTAATTCAGGATAAAGCTGTTGGTGTTATTCTGCTCAAGTCATATTTCCTGCAATCCTTTACTTAGTATTCAATAAAAGAAGTTGATACAAACAACTTACGTCACCAAGAACCAAGTCACTTTAAGCCTCAGATTCCTACAACTCATATGATATTGCCTCTCATAAGCAGCAGCCAGCAATGCTATTGCCATTTAAATGTCATTCTAAGTAACTTGGCTCAAACAAACAAACAAAACAAAACAAAACGGCATCCTGGGGAAGAAAGTGAAACAAAGAGACTCACTCCTGTTGCCAGTTCCTCACACTGCTGTTTCTTAGTTGTTAGGTCCTGTGCAGCCATTTCCAAATCGTATTGCATTAGTTCATGTTTCCTGCAAACTGCCCTGAGAGGCAAGAAATGAAAGACTTGTCACATAATACTTTTTTTGGCTATGTCTCTCTTCATTTACACTTTACAAACAGCATTGTAGGTTGTGTTGGGTTTGGGGTGGTGGGAGGTGTTGTTTTGTGGTGTTTTGGTTGGGTTTTTTGGCAGGCAGCACATTCAGTTATTTAGTTAGCTTGAATTCAACACTTATCATGGAATGCACAACACTAAATACTGTAGCTAAGTAAGCTTGATTCAGAAGTATAAATCTCTTAGCTCAGTCTGCTCCTCTTTTTAGGCTAATTCAAAGACACTCTCAGCAATGCAAGCCCTACCACCTACTTGAGAAAATCACTGTAAAATAATTTTATTCAAAACACAGAAAAATCACAACTATGACAAAAGGAATCTGGAGATGACACCTGTCACAGCAGCAACATTATCAGTCAATCATAAAATACTTCACTTCATTTTTCACACAACAAAATGAGCAAGTGTGCTTCTAGATTCAAACAGTGCCTTTTATCTGGAACAGAGGAGTTTCCTCTGACTACCTGCAGCAAGCCCAAATCCTGTGTGGGCTGATGATGTTACATCCACATTCCACTGCTGGATGCATACAAATCTCCCAGGAGAGGCTCTGGGTTCCTGCACAGCAGCCATCACACTTGCCAACACAATTCTCCACAGCACTCTCCAAGAGGTTCAGAGTCAGCCATAGAGAGCACAATAATTTTAGGCATAATCTTAAAGCACACAGCAATTTGCTTTTGTATTCAAGCTTGTAGGAGAGTAATGGCTAATGTGGAAAAAAACACACAAACAAAAAACTCAAACAACTAAAACTGTACGATACTGTACAGCAGATAAAACTTGTTGGAATTTACAACAGCTGTAGCAGCTCTGTTCAGCCTATCTCATTTGAAAGTTGAAGTTCTCAGCACTTTGTGAAACAGTGTAACCAGAACAAATCAACAGCAGCATTTACTCCTGCAATACACAGATCTTAATATTTCTGATATTTCACTGTTGATCAGCTCAGTTTTAACTTGTATTGCCACCTACATGGCCATCAAATGAGTAAACAAAGTATGAGGTGAGAATATGGAGATTGTACAAAGCTGAAATTTCCATTTCTCTGACAACAGGATACCAAACTAAACTCAACATCAACATAATACCAGAGGAAAGGACTACAGTTTTTATCTGAGCTGTACACTTCAGCACATACCGTAGTGCTTCTGCATAGAAGAGATATTCTTTCAGCTGATCTGCATAATGTTCCTCTTCTTCCAGTATGTCATCAATAGAAGCTGCATATCTGGTGAAAACAGCCATGGTTAAATATGAGGTCCTTTAATTCAACCTTGAAAGACTACACATACAGTGACAAGGGAGGACACCTGTTTGACAGAAACATGAGTCACAAAGTAAAACAGCAAAAGGCACTTCAAAAAGGGTTTTTCCTTTGTTTTAATTAAACTCATGACCAGCTAATATAAACATCCTTGCAGTCCCGTTTATTTGATTGTTACTGCAGTGAATCTTTTGACAAGTTCAACATCTATTTTAAGTTTCCTGCTGAAGATAGGGTAGTTTTTCTTAGAGGAAAGAAAAACAATTTATTCCTTCTCTTCAGTGGACTGTCAATAGGCAGAACCAAGGCAAAAAAAAAACCAAAAAAACCCCACAATGCCGAAGAAATCCTGCAAGGCTTAAAGCCTTAAGGCATAGGAACATGAACATCACTGCCTTCTGAAAAGCAAAGAGGCTGCTTTCATTATTCATTAGTCAGCCTGAGTAAGAGAGGACTCGCAGCAGTGCTCTGAGCACAACTTTAAGGCCCTCAGTTCCATGAAAGTTGGTTGCTTTGTCTGCTGTGTAAGCCAGGCATATCGATTCAGAGCAGTAAGAACTTTAAACCTTCCTTGTGGGGAGAAATTTGAAGTACAACTACCCAGCTCTTGCACTCACTGAGAGTTTTGTCATTTAGGCTGAATTCTCCTAAAAATGGCAGAAAGCACTTCTAGCTTATCTTGCTCAAGTTCTCATGAACCAGGATGACTGCACATGGCCTACAGCTGAGAGGTTAACCGTATGTCTCATTTGGCACAGTGACAGAAATAGCATGCCACTTCAGCCTGCATTACAGGGCCTGCCACTGGAGATAAACAGGATGAATGGGATCCCATCACCTGTTCTGCCAACTCACTCTGGATTTTCAAGTCTGTGACAATCCCTTGCACAGCTGCAGGTTCCCCTTAAGCAAGTCTATGTCCACAGTTTTCCAGTGACCAGCATAATGCAACCCAAAATTGAATTACAGCACCTCCTGTAGCTTTAAAGTTTTTGCAAAGTCTTTGAGGTTTTCTCTTTCTTCCCATGCCTCTCCAGCACCTGGTTCTATGGCAGAAGTGGCACAGTTTAAAGATGAAAGAAACTGGTAATATGACTTCGGAGAGAACAAGAAATCCTCCTGCAAACTCAAAAAAACCCAAGAAAGTTGCATCTGAGAAACTGAGGGAGACACTCCTGCTCAAATTTATCATCCTCAGGCCTGCTCAGTAGGGCATGCAAACTAAGACTCTTCAAAGAGGAAGTAGCTACTTGCAGAGTAACTGGACAAAAGAGAAAAAAATGAGGATCAGTAAAGGTACCCATCTGTTCATAAACGTTATAAGCTGGCAAGTAAGATTAGTTTTGATGCTCTGCAAAATCAAAAGACATGACACATCTAGGAAAAGCCCTACCAAGGCTACTGGTGATAAATAAGCCTAACATATGAATTGACCAGCAACAGCTGATTAAGTAGAAGGGATAAAAGAACAAGCAGAATGAGAATTCACATTATGAATCAAAGTAAAGTACTCCAAACTGTTGAAAGATATACTTGTTCTGAAAAAAAGTCCTGCAGCTACACAGGTCATAAGTGACTTGCCCTCTCTATTTTTATAAAGTTCTGAAATGCTGTAATTTTAGTACAGTGGTTTCAGTTCTCAGGGCAGCAAATGGACCACATTTCAGTTTCAAGAAGGTTCTAAGTTTAGAACAATGCTAGAGCTCATCTGTGGCAGACATCTCTCTCAAAAACCCCACCAAACAAAGCCCCACCTGACCTAGACATATTTTTCACAACACTGAAGTACCATTTGAAAAAAAAACAAAGTAGTAAGATGAACTGTATTTCTGTCTGTCTAAGATAAAGTTTAAATAGTTGTTTGTCTTAAGCAGACAGAGAAACCAGAGGAAATCTTGGGAGGAACCACTGCAGTAAGCTCCAAACCTAATAGGTTCCTAGTCTTTGTGGGAACTGTCATCTAAAGCTCTGTTTCAGTTTAGACTGGTTCCACCTGTAATGACAGTCTAGATACAGAGATAGAGGGTCACCCATTAACAGCATAAAGGACACAAGTCAAAGGTTTGGCATTTTGTTCTTTCATCTTTTAAATGCCAGGATTACAGACATTCACTGGAGCTCTCTCAAGTGTACTCTGTTGTTTTCTATCACTTTAGCAAGCCTCATCTTGTTACATAGCACACACCCAGAGAAGCTTTGGGATTCCTCTCCAAATATTAAGCAGTTTTAACTCATACTAAACAATAACAACTCAAAAGTTTAAATAAACATCTCGTAAAGACTACAGCATATGGCTGAGATGGAGAATAATTAAATTAGTCTTCAAGTTTAACACCAGTATTAGGCAACCCTCTTGAAGTAGCTTTTTGATGTGATAAACTCCTGTCTAATGTTGTGGGAATGGTAGCTGAACTGGTAAGTTACACTTTTAAGAGACTGCAGATATGATCCCTACTGGTAGGAGACCACATGAGTCACTAAGTTCCTAAATCTCACATCTGCTACTTCTTGCTTGATTGTCACTAAGAGGTCAGTGTTGTACAAGAGTGCTAGCGCAGAACAGACAATGAAAGCTACACCAGACTTCATGCAGTGGTTAAAATTACTCAGAAACTCACCGCCATTATTTTTTATTTTTAACCCTAACTGTGTTACAGACAAATATTAAACATCTCCAATGCGTGAAGAGGCTTCAGCCTCCTGATCAAGGAGTGAAACTCACTTTTAGTTGGTTGTGTGTGTGTAGGTGTTTGATATGTCAATGTGGTGTATCTGAAAACCTGCTTGTGGCTTCTTCACTCCTCTATATTATACTCTGTCTTCATGATAATTCCAACTTCTGCATATTGCAGTAGGCGCTTATCATCATAGAATGGTAAGGTTGGAAGGGACCTCAAGGATCATCTAGTTCCAACCCCCTGCCATAAGCAGGGACACCTCCCACTAGTACAGGTCACTCAAGACCTCATCCAACCTGGCCTTGAACACCTCCAGGGAGGGAGCAGATGCAACCTCCCTGGGCAACCTGTTCCAGTGCCTCGTCACCCTCACTGGAAAGAACTTCTTCCTAACATCTAGTTTAGATCTCATCTCTTCCAGTTTAAACCCATTATTCCTCATGCTGTCATTACAAGACCTTGTAAATACTCCCTCCCCAACCCTCCTGTAGGCCCCCTTCAGATACTGGAAGGCTACAACAAGGTCTCCTCAAAGCCTTCTCTTCTCCGGGCTGAGGAGAGCCCCAACTCTCTCAGCCTGTCCTCATAGGAGAGCTGCTCCAGTCCTCTGAGCATCTTTGTGGCCCTCCTCTGAACTTACTCCAACAGTTCAATATCCTTCCTGTGCTGGGAGCTCCAGAACTGCACACAGTACTCCAGGTGGGGTCTGACAAGAGCAGAGTAAAGGGGCAGAATCCCCTCCCTTGCCCTGCTGGTCACGCTGCTCTTGATGTAGCCCAGGACCCTGTTGCTGTCTGGGCTGCATGTGCACACTGCAGGCTCATGTTGAGCTTTTCATCAATCCAGACCCCAAGGTCCTTTTCCTCAGGGCTGCTCTCCAGCCATTCATCACCCAGCCTGTATTTGTGCTTGGGATTAATCTTCCACCTCTACTTATAGAACTACTTCAGTTAGTTACTTCTGAAAGCAGAATGCATTGTCCATTACCTTATTCTCACCAGCGCTCTCTGCCTTAAAAAGGATAGGTTTTTTGGGTGCAGATCACCATATTAGCCAAGACATGGAAGTGTGAACAAATTATTCAGAGGAGTTCAAATTTTTAAAGATCTGCTAAGACCAGACTTATCCTGAAGTAGCTGACGGCCCAGTTTGGTGTAGGCCTTCAGATACTTCCACTTGACAAAGCATAATAGCACAGATGTAAACCTGCAGCGTAAGCTTAAACTGGAAACTGTACTTCAAGCAAACTACGCTTCATCAGTAGAAGTATTATATGAAGAAGACTCAAACTGCTTCCATCTCCTGCTTGAGCTGTTACTTATCTATACTGTGTGATGACAGAAGAAGAATCAGAGTGATAAGAAATTATACTGTTTCACTTACTGTGACTACCTGAAAAGCAGAAAACAGGAGCCTAGAATACCAATTCTGTGAGCAGTCTCAAGTGCTAGACTCTTATTTTGAAGATTGTGTTTTTCATACTCTGCCAACTGGCTCTAGAAGACGCAAAGAGGGAGGATTCTCTACTTTATTACATCCAGTCAGTATTTGTTTCAAGAATCCATTGGCCTTTTGGTGCTGATTAATTAAATTTCTTAACTCTGTAATTAAGTCCAAATGTGTGTACCATCTACTGCATGGTAGAAAACGTTGCTATCAAACCCAAACGGATCTCATCAGGTCTGCAGTACATTAAAATTGTATTCCACCAGTTTCTGGCATAGTAGCTTAAAAGGAAAACTGGACAAATTCCAAACACTTCTACAATTTCAAAATAATAATAGAAAAGAAACCCCTCTAGTTCTCCTGAGACCTTTTGAGCTACTTAATACAGTACATGGATGCTAAAATTGAGCCTGCATCCAAGTCATAGAAATACCTAAAAATGATGCACCCCAACACTCCCAGTGCCCTTCTTGTATATACTTTGGGGTTGAGGGAAAAGAGAGGAAAGAGGGAGAGTTCTACATCTGGCTTACATCAAACTATCAGATATTCAGTCAGTACTTACACATCCATGTGGTGGCCAGCACTCTGCAACCCATCCCCCATCTCCTTTTCTATTGCACTCCACTCACTGTAGAAAAAACAAACGAGAAACAACATCACACATGAAGGGTAAGGGAAGTTAATAAGCTGCATCCTGTATATAGTTTCTTCCCAGGTGACACCTGAATGGAAACTGCCTCAAAGTTAGACTTGGTCAAACTGTTTTCTTTTCTAAGAAGCAACACTGACAATGTGGCAAGGTTATCTACAGCAGTCCATTAAACAATTGTCCCTGACACCTAAACTCATCCTCACAAATATACTTAGTTTGGGATTGGGTTTGAGCGGAAAAGTCTTGTTTGAAATAGCTAAAACTCAATGAAAAACAAAACCAAGCAAAACACCGAAACAAAAACAAAAACAAAACAAAGACAAAACAAAAAAACCCACCAAACCAAAACCAACCCACAGCCAAAAACACTCTAGCACTTAGAATAAACTAAGGGGACGAGGGGCACTGATGATTTGGTCTAAGATGCTCATCAAGAAGGAGCTCACAGCATATCAGATAGAAGCCTCTCATGCCAAAACAACAAGAAGTGTGACTGGACATTTGCAAATGTTTTAAATTCTCTTGAAACCATTTGCTGTATGTTGTCTTTGGTTTAGTACTATTCACTAAACCAGCATCATCTTGCAACCATCTATTTATATGAGGGAGATTGTTTAGATAAAAGAAGGAAATAGAGTTACAATAAATATAGCCACAGATTTACCCTGAACATCCAAGTATGTACACTGTACTTTTATTTGTGCCCTCAGCTTTGTGAAACCTTATGAAACTTCTTAGTTGCAAGAATTACATCCACAACTCTTTCTACTAGAAAGAGGGAGGGGTCCACCTTGTATTTCATATAATTTATGTCTAATGCATCTATTCTATCCTTCACTGTTTTCATAAACATTCCACTCTGCTGATGTTGACGTTTGTTTGTCTTCGTGTTATTACAGAACTACACCTAATTTAACTTTAAAACCCCCAATGAGAAAGACATCTGCAATCCATTAACCCAGAGAATTAAATTTAGCACTTGAACAGTGTGTAGAAGCAGGAGGTTTCCCTTAACCAGAAGTTTAGATTCTTCAATTCTCCAGTGAGATGGGAAACTTGAGCATGCAATCCACTCACATAAATCAAAAAATAAAAGGCAAATTCACTTAAAAAAGGTACTAAAATTGGATATAGTTGTTGATTTTTAACCCTCAAAAAGACCTAGAAACTTTTAAGAGAAAATTGCCATGTGAAAGTATGTAGCTTAAGTTACTTCCTGAAGAAACAGACTGCCTACACAACAACAAAAGCTCAAAAGATCTGTGATATATAAAGCAGAAAGGTGTGGTTTTCCACTACAAACCGAGCTCAGCAGATCCAGAGATTGCAATGCTAATGAGATTTCTGTGTTGGGTACACCAATACGAAGTTTGTCATGGTAGACATTGAAGTATTTCAGATATACTTTTCAAAAGCATAACACAACCAACAAATCCTCCCTCCCCACATCTCTATCTATGAATATATTTAAGAACAGTATGAATTCTTACCTGAATACTCTTCCATAGTTGCCATGGACTTTATAGACACCATACAGCCGGTCTGCTACCCTCTAAAACATATTAGAGTCAGACTTTGGTCATCAACATCAAATGTAATTGCTTTATGAAAATCCAAATACAAGCCTCAATCTAAAGCCTTTATGTTTTTACAAAGGTAAACAAAGATTAGGCCTAAATCTAATCTAAGCCAATACTGAAAGAAAAATCAGCAGCACTAAGTCTTTGAAGACTAAAGTCATAGTCTAGGCTATATTGAAAAGTAACATTTCAAGTATTTCTTTGGAAGCACTCATGTATAGGGCATGCCTGTGGAGACCACAAATAATCAAGTTATCTTCGGGTTTTGTAAGCAGATGTAAGCATAACCTCCTTTACCCAAATAATGCCAAAGTTATATATACACTCACATATTTAACAGGAAGATGGCAAGACAAAAGTCCATCCTGTCACCAAGGTTGTAAGAAAAGCCTCACTAAAATTCTAACAAGTGACTTGATTTTTCCATCTAGTTCAGTGAAATAAAGGAAAGGAAATGAGATATCCATTGCAGAACTTATTGCTCAATTTCTGCCGTATGGAGAGCCAGTACCTGCTGCAGCCAGCACTACAATACTGGCAAAAAAAAACAACAAACAAACCCTCAGAAAAGACCACATTTACACTCTGAAGTGTCACTTGTAACCCAGATAATGCCCTTGTAATAGTGATATAGCAATGAATTTGTTTGGCAAGAGTTACCATTATTGGTTTGTCAGAGCAGTAAAAAGGAGACATAGGCAAGTTGCCCCACAAAAAGTCAGTGTCAGCAGAAAGTCAGTGATTAGTCCCCAAGAACCTCAAGAACAATGCATTACTGTCCTCTTTGCCATAGCTCTCATTAAAAATTTAATATCTTCAACACAGATTTAAAAGCAGTGTCATATTCATTATTTGAACTGTAATTTTCTACTTCCTTTTTGTGACTTTAAAAAAAAAGAAACCAAAACCAAAAAACTCCCATTCTCAACCCATACAGTATCTTGACACGTGACATATTTTTGTCACCATCAGAAAGATCACCATTCATTACAGATCAAAATAACATGCCAAAAAGAGAAAAAAAATGTGCTGGGAAGCACACCCAAATCATACCAAGAACCCTGGAAAACAAGGAACGTCTAACCAGGAAACTGTGTTTTAGGGCCCTTCACAGCCCAGATATTCAGCAAAAGCACTTTGTCTGCTTAGTGGAGAGAAGCATACATCTCCAGTCTCCTTAAACACCTCCCGCTGCTACATGACCATCAGCAGAGAGGGCAGATTAGTAAGATAATATGTATTTACTCCTCCAATGACTGTCAAGTTCAACCATCACATTCAGAACTCTTTCCCTGCCAAACCTGTACTAAGTCGGTGCCCTTTCCCCTTGCCATCTCCTGCCCCACACACTAGAGCCAGGCTCTCTCAGGCTTAACCACCCTTACTCTAGAGCACATTTAACCAGTTCTCTAGGCTAAACAAGAAATACTGCCTTAGAAATAAATTATACTATTTGTCACGACGCACATGGGAAATACTTACAGCTCTGACTCGCAGAAGGTGTGATATGACAGACTGCAGTTCATCGCTATAGTGTTTCAGCTCAGTAAATCTCCTGGGAGCAGGAAACAGATAGTACATCATTAGCCATCACGAAAGCAAGCTTTCACAGAATGCAAGACACAGCCACAATGCTACAGCCAGCAAGACCCAGCCTGGATTATGCTGAAGTGAAATTAGCTGAAGATTCCTGAAGAAGTGACCGCAGAGTTTAATTTCCCTAAAGTAAACAACCCAACACTTGAAAAACTGCTACTTTTAAAAATGTAAATTACTGCATTATCGTGTTGATGTTTAAAAAAAAAAGTGGGGGAGGGGTTTATAAAAGCAAGCATGAGTGAATAGGAAAGCCTCAAGTAAATACAAAGCCGAAATCTGCTGAAGCATACATATTTCTTTACAAAAATGTGTTCACATTTCCAATCTGACAAAAGCATTTTACTTTAAAGCTGCCATCTAGCCAGTTTTAAGTACAGCTTTTCAGAAGTGCAAGGAAGTACTGGTAACTATAACAATCCCTCTAAAGCTAAGCCATAAGGGAACTGTTACTTGTTACATACAAAACCTTACTGACACCTGTACCTGGACAGGAGTCATGCATAGCTACAAGCTATCAAGTCACCACAACTTGGCAAGACAACAGTTGGGTAACCTGTCATAAGTGACCATGTGCACACTGTTGGCCTGCTATCACTCAAGGCAAGAAATATTTTATCTGCTACCTCAGTTAAGCCTTAGTGGTGGTTTCAATTGATAAACTTGGCTCATCCTAATCACAGAGCAGAGACAGCTGCCACAGTTTTGCTAGTGACAGGTAACCAATCAAGCTAGAGCAACAGCCACTTCTGTATTCATAAACTCTTGCTCGTACACACAAGTGTAACTCATGAGCTGCTTTGATACAAAAGGACATATTTCATCCAGATGGGAAGCTAGAGAGAGCTTTACCTAAATTACTAAGCAATGAGCTGAAAATAAATAAATAACGTTGAAAAACACTATCAGAATTAAGGAATGGGAGACTAAGATTATCCTTCTAGGTTGATGTTCAAGCATAAAGATACTCCTTCATCCCTCCTCCCACCACAGGCACACAGGCAGGCTTTGTTTCGGAACAGTTTATACCTAAGAGGTCTTACTGAAATGAGTCAGGTCACGCACGTTGGGTGACCAAGTATGAAGTTACAGGGTTTTTCATTTAACACCTCTTCTTCCCTCACCAGGAAGTCTTCCCCTAAAATATTTTCCTCCTTATATTCAGGAAGTAGAAGCTTTATTACCATTTCTACTATTTTTTTTTTATCTCTAAGGAGCATCTTTTATAAGTTTATGACACACACAGGGTTAAAGTACATAAAACGATTTAAAATCCAGCAGAGAAATGTAAATGGGAAAAATAAATATAGTCATTGATCTGCACAGTGGGGTTTAGAGAGCAATTTTTTCAGTGTACACTTTATAAAATATGCACCAGGGCTGCATGTCAGACAGCTGCAGACACATACAGTGAAGATATTTGAAATAAGTGAGCTCAAAACAAAAGATTAGAAAGCATGCCCTCAACTCAGGAAGACTCCTCTTTCCACTTCAGAAATTTATAATAAAAAGTTTTATTTATCCTGGTTTGTGGCAAGAAAGCTTTCAGGAATGCTGTACTCCCTGAAGGGAAGAGCCAGGGACCTAAAAGGACTTTCAGTATCCTGGATTCCAGCAGCAATACCTCTTCTCCCCATGCTGATTCCTCCTCCATTACAAAATAAAATAATAAAATAATTACTACTTCAGAGCTGAGCTTCTTTTTATTGTCTCAGAAAAGCATAAACTGATGTTCTTTTTCAGTCCAATCTTCTGTGAAGGTTGACAATCTTACAAATACGCAAACATTTTCCTGCAAAAATTAAAGAGACTGGTGCCACTGCAGATCAAAGGTTTATTTCTCAAGTATTTGCTTAAGCCTTAACTCTTGCTCATGGAAAAAGAAATTTAAAAACTACAGTTTATAAAGTAACTTCCAAACTGAGCCTGGTGAGGCACACAAAAGGGTGTTTACTTTCCAGTGCATCTTAACAGTGCATGAAACAAGACAGTTTTGGCACTCAGCAACTGAAGCTTTCTCCACTAGTGCTTTTCACCTGGTTTTACTGTTTCTGCACCACTACCAACAGCCTATAGATATCTAATTGGGTTAGCAAGTGTAACTTCAGACACAAATGAAGAACAGATCAGGTCATATTTCTGTAGGACCACCACCAGGTTTCTTCTCAAAAACAAAACAAAACAAAACAAAAAAAAAAAAACACTTTTAAAGACAATAGTAAAGTAAAATTTACAGTAGATAGCACTATGAGCATTTGACTCTGCAGTACTTCCTCAACATCAAAGAGGGCAGCATCATTTTCTCATTTTGTGAAGCAAGGTGCTACAGTTCTGCTCACTGAAGAACAAGCCACTTGTCCAACTAGACAGAAAAAAACCAAATAAGTTGTTTGGTTTTTTCCCCCAATTCTGCCTTACAGAAGGATTCAGCATTTTCCAAGGAAACCAAGAAGAAAGCTACTGCTTTGATTAAAGCACAGAAAGGAAACAAGAGGATGGGTGCCATGAGACCAAATTAGAGGTCTGAAGCAGATACAAATTTACTGCTGAATACCACAATGCCACATTTGTATCACCACATAATTCCATCATTAAAGTTATAAAATGCTTCCCACAGGAGGAGATTTAGTTTCCCATCTACACCTGAACTCCTAGAGCAACATCATTCCAAGCTGTGAAAAGCTCCTCATGTTGCTTTAAGCTGAAGGGTGCAGCTCCACAGGACCACAAAGCAATCCTTCTTCACCTGAACCCTTCCTGGTCCTGAAAACCTACACTCCAACACAGCAGTCAGATCTTTTGTTTTGGCAAGATGAGCTTGCTGACCCCACTTTACCACCCACCCACACAATGACCAAAGGCAGGGCATCGGATTCCATGCAGCTCAAGATAAGTGTACTAGGAGAAATAGTGCCTTGTTCTGCCTGTTGGGGCCACACATGCTATACCAAAAGGCTGTCCTTAATTTAAAACAAATAAACAAAAACAAAGCCCCCCCAAAAAGTTATGTATTCAACAGTTATTTCATCAGCTATTTACTCAACAACTTTCAACCAAAAGTTCAATTTGGAAGCTATGCAGCTGACAGAATACAATAGAAAGCATTTGCCATATGTCTCAAATGCTGTGAAGTCTTTACTGAGAGAAATACTGAGGGACTGGTTTTTATAGGAGCCTTTCCTCATATTAACTCTTTCCTGCTTTCTACCAAGCCACTTCTCACAGCAGCTTTACTTTCTGAAACATTCAGTTACTTCAAAGGCCAACAGTCTGTTTCTCACCTCATCCTTAGCCAGTTTTGTCCAACAACTCTATGCAGACTACAGGCAAAGCTTCCCTGCTGTGAAAGTAGGAAAAGCTAACTCTTACTAGTCACAGATGAAGATGATGAAGAATGATGCATTCAAACAAGGGGCAAATTTCATCAGTAGGTTTTGAGGGAACTCCTATCATTCAATATCATTCATGACTGCTATCTTTTATACTAAACCCTAGCTAAAAGCTTCCTGTCAGTCACCCTGGTGACAAAAGCAAACACAAGAAAAAAAAAAAAAAAGGAGGGACTGGATCAGCTCACAGACAAGTCTCTAAGACTTTTAGGAAGGTGTGTGCCCTTTAAAATCTTTTAATACCCATAGGTCCTAGGGAAGTACAAAGGGAAAAGACAACACAGCCAGGCATGTGGACTCTCCCTAAACAGCATCTCCTAGTGCCACTATTAGGCAGCAGATGAACCCATAAGAACACTTCATATGGGTCTCTAAAGCTTAATGGCAAACAGTAACATCTCTTGCTGCACATCAATGTTTCTAACTACTGCAGAAGCAGAAACTCTCACTTTAGCCCCCTTGCCATGTGGAGTATGATGAACCTTCCATAACACTTCTCACCATTTTTTTGATCCCACAGATTGCTCCATGAGCTGTCTCAGAGCTTCCTAAACTGCAGCAGAGCTAAAGTGAACTCTGAACTTCCAAAAGCATCTAGGAAAATTGGCAGTTTGAAGGGATCTACAAACTTCAACACCAGGGTGTACACATCCAGAATTGTACAAAAGCAGATTTCTGGAAAGACCTACTGTCAACTTGTATTCTGTTCATGCTTGGAAAGAATATTTTGCAAGCAAATATTAAGAGGTTCTTTTTCTGGGTCTGGGTTGGGGGTTTTGTCCTTTCCTTTTAAACTAGCTAAAATGAAAGACTCATTTTGCATAAAGTGATGCCTTCTTCTGCATGTTTCCTGTTTCCAGAAACAGGACTTATCAAACCTTTTCACACTACCTCCTTACTGGGCTTCGTGCAGAAAGGTAATTTATTCTAAGGAGATAGAATATTCTGTCATCTGAAGTTACAGTTGTAACTGAAAAAGGGAAAGAGGGAAGAAGGATGTGGAATCTTACTTGTCTGGGTTTTTCACTCTGAATGTTGCATTAAGAGCTTTTAATCTGGAATCTGCCTGAAAAAGCAGGAAAAAAAAAAGCTTTGTTAATTTAATGCAATTAAATTCCAGTGACAAAAAAAAAAAAAAAAAAATCTTGCCTTCCTCAGATATTTAAAACTTCACTGAACAAGTTGACACTAAGGTGTCCTATATGTCAGATTTTACTAAAAAGTAAAAAAACAACCAACAAAACCCCACTGTTTTCAAACTAGGATGTAAACAGTATCCACTAAAATGAAGCTGGTATAATCCAAATCCCACAAAAATAGTCCCTTCTGAAATGCTACACAAATCATGGAGTTAAGAAACACAGCCCTACATTCTTTTTAGATGAAGCAGTTAGGTAACATAAGACCATATGGACAAGTTATTTTATATTTTTCAAACCAAATAAAACCAGTGGTAGAGTGACCTCTATATGCTCTTTATTACTAGGAACAGTTCCCCAGTGAAATCAAAACCTTATATACGGTGTTCTCTTTTTTTATGACTTGCTTTACAGAAAATATGCGATTTGTATATCAGAATACAGCTATTTTTAATACAATGTTCTTTTTTTATGTCATAGCATATATAAATCTCTACAGAAGAAAGGTCAATACCTAATTAAAAAGGTAATTGGCCACTTAACTTTTTGAGGTCCTGGCTTACCAATGACTGCAACAGTAGTATGGAATTTGAGGAGTTTGGGGTTTTTTTGTTTGTTTAAGTCAACATTAAACTGTAGCAGTCATATACTCTTAAGACGCCAACACAGATGAGATATTCTGACCTTGTCCATAGAGGTCCCACATCACCACAACTTTTCATTTCTATATGGCATTTTACATGCAGCTCAGTCAGGGCTCATCTATATTGCGTGAAAATTCTAGCACAGAGAAAATAGCTGGAGTGTACTTTTGATCAAGACATCCCTCTTTTCAGTGAAAGAGAAGTGATGTGTACGATTTCCTATAGTGCACTCTTACAGCTAACGGACCGCCACAACTGCCAGCAGGAAGTTACTTCTGCAGCATTTGTTACCACTGGTATGTGACACAAGAATATTTTGTACACTGTTAGAGCCAACTTGGAGCCTGAAGAGCTATTATGAATTGGGTAATGCTGTTTCCTCAAAGCAAGAACAGAGTTCTTTTAGGGCCCTTCTAATACCTTCTATAGATGAGACAAACAGTTTGAGACTCTTCTGCCTGTAACTGCATTGAGGCTAAGCAGAAGATACCCATATTCGAATATTATGAGTTTCACCTGGAACCACTTCCGTATCTAGAGAACATTGAAGACAATATCCAAGTTCAGAGCAAAGCAGCCTCTTTCTTGCAAATAGGATGAGATATACTGATGAAAATCTCAAGAACTTTAGCTGTACTTCTTCCAGTCACCAAACCTGCATACCTTTTTGGTTTGTGGATTATGTTTTGTAACTGAATGATACCTGCAAGTGTCTGATACTAAACAAAAACAGGTTCATTGTTATCACTACAATGTTATCCTTCTAAGAATATTTTGTGAAGGGAAGAAAAAGGTAGCATAGGGAAGCATGACCAAGATAGCCCAGGGAACAAAAAAATGCAGCAGTAACTCCAAATCCCAGGTTTTATGTTTATTCATCGTTCCACAGACCTCTATGACCTTGGGCCTCCACTGCAGTAGTTCAGATGCACCTACATCTACTGCCTACGCATTCTGTAACAGTGCAAATACCACTGGGACACAGCAACATTAGATCAGAGTCCTACCCTATCTATTCTCCATAATACTGTATTTTCTGTTCATACAGTAGGCATCAAACCCATTTCAGTCTGTTAGGACAACATGGATGTTTGACAGGTTCACACCTGGAAAGGATCACTTACTACGTTACAGTTCCAGGGCAAGTTTCTGCCTTTTGTTACAGGCACAAGTAGTGCTCTGAAGAAAGAGTTCAGGAAGTATACAAGCACTGTCAGACAGGAACCATCAGGCAGGAACCAAGATCCCGCCAATGCTCAACCATCCAAGCAGGGTTATTTCCTCCTTGCTATTAACAGCCCAGTAACTCCCACAAACTACTTTTGAGCATTTGTGCCAAGCAGGATTATGCTGCTGGAAAACTGTCTGTCCAATCTTAAACTTGATTTAAAACTAATAAGCACAATCATTTTTAAGATTAACTCCCCCTTAAATGAGGTACACTCAAAGAGTTTTTAGATAGTTAATTCCTGCTGTGATCCTATAATCATTTAAGTAAACTGAAGAGAGAGGGGAATTTTCTCCTTCCTAAAGGAAGGGTTAAAATCCCAAGTGACAAATCCCTTAAAGAATAAAATTAAATGTTGGGGGTGGGAGGGAAGAAAGGCATGATTTAATGATACACTTGGCAGAGTAAACAGTCTCCAACATTAGCATTCATCTATAGCATGCTACACTGCATTAATGCCTAATTTAAAGTTCAGTTAGCTTGGTTCAAACCCTTTGGGACAAAAGGCACATCCTGCTTTAGTGTCTCAGCAGTAGACACAGCAGCAGCACAGTCTGATTCTAGTCCAAGACAGGTAGTGAATGCAGTTTGTCCTCCAGTGTAGCGCAAAATAACCTCCAATCTTGAAAGCTTTATTACTTCAGAAGTTGAATAAAAGGAAATATGCTTTTTCCCAGGTTTTTGCAAAAAAAACTTCTTTTCTGTCCTAAGGAAAGAAGAACTATAAAACAGAAACTATAAACACAATCAAATCTCGAAGGAAAACAAAAATTTGCTCATCTCTTATTTAATCTGCAGTACGGTTCCAGCTAGGTAGATATTCTCAGCATTCTGCTAAGAGTTTTCATAGACACACCACTGTGAGCACTCCTGAACATAACTTACCAGTACAAACTTTGAACTCCTGAGTTTAAGCTGAAATATAGATGTGTTGACTAGGAAAACACAGCTTGAGAGCTTTACCTTTTGTGCTTTATAAACACTAGCTGTATACAATCCCTACCATGATGGAAGAGAATTATTGTCAACTTATCAACATTAATTGTCAATATCAAAGCTCCCTGGACACTGAGGATACAGTACCAGTGATTTTCTTTAGCTCTCACTGTTCAGAATAATTCTTCATAATCTACCTAATTTTCAGTTGCGAGTCTTGATGAATTGATCACACTACAATAAAACAAAAGCTCATTATGTCTCCATACAGTACCTTTTACAGGCACAGCCCAGCAATCTAGCAGCTTCTCACAAGTTCTTGCCCTGCACACAACCTTTGATGATTTACTCCCGCAAGATTTCCACTAGTTTACCCAGCCAGGAATTCACTGATGTCAATAGGGCTACCACTACTACTTCAAAACACCCTCTGTTAAGGGCCACCAAACCCATCTGTTATAGTCCCTTTCAGCAATTTATCCTTGTAGAGAATTCTACAATTTAGACCCCTTTCCCTGCCTTTGGTATTTTTTTGATACCTTGTACTCTTACCAGGCTAAATCTGATATTCATCTTTAAAAATGATGCTAATCTGACAACATACAAAAGCACTGCTGTGGGCTCCAGTTCACCAGTTTTGAAGATAAAAGATCATAACTCTGCATTGCTAGTAGAATTACAAGGCTGAGCATCTCACACAGGCACACAGAACTTGAAAACTAAAGTCTTACCTATGACATGCTAAGAACGCTTCTTGCTTTTGTGGTTACATGCATAGATAAAACAATGTCTTTAACTCATTTCAACAGCAAACAGCCTAAAACATGTTTGTTGGAGCATTTCTGTGTCACAGCAGTCACAACACAAGTAATTACAGTAATTACCTTTAACTGAAATCCAGTCTCATTCACCATTTCTTTCCATCCAGCCTCCTTAAAAAAAAAAAAAAAAAAAAAAAGAAAAAGAACATTCAGTTAGATTGATTCAATATTGCTACAGTTTTTTCAAGTCCCTATGGCAGCACTTATATCAGAAGAGTTTCTTCAGGAAACGAGGGTTCTGCTTCAGCTATCCTCCCCTATGTCTCTTGAAGAATCTGGGTTAAGAATAACCTTTCATTATGTTGTGCTTACAGATCAAACTCCACCAAAGAACTCTCTTCACTATTCAATTATGTCATTCTATCAACTGGGGGCAGGAGTCACACAACTGTATCCAAAGTAGCAGCTCAGCTTTTTAGAAAGAAGGGTAGTTATCTATTGCCTATTGGATTATTAGCAACCCCAAGGATCTTCGCAGTTTGATGTCAAGAGCATACAGAATATACACAGGTGACAACTATTCACAGTGCACCTTCTCACATGTAGTGAGGGGCTGTCCACTGTTCTCAGATCCTGTACAATGGTTCATGCACATGCTATGCTGTGGTAGCATATCTGCTCAGTCTGCTGTTTGGGAATTTCTCAAAGCACAAAGAATCAAAATATCTAACACCTCCTAAAGCTGAAAACCGCACAATACAACACTTCAGCTGACAACTGGATGACAACTTTTGTGATAGTGTGACACATTGAACGGATCCCGATTCCAACTCCAAAGCTAAAGAAAGCACAAATATCCAAAAAGTGAATTGGAAGGCAGCACTGCTTCTGCAGCCAGCAGTGTAGCACACTAACACTTCAGCTTTACTCCTAGGAAAGCTTTCCCAACCAGCACATGTTAAGCTCCAATATGCTGTTTTGAAGAGGTGGAAATTCTGTCTTAGGAGCCTCATGAGGACCGGAAAGAAGTCATAAGGTACATTAGAAGGACAACTGTACAACTGCAGTGGGTTGCTGAGCAAGGCTTCCCCACCCCCAGTTTTCTACCATTCTAGACACAGAACAAGTCATAGGTCAATAGGAGGAAGAAGAGCAAATGGGCACAATCTTAAATGCTAATGTATTTAGAAAGCTTTACCTGTGTTAAAAATGAATGAAAGATTTTGTCTTGACAAAGAACAGCATGTGAAGCCACACGTAACAAGAAGTTTTCCAAACCAATTCTTCTTCTTTCCACAAAATCTGGATCCATATTATCTGCTGATAGCTTATGCCAAACAAAGTCAGCCTTTAATTTAAACAGAAAAGTGTTAACAGTAAATAAACAACAAACAATACAAAGCAAACTGTAGCCTCAGTTTCCTTACCCTTTTTTCTGGCAATGGTGGAACAACAATATGGGGATAGGTAACTGACAAATAATTCCTCAACAACTCAAATTCACTGTAACGTCGCCACAGGGAGTCCACTGGGGCACACTGCCCCTCACTCTGTGTCTCAACAGCTCTGAAAGATACAGTAACAAGTCTGAGCATTAGTAAGCTATCGCCTCCTCCCTCAAACCATGAGCAGCAAAGGTCCTAAAAATAGTTACCAAATAATAATTGCTGCGTAACTTGCCCATAATCTAAAGTAACTTTTGTTGACTTCATGTCTAGATACTTCATGTTAAAAAATACGTATAATTTCTGCCTGATTGGACTCAGAACTTTTTTTCTTTTAAGGAGCACAGGAAAAGTCAATGCATTTTCAATACACCACAAAGCAACAGGTGACACTGCAGACAGAAGTGACTTAATTCACATCACTACAAGATTAGAGATGTTTCTGCTGGAAGGGTGTTAGGCACCAAACCAGCATCATTTCATGAGCAGCTGAAGGCTACAGAGTATTACAAGAAAGAATTCACTATTCAATGATAAAAAGTCTTCACTTCAGAGGATAAAAACGGTCTTGCCTGCAACACCTAGAACAGTTTACAATTTTAAAGTTATATTTTTAGAGATATTTTTAGAAAATCCCAGCATATTCCAAAACACCTTTTTTTTTTTTTTTTCTTTTGTCCAAAGCAATATCTTTTTATATTTAAAGGACTAAGGACATTCGGTCAAAAGCAGCAGCTAAAGACATAGTAAAGTGGTACAAAAAAGATTCATCTGAAAGCTTAAAGCCAACATCACCTAGCAAGGTATTAAAGGGTTTTATGTTACTGTAAAATGAGAAAACATGAAACATTACAGGATCGAAAAGTAATTTTTGCTTTCCAAGTTTATATATTATTTCATATACAAGACATTTAAAGCAACAGAAATGCTTTGCAATATCATAAGCATCAGGTCAGTAACACTCCTTACAGCTAGCATATGCCAGAATAAACAGAGAAAAAAATTTGGACAAGGCACTTCACAGAGACAGTGATGTTTATGTCTACCTTAGTTTTTATACTAAGTAACTAACAAGAGCACAAGGCATTGGCATAAACCTACAGGAAACAGTATTAACTATGTTATGAGATTATCACAGATTTGTTGAAGTTTGAAGAGACCTCTGCAGATCTATAGTCTAGCTCCCTCACTTAAAGCAGGTTGCTCAGAACCACATCCATTTGGGATTTGGGCACCTCCAAGGGCAGAGAGTCCACTGACCACAATGGGCAGCCCATTCCTATGTTTAACCCATTTCCATGTTTAATCGCCCTCACTGTAAAAGAATTTTTCTTACATTTAAATAGAATTTCCTAGATTTGAATTTGGAGTTGCTGCCTCTTGTCTTCTCTCTGTGCATCACAGAGTCTGACTCCATCTTCTTTACTTCCCCCAATCAGGTTTTGATACACACTGCTAAGATCCCCTCAACTGCCTCTTCAAAAGCTGGACAACCTCACCTCTCGGCTTCTCCCTGCAAATCAGACACTCCAATTCCAAAATAATCTTCACAGCCCTTTCCTGGACTTACTTCAGCATACCAACATCTTCCCTGCACTGGGTAGCTTGGAATTGGGCAAGGTAAGTAATCAACTACAAATCCCAGTCACAAATGGTATTCCCCAGGGCCCGTTTTGGGATCCAGAGGAGGGCAACAAAGCTGGTGAAGGGTCTGGAGAACAAGTCTTATGGGGAGTGGCTGAGGGAACTGAGATTGTTTAGTCTGGAGAAGAGGAGGCTGAGGGCTGATCTCATTGCTCTCTGCAACTACCTGAAAAGAGGTAGTAGTGAGGCAAGAGTTGGCCTATTCTCCCTAGTATCCAGTGACAAAATGAGAGGAAATGGCCTCAAGTTGCACCAAGGCAAGTTTAAATTGAATATCAGAAAAAATTTCTTTACTGGAAGAGTGGTCAGGCACTGGAACAGGCTGCCCAGGAAGGTAGTGAAGTCACCATCCCTGCATGTGTTCAAAAGATGTGTAGACAAGGCACTTGGGGACACAGTTTAATGGCCACAGTGCTGGTTAGGTCAATGGTTGAACTCAATGATCTTACACATTTGTTTCAGTTGGGAAAAAACTCTGACTCTACTTATTCATACAGCACTCAGCAGAACAGGGTACCACATCACTTCTCCCTGCAGAGTTCAGGGTATACAGTTCATGAATTCATAGGAACTAGTGAAGTTTAATAAACCAACAGTGCACAAGTTACTGTTTTTTTTAAGCTACTCTTAACCTTCAAGGCTGGGTTTCTAATGACCTTACTGCAAAGCAAACAATCCTGCTCCAGAGTGACTCCAATTATTTGATACACCTAAAATACAAGAAATCCTTTCCATTCATTTCTGAACTCTCATTAGAGAGAAAAACACTGCTGTATCATCTTGTTACATCTTGAGGCTGAAGTAATTTAATAAAGAATGACACAAAAGGAATTTTTTTAAATGAGTAAAACAGAACATTTTCTGTATATCTATCCCTGCTTTGTGGAAAATTACATTTATTCCAGGTGACTAAGTTTGTCTGAAAAAAAATTCGAATCCCAAGGAGGAAGACAAAAAGATGCTTTCACAAGCATTCATTGCAATCTGCTGCAGATGAAAAGTGTTTGACTTCAGAGAAAAAGGCGAGCACACTGCTTGCTGCTGACAGCCACTGAATTGCACAGACAACGTTGCAAAGAATTCTTGCCTCTTAAGAGTATTTTGCTTCACCAGCAGCAACTACAGAATTCTGAAGCTTAGCTAAGTGTTGGACTGACAGGTTGTGCAGCATTTTTTCCTAGATGAACGTTGCACAATTTCAACATCTGAAGAACACTTCAGCTAAAAGCAGGTATCTAGTGAATGTACTACTGCTGAGTTGGAGGTAAATTTAAATAGAAAAAGAACTAAGCTACTATGCTTCAAAAGATGAGTTTAGTTGAAAGATGAAGATACAAATCTTACTTTCTTAGAGAAGAAACTCCCAGGAGGGTCTGGTAAACAATTTAGCCATTCAGGACGCTCACATAAAGGAGTTATACGGAACCTTCTAATCTCTAGCTTCAATAGCTATCAGTCTTACTGACTTACACCATGAGTTTCAAGAGCACTACCTCTGTATGGGCTATTATCAAACCTTAAGCAAGATTACCACCACCAATACATCATAACATCTTAAAGTATCCTGTCTGAGAACATACTGCACAAGCTAACATGAAGAAAAAAATACAGGCTAGGACTGCCCTGAGAACACAGACACATCTCAAGGGAATCCATCTGTGCTGCAGATCTAGATGCTGAAAGGCACCAGAGCCATCTAGAGCTAGGCAGACTGCAGCCACCTTTACTCTAAAGGCAGGAAGATTACAGATCCAGATCTCAGATCCAGAACAAGGAGTTCAGTGTAACAGAACAGATGCTCTATTAGACAAGAAAGAGAGGAAGAAAAAAACCTGCAGGATGCACTTGGTTGCTATTGAATGCCTGTCCCCCCTGTGCATAACCATTTCCTGCCCACAAAAAATTCCACACTGGGACTGGCACAGCACTTAACTCACTCTTCTTTCCAGTTGTGATTTTCAAATAACAGAGTTTCATTATTAATTATTTTTTTTAAATTTAACTGAGGTTTAAGACTGACCCCATTATCTCATAACTAGAGGCAGACTAGGTGTGCACACACTACAGTGTGTAATAGCCTAATACATTTCATATGCACAGCAGAGTTACAAAGGCTTAAGAAGTTACCACCAAAGGGTGAACTTTACTTTTTAAATATCATTCTTGTTTTCCCTGTCAATATAACCCCCTAAGGAAAAGTAATGCTAGCTGCAACTATTTTTCATCTCCACTTATTCTATGAACTTGCACTGCCACTGACAACTTCAATTATGAAGTTTTCTACATCCTGAATACAAAGTACTTCAAGTTCATTTTGCTGTTTCATTTCAACACAGTGTACTGCAGTTTTGTCTTCTACCTCTGATGCAACCAGTTCTCAATACAGGGCAAGTCTGGTCCTGTATTTATTGCTTTCTGAACAATCTATAACATCAATGATGCTAGCATAGAGAAGAATGAAAAGAAGTTTATCTTTCAAGGAAGTTTCCAGTTGAGACATTCCTACTCTATTTTAAAGTGCACTTATGTAAAAATAAAACTTCAAGAGATGTTTGAAAGGAACTATCCCTCATTTTGGCAGCATGCATTTGCAAGTTTGCATCTGTGGTCTTTATACAGCACCCTTGTACCAAATACAACTTCAGTAACATGTATTGGTAGCATAAAGTTAAGTAGCTTGTCTTCCATGGTTAATCTGTCTTCATTCATCCTGCTCTGCCTTGCCATTGCTACACACACTCATTTTTTCCAAGTCAGCTTTTACACAATAAAGTTGATCTGGATTTTTTCTTACAACTCCCAATTCCTGCCGTTGAGAGAGACACATTATCATTTAGTAAGTTTCAATAGTTTAAATAGCACAAGTGTGAGAAGAGAACCAAAGAATAGTGCTGTGCTACAAACCAAGAGGGAAAAAAAAAGAAAAAAGAAATTAAATCAAAAAGAATGTCTTTATAAGTTTAAAAGTCACTCCACAGATTCAAGTCTGTTAGGGAAAACAGAGATACTCTACTGTCACGGTATGGGTTAGAGGTTAGAAGCAAATGTTCTTACATTTCATGTTCCTATCCTACAAATATTTAAGAAAGTAAAACAGGCCATGCCACCCATCACATCTTCCCTGTCCACACTGAAGAAACTAAGGAAGTTTGCTAGATCTAAAGGGTACCATCAATTTATGCCTACAAAGCAGATCTGTGGATAACAGACCAGGTCTTCTTAAGTCTAACTTAATCCAGCTTTACAACCCTTAGGAGGGACACACACTTTGTATTATATCCTGAAGAAAAAAATCAATTACTACTAGAAAACCTTGAAGTTCAATCCTGCCCAAGTAGTTTGCTCCATTTTAAATAGATGGCACATGATACAACCTCAACGTAGTCTGTGTTGAGCAGCCTGACATTACTTCTCAGATTATTCAGAACTGCCTTTAGTCTAACACGCATTTATTCTCACTATCTTGGGAAGTGTGATCACTGCCTTTTTTTGGCTGTAGTTGTTGCTTATAGCTTTATGTAACATTTCCTGGTTTTGGTGAAAAGAAATAAAGAGACAACAGACAAAGGAAGCAAATACGACAGCAAAACAGGTAGACAGACCATGTCCAGAGACATGTCTGGATGTACTTTGCCCAGCATTCCACTGCTGCCCTCTTAATAGTTACGTATCAGCAGAAACCTGTCACCACACTGCCTCCTCCTCCACAGGAGGGACAGCCCCTGCTGCCTTTGCCACTAGAAACACCCACTCTAGTAATTTACTTTTGTTTAGTGTCTTTTAGTGATCACAGGGGGAAGACATCACAGGAGTGCAGCTGCACAGCACACAAAAAAAGCTATGCCATCTCAAATATATTTAATACACATTCTGAAATTAATCCTAGTTTAAGAATCTGGTTTACGCTCAGGTTTTGATAAAGTCAAACCAGCTGGATTCTGCTCTCTAAAATACAGAGCACTGTGGAGTTGTGTAAAAGGATGGGAACAGCAAAGATCTTTGCAAAGCTGTGGTGAGAAAAGTACTCTATAGCCTCAATTATTAATCTGCATCCACACTACTACCTATTAAACAAGGTAATAAGTGTTTGAAACTGAACGAATGGATTTGGGACAGGCAAGCAAGATGAGAGAGATTTCTTTTTTTTTTAAGCACACCAAAAATGTCTCCACCTGGTTACACACACAGACCATAAAATATCACCAATTACAAGAGCATTTCTTCCCATGAACCTCATTCCAGAAAGGAAGTAGAAATCCACAAAGGTGCTCATTACACTTAATACCTTCATTACCATCTAATTTTTAGGACCACTTTATGAACTCCACCATTAAATGCAAGTACTGCAGACCAGTTTCAATTAAGATTATAATCACTTGTTGACATTCAGATAAACTTTTCAATTTGTTTTGGTTTTAAAAACACAATATAATACTTGTACAGTCTTTGGGAAGGAAAACCATATGTTTCCCCTCCAAGTACAGTTTTAACAATGCAAGTTATTCATTGAATGAACCAACCTGCCTGAAAAAAAAAAAAAAATTAAAAAATTAAAACTTCAGTTCTTACATTCATAACTGATGTCACAAGTGATTAGAAGATTACATTACTCTGAAAGTCATGTTCATTTGCCTTAATTCAAAGTGTCAATGTGAAAACTTTAGCCCATTTAATTAACCTCTTCCCATTTCCCATTTAAAACTAATTATCTTAAATGAGCCATTAAACAATTCTAAATGCAATAAAAATAGAAATGGCTGCAAAATATTAAATCGGACAAGAAGGAAATACATCAATTCATTTCCCTGTAAAAGCAATCATCTCTCCAGTTGCAGAAGCAGTACCTTTGCTTTCAGCCTTTGACCTTCTAGTGTACAAGAAATGACACTTCCTTATAACGGCCAAGGTTCACTATGTAGTGGAACACTGTTTTAGAGGGATGGCCAATTTCTTCCATTAGCTATTTAGAAATCACCTCTGGATTTAGACCTCTCAACAGACAGAAGAGTAATCATTACAGATAAACCATGTGCATTGTAAAGCACCAAAAAAATTACCTGGCAAACTCTATGATGAAGAGGTGGTTCTCCTGCCAGAAGATTTTTTTTTTTTTTTTTCCTCTTTGTATTAAAGAATCACAGAATACTTCTGTCAGTGTTGTGGTTTAACCTCAGCTGGCAACTAAGTACTACACAGCCACTCCCAATTCTTTCCCATATGCCATTGATGGAAAGAGTAAAAGTGAGAAAACTTGATGGGCTGAGGTCAAGACGGTTTAATAGGCAAAGTAAAACAAGGAATTCCTTCACTATCTCACATTGGCAGGAGGCATGCAGCCACATCTAGGAAAGCAGGGCTCCACCACACTTAACAGTTACATGGAAAGATGAATGCCATCACTTCACGTATTCCTCTCTTCCTCTGCCAGCTTTTATTGCTGAGCAAGGTACCATATGGTATGCAGTATTCATTTGGTCACTTTGGGTCAGCTGTCCCAGCAGCGTCCCCTCCCAACTGCTTGTGCACCTCCAGCCTACTCACTCATGGGGCTGTAGAACAAACAGGAAAGGCCTTGACTGTGTGAGCACTGTCCAGCAACAGCTAAAACATCCCTGAATTATCAACACTATTTTCAGCACAAATCCAAACCATAGCCCTATATGAGCTACTGTAAATAAAATTAACTCTATCCCAGCCAAAATCTATTTTGCTGCACTTAATCTACTAGGCAGGTTAAGGATTCATAGTTTTAATTAAGTAAGAAACAGCTGTAAAGAGTTCATCTCCTCTGTCTTTAAACTTCTGACTCTCCCTTGTTTAATGCTCATGCTGAATTCAGACTTTGTTTTTTCCTATTACCTCTTTCGGAGGAAGTATACAATTACTCCTCTCAATAACCAAAATCCTTATTTTTTTGTTTCCTCAGAAGACAACAAAACTCTGCAGGCATTTGTTCCGTGCCTCTCCCCAGAAAAACGCATGCCTGGGCTCTTCCCCTAACCTAACATGGAACAGGAGGCTTTGGAAGTGGGACTCAAACAGAATGTAACAAAAAACTCCTGAAGTCCCATGGCGCAGCATTGCTACCACTGAATTGTGACCTGTCTGGCTACTGATTTCCAAGTTCATTTCCCTCACACTCATTTTCTTTAGGAATCTTTATACTTTGAATGGCCAATCCAAGGTCTTAAGGAAGAAACAGGTGTCACTCATGCCGATTTAACTAGCAGAAAGCTTTCCAAATACTGAAAGCTGAAATAAGCTTAGTAACTTCCCCAGCCACTTTGGGGCATCAACAAGAAAATATACTGAATTACTGTGTCAAAGTACTTGAGAAAGTAAAGACTTGCAGGGCTGAAAACCAGGGATCCTGTTATTAAGTAGTCAGTCAGCAGGCTATACAAATTTGGGTTACTTTATTCCTAAAGCTATTAAAAAAAAAAAAAAAAACCCAAACAAAAACAAACCAACAAAATATCACCAACAAAAAAAAACATACAAAAGACAAACACATTCTAGTCATCACACTGTGTGACCAGAATAATCACACTAGAGAAGTGAAAGGCATCAGGGATGGAAGCAAAGTTAACTAAATGGGAAGTATTCTAACACTACGGAAGAAACTGTTTTAAAGGAGAAGCAAAAAAAACGTCATCCCTGTATGTGCTGTAACTAAAAGTCCATCAACACAGAACACTTACAAGGTGCTTTGCATTCTGATTAGCTTTCAGTTCTGCCACAGAAAACAAAGGGTACAAGAACAAGTGTTAAAATTCTGGGGTTTATACTACTTCAGTTTTTTTACTTTAATGCAGATCAGTGCTGCCTGAATTGCTTATAAGGTTGCAAGTCTGAATATAAGTGAGGCTCTGGATATCTGCAGTTTCTCCTCACAGAAACCAGCACCTGCATCTCAAGATGAAATACTTAGCTACACATCTCAAGAATTCGTACTTGCCTTAATGCCATTTCCCACAAAGAGGTGAAAGTGCTCCTCTGTTCTCACAGGGAGAACATAAAAATGAAGTTAAGTAACTGTATAGTTTAATGGAAGCTGTCAAACAAACTGACTTCAAGACTAATTGAACGGAAATAGCTCACCACAAAACTTTAATTAACTAATGCAGAAAGGTGTAAACCAAGAATAAAAGGGGATGCTTTCAGGAAGTACAACTCTGGGAATCTGCTGAGGGTCTGCAGTCCACAGTAGTGGAGTTTGTTTGAAAAAAGATCTACATCAGGGTATAATAATAATAAAAAAAATTTTAAAAAAAGACAACCAAACATCACCACCAAAACAACAACAAAAACTTTCCACACAAAATAAAGGTAGCATGAACATGTGAGAAAAGTAATAAATCTTTTCAAAAATAAAAAAGAAACACCAGCATCACTTGAATTCTTAAAACAGTTTCATCAGGACTGGTGGAACTAACATGTCGAAAGTTTAGATACTCAGCTCCTGTTCTGTAACAAACAGCATAATTGCTTCCTTCCACCTTGCATCTCTTTTTCACCCAGATACAATTACTCAATTCAAACGAAAATTAAATCCCAGATAGCAGTAATGACAGAATCCCAGTTAGTATAAACATAATGCAACTATTATTAAGTGGTCTTCCTTCTACATTGCTATAAACCGCGTCTTATTCTTCAGCTACAAAATATCCTATTACCCACAGACAAATTGCTGTGAAGCCCACCTACAGCTACAGGCTCAGCAGGAAGCACGTTTAATAGCCACCAACTATATTTATGCAAGAAATTTTGCCTTCTCAGCAAAAGGAATAGAGAACCTATTTTATTAGAGAGGTAACAAACCCTTATTTTCAATAGTTACGTGATAAACATATAATTGGTCTTGGTATTTGCTGACCACAGAATGAAATAAATCTTAATAAAGGAAAGCAATCTGGGTAGCAAAATACAGCTTTGCCACTACGAAAGAACCACTGGGAAAGACCAACAGGAGCGAGTCTAAAGCAATGTAAGAACGGTGGGAAAGGAGGTGCAGTTAGCAACGTTCTGGGGCTGCATAAAGATGCTGCCGGAGTACATTTCTCATCACAATTAGATACCAGTGATTCCAATTTTCTTCTCTTTTCCTCAGGAAATGTTATTAAAAGAAAAATAACATGATTTATGTGAGAAAGTATGATCTTTAAAACTGTAAAAGGATTCTTTTAAACATCTGAGCAACTGCTAGAGAGTTACAGTTTTTTCAAAGACAAAACGCACGTCTAATACTCAAAGCTTAGCAAAAGTATAATAAACGTATCCCAGTAGGTCTGCAGTCGGTGTGACTGGTATGTCCCTTCATCACTTAAGCTAGGATGCCTTTTAACTAGCGTGACAGCATTACAATTTGAACTCCTCAGAGCATTTGCAAAATGTGACTGCTTTGTTTCAAGAAGATTTTATCTGGACAGTAGGTCATTGCGAAGCCAAAGCCCAAAGGTTAAAACTGTTCATATTAAGAAGAGAAAGACAAAACTCCTAATAAAGTCTAATTTTCAAATTCTTTCTTCATCTGAGTAACATGATCCAGCCTAACAGGGGTCATCTGTGACTGTTTGGGAAGTAATGATAATTTAGAAGAGATTTTAAAGCTTTGTTCACTACTTGGTACTTAAAATTGCAAGTCGTCCTTCTGGCACCAATTGTGTTTACCAAATTTGCATTACTGATCTTGTTAAGCACAAGACAACTGAATGCAGTAAGTTTTCCAGTGAAAGTTCAAGCTAGTGTGAAGGAAGGAAGTAGCTAATTAACCCTAACTCTTAGAGCATCTACAAGAAATTGTGATCAGATAAAGCACAGCACTCCAAGTTATAGTGGAGCAGTAAATTTTGATCACATGACATAAGTCGTGAGACTTCTTTATTTTCTTTCAAACAGGACTAACCACTGCTTCAGACCACAATGCCCAACCTCTCTCCCATACAAGCTGCACATAAGACTTTATATATACATACAGATAAGGGTTGGATACATTTACAATAAATAAAGCAGTTGTTGACACTGTGTTAGAGCAACATCTTTCAAGCACACATTTTCCCATCTAGCTTCAAATGAAGAATGACAGCACACAACTACAGAATGCCAGCATTTGTACCAAATGGGAGATCAGATGCCAAGCTTTCACAGGAAAAGATCCCCCAGAGTAGGCTGATAATCACATAAATCATATGCCAGCTAAATCACATCAACTGTACCTTAGTATTTTTAAGGGTACAAGGAAGAATCTGTTTAGAATGGTACATCCACATACACTTAAGAGTAAGCTCTCATCACCCACCTTGTCTCAATGAGGTAAGCTGTGTATGTCTCTTGCATATTCATGGCATTCCTTCCAGTCCGTTTTTCAGCTTCTGAAACGGTGATTTCCATTTTTTTTGCCAAACAGTCTTCCACCTTTTTAAAGGAAAACACTCATGTAACATTAGCCACACAAGCCAAACACTACTAACCCTGCCTTCCCTTCTCCCACACCACACTAAGACTTGTCTCTATAGCGTACAGGCTTTGGCAGGACTTCATTTTACACCCATGTTCTGTATCGCATTTGCAAATGAAAACAGAAAGCCTGCTTTTGCGAGGGAAAAATGCAATCAGCAAATTGGCAGTTTCAGATACCAAAAAGCATTATGTGCTAGGAAGATACAGAAAGCAAAAATATTTCTCCCAATAGGTAAAAATAATTTTCTTTAAAAGCAAACAAAGCAAAACACCCCAGTACTTTCTACTCAAACACTTCCCAACTACCAGCGAATTCCTCCCCGTGACACCTGGGGCACAGGTAACCAGCTCTCCCCTTTCACAGGAAACACAACACATGCAGAGATGGTTTTCTTTCAATCTCTCTGAGGAGAATCGTTATCTTTCGCACGTTGGCGAGCAAAAGTCAGTCTGGACCACGCTCCCACCCTCCAGAAAGACAGAACTGAATTGAGCAGGGAGGAGGATTTATTTGTGAAATGAAGGGAGGGGGGGCGCTCATAGTGAGAATAAAAATATTAAACTAATAATATTGCATTCATGATGAGGGCAGACGATGCATAAAGCCCTCTGACGTCGTCAGGAACAGGGTTGGGAGAACCCCACAGCTCAGAGGATCGGGGTGCACCGCTCTGATTCGGACTCCCCTGGGCAGGGGCTCGGCCCCAGGCAGGTTCATCCCACCTGTAGCCCTTTCCCACCGCGGCGTGCAGCGCTGGGCTACCTCTCGTCCCCGGCCTCCCCGCGCCGATCGAGCCCCGCACCCCTCCCTGCCTGCCCCGGGCCAGCGGCGCGGCGGCCGGGCAGCACGCTCAGGAAACCCCGGTGCTCGGCCCCAGCGGAGTAGGCCGTAACGAGGCCGGAGGCCAGCGTTGGGGGGGGAATCGCCGCACCCCCACTGTCACCCCCCACACCCTCACCGTCACCGTCGCTACGGGCTGCTCCGGAGGCGGGAGGCCGCTGCTGGGCCCTGCGCCGTCCTCCTCCGGGCGGCTATCGCTCGGTTCGGTGTCGGCACTCTCCATGGGGATAAGGGGCTCGGCCGCCTCCCTTCGCGCAGGCGCTGAGGCCGGCTCCGGCGGGCAAACTCATCGCAGGTCCTAGAGAGAGCTGCCGGGGCGGGGGTGTGTGCCCGCCTGGGGGCCGGTGCTGCCCACGGCCGCTGCCTAGGGGCCGAGGCGAAGCGGGCTTGAGGCGACGTGCACCACGCCGGCCCTCGGCCTTCCCTGGCGCTGCGCTGCCGCCTGTCTGGACCGATGCCCATCGATCGACTTGATCTAAGCCCTTTCTAGCGTTTTGGCGTCCTGCCCACCTTTCTGCCAAAAAGAGCATCGCTGGGTAGCAGGCGGTGGGACCTTTTCCGTGAACTCGGGTGGGCGTAAAGGCTCCACTCGTTGTTACATTGCTCTGCTTGCCCAGAGCCAGGCAGTATGAGTCTGCAAACGGGAGGGGGACAGACCTCCCGCCATCCCCTGGCCGCTCATCCTCACACATACATTTACATAGATAGATAGATAGATGGATAGATAAGAGATATAGATACATACACACACACACACACACACATACATATATATACGTTCATTGTTGCAGCCTTTGGATTTATTATTTATTTTGGAGAGACATTCAGCAAGTCTGCCCTGCACCTCCTAGTGAACATCAGTTAATAGGTCACACTATATATATGTATATATGCAGCCTTTGGATTTATTCCCTTGTGACCCAGTGATGCCCACACAGCCCTTATGTGAGAACATTCAGTGGAGAGGTTCTTCCTTTTTTATTCCTCACATTCCAAACATCATTTTGGACACTTTGCTTTGCTTTGCCTTTTTTTTGCTTTGAGTAGGAAACCTTTTGTGTGTGTGTGTGTGTGTGTGTGTGTGTGTGTGTGTGTGTGTGTGTGTGTGTGTATTGACCAAAGCTGAATTTGCATACATTTTTCATCCAAAAATTAATCTTTTTCTTTCAACAACAATTAAAGTAAATCTCAAAATCCCCTTTGAAGAACCCATGAATTAATATCTGGCGTCTGGTTTCTATTCTGTTGTCTTCAGTGTTTATTCAACTTTTTCCTCAGATTGCTTGAAGTGATACCTTAATCCCTCCTTTCCCACCCCTCCACCACTGTAGCTGGATGGAGTTTCCCAAGCTTTTGCACAAAAGGCTTTCCTAGAACAAAAGTTTTCTACAAGTATGTGAACTGTGATTTGTCCTCTGGGTAGAGCTGATTTAAGATTTGTTTTCTAAACCCAAAGTCTAGTTTAGATGTAAAAGCATGATTGCACATTGTAAGACAAAGTCTGTTTTCTATTAGGGCATGGTTTTCTTATGTTTACTCAAGATGTACATTAAGATACATACCTTGTATCAATTACACTTGCATTTGCAGGATGTGCACACTGATTTTTTTTCTGATCTTTATCAGTGATATAATGGAAATATTTATGCGAAGCTCATGCAGGATATCATACTTTGTATTAAATACTTTTATTAAGGAAACAACGTTATCAATGAAGTACAGTAATATTTTGGATGTCTCACGGTTATTTAAAAAAACTATTTTCAGATTGGATTTTTCTTGATACTACTAAGAGCTGTGGAGAAGAGTTAAAACACTACGTATGTAGAAGGAGGATAATGACCAACAGCCTCGTTAGCCCTCACATACCTTATAGCCTGGAAGGCTTTAGAGGAGTGTGAGATGTCCTGATGATCTAGTGTGCAATGAAGAGGTCTTTAATAAACATCAAAGTCTCCAACCAAGTGCTTTTCCTGAGCCACATTTCACAGAGTCAGTTTCTCCACCTCAGCCTGCAAAGTGGGCTAACAGTATGTTCTCACCAGGAGATGCTACTGCTTTCAGGATTATTTCCAGTGCTTGCACTACTGTGGTCACAACAAGCTTTAGCGCATCTACCCTAGCTGGGCTCAACCACTTTGTGAAGTCAGGGTCCCACTGAGCCCTCTCTTCTCAGGAGGTGAGTCTGATTTCCTGCAGGTTATGCAAAATGGGGGCACTCCCCTCCTCATCAGCATCTTCACTAGGTAGCATGTCTGCTCTTCAACCGTATGGCAAGCTCAACTCCTTACCTACAAGCAGGAAGTTGTCATTGCAGGGGTAGATTTTCTCAAAACCAAATTTTTCACATCAAAACATTATTGACTTCCTTACCAGAGAGTTACACAACTTACAGGAAAGAAAGGAATACCCCAGGTTCACCAGACACAGATGCTCTTTTTTTGTAAGTTTTAGTAAACTTTCCCTAAGCCAGGAGACCATGTGCAAAAGAAGCAGACTGCCCCAGTGCCCTCTTCTCAGCTATTTCTGGCAAACAGGGACCTCATCTTTTCTAGCCTGTAAGCCCGTTCTTTTTAATACTATTGTTACTCTGGACAAACTGCTTTGAGACTGAAGAAAGCTAAGCAAAGTATATCACCTTGTCGCTAGCTCCCTGATGGCTTTTGTAAGGTTATATATGTTACCTTTTCTGCTTGGATCTCTTGCCAGCCCGTTTTGTACTAGCAAATAGCACATCTTAAACAAAAACCATGCACCATGTTAATGGGAAATATTTCAGGTAATTTGCCCTTTGTCACAACACTAATTTTCAGTAGCTTCGTTTAGAGTTCTTCATCCCTTCAACTTCTTAGTAGTTCAAAATAAATGATAATGCAGCCAACACCAACAACTATCACTTTGCTGACAACCTCACTGAAAACACCTGAAGCAGTGGTCATACTTTGCATCTGTCCCACAACCCCCGTGGCCTTTCCATAACCTCAAGAAGAGAGACTTAACCAGCCAGCATTCCTGCTGGCAACAGGCTTGTATCCATGTGCCTGTGCAGCATCTGGCTGTGCCTGGGCTCACAAGCAGTGAGGTGCAGCATGAGGAGATTCGTGGAACAACACAGCTGAGGATCCATCATACCCATCACATGTATTTTAGAGGATATTTTCTAGGCTGTCTCTAGCTCACTGCCAGGGAATGACCATCCTTCACATCTTCCAGCTTAACTGATACTGAAAACAAACCAACCAAATCCCAGTGTGTGCATGCCCTAAGACTGTTTTGTAGCACAAGCCAAAGCAGGATGGCCAGGAGTTCACCTTCTAAAGCACTTTCCTGATTCATGGTTCAGACTTCTGGATCCTGTTATAATTTCACTACCAGTAACAAAGCTATAAAGATCACTGCTGTTTAATATCTTCACCAATGACATGGACAGTAGGATTGAATGTACCCTCAGCAAGTTTGCAGATGACACTCAGCTGAGCATTGACACGTCTGAGGGATGAGATGTCACCTAGAAGAATCTAGGCAAGCTTGAGAAGTGGGCCTGTGTGAACCTCATGAGGTTCAACAAGGCCAAGTGCAAAGTCCTGTACCTGATTCAGGACAATCATCAGTATTAAGAAGGGCTTGAGGATGAAGTGATTGAGAGCAGGTCTACAGAGGACTGGGTGATACCGGTGGGTGAGAAGTTGGACATGAATTGGCAATGTGCACTTGCAGCCCAGAAAGCCAACTGTGAGGCTTAACAGGGCTCTGGGCAACCTGGTCTAGCTGAGGATGTTCCTGCTGACTGCGGGCAGGGGTTGGAGTAAATGACCTTTGGCGGTCCTTTCCAGCCTCAACCACTGTATGATTCTGCGATCTTGAGCTGCATCAAAAGAAGCATGACCAGCAGGTTGAGGGATGTGATTCTGCGTTCTACTTTGTTCTGGTAATGCCTCACCTGGAGCACTGTGTCCAGCGCTGGAGACGTCAATACAAGAAAGATATAGACCTGTTGGGGTGGGTCCAGAGAAGACCACAAAAAATATCAAGAGGCTGGAACACCTCTGCTATGAGGAAAGGCTAAGACTATCTGGGTTGTTCAACCTGGAGAAGAGAAGGCTTGGGAGACGTTATTGCAGCTTTTCAGTACCTAAAAGGGGCCTCTAAGAAAGATAGAGATGGTATTTTTAGCAGAGCCTGTTGCAACAGAACGACAGGTAATCAGTTTATGCTAAAAGAGAGGAGACTTAGACTAGATAGAAGGAAGAAATTTCAAGATCAGGTTGGATGGGTTCTGAGCAACCTAATCTAATTGAAGATGTCCCTGCATACTGCAGGGAATGTTGGACTAGGTGATCTTCAAAGGTCCCTTCCAACTCAAAACATTCCATGATTCTTTGATCCTGTGATCCTATGAGTCATACTGTCAAACAGCTTGTGCCTCCATCTACAAGGAAATTCTTGATGCTGGTTGAACGCAGTGTGAGAGAAGTTAGAAATTAAATCAGTGTTTCTGGACTGCAGAACAACTCCAGTAAGAGTCAGGTATCACTTAGGAAATGCATATGTCCTGCATGGCTACCAAAATGAGTATCAGCTGACAGGCAGGAGCATGGGGAAGTTGGCAGAGCTAAGGATAATGGGTTGTGGCAAAACAGACAAGGCCACCTATACCCAGAGGGAGTAGAACTGTGTCCCTTAGGATGCACTGGTGACTTTAATTGCACTCCTTGTGCCACCTGATCATCAAAGGTTACCACAGCATCACTGGAATAAACTGCAGCAAGAGAACAGAAAATTACAAAGGTCAAGTCATAGTAATTTTCCATTAGATGATAGCAAGGACTACAAACCATAGTTCCACATACATGAGCTCAAACAAACACCAAAACACTATGAAACTTTGACAGCACAAAGTTGTTGAGAACTTTTTCCGGAGAGCAATTAATGGGCATCTTCAGCACTGACCAGGTAACGGTGTTTGAATTTATTCATCCCTCCCAAGACTGAAACCAGTGTCCTTGTGAGTGCAGAATGCAGATGGCAGCTGGATTTGATCTGCAGCACAGAATGCACAACTTTCTCAGGCAATTGTTGCTAACGACATGGTGAAACCAAGGTCGTTCTTATAAGATGCAGAAATGATGACACTGAAATTCTTGGGGTTTAATTAACTGCAAGGACAACCTAGGGGTAGTTCAACACAACCACACAATGTGTGCACATAAATTAAGAGCATGGATTTGGTGCTCATTAATAGAAGCTAAGTCCTGATCCTGTTATAAAACTTCCAAGTATAAAACAAATCTTTACAACATAAATACTCGTGGAACTAACTTATCTGAAGCCAAACATCACTATTGACATCAATAGATTTTTAAAAACAACAAAGCAGTCCTATAACATGCAAGCAATCAAGAGGGAACATTTTCTAACTGCAGAAGTAAACCCCACTGGGATCTAGCAGGCATGGAGGAGCTCCAGAGGAGCTCACAAATGTTTGCCCTTGGATTAGCACTGCCCAGGGCATGGCTTAGTGGTTCACTTCTTCCCCTTCTCTTCCTTCATGAACCTGCATCACATAAAGATGATCTTTGTTCCTGGGAAGAATAAAAGATTTGCTTCACCTAGGCCTAGCATGTGTCCATCATGATGTTACCCTGCACAGGGATGTTTAGTGCCTATGTTTGGAGCTTCAAATCTATTGATTGATTGCAGAGTTTTTCCTCCCACAGTGTAAAAATCCAGGCTGTTTGAAACCTTTGTTTAAATATAGGCTATATTGTTTCAGGTGTCTAACATTTTATTTTATTTCTCTAGTAAATATCTTCCAGCTCCTAAATGAGAACTTTGGGAAAACTGCTCCCACAATGCAACTTAAAAATCACCCTGCAGAGACCTTACGTTCCTCAGCCTAAATCCAGCCTCCAGAGTGTCTTGAGTTATGAGGTTGTCCAGACCACTAATAAAGGAGCAGGGGAATTTACACCAAAAGGAATAAACAAGCCAACGATAAAAATAACCATTTATCTCTTCTTCCTCCCCAATGTCTAACTTGAAAGGTCACTGTGTTCTCTTGTGGAAGCAAAGCTCCATAATGTGAGTTTAGACACTTGAGGCTAAGCCCCAGAGTTCTTACTCACTTTTCCCTGAGTAACTTTAGTAGATTTTCAGTTTACATTTTTCTCTTGGACAAGGTCTAAGAAACAAGCAGGTGCTCCAGAAAAGAGCTGTTGGTTTGAGAAGAGCCCAGGTCAGTGGGGCACGTGCTGTGTGGCTCTCTGCTCAACCTTTGGGTGATTCACACCATAGCATTAGGAAAGAAACAAGCTCCCAAGCCTCACGTTCTTCCTAGTTTGCAGATGATGTTTGCTTAGAATAGGCTCAGTGGCTCAAAAATGCAGGTTACAGGAGGGTGCATCTAGCTCTGTATCATCTTACATGCAGCAAAGGCTGAACAGGCAGGTTCTCCCTTTGGAGAAATCACTCTGAGAGCCCAGCAGCCAGTTTGTGAAATCAAATCCTTGCCCATACCACTGTAACACTATGTTTTACCAAGCAGTGGGTCTAACACCATTGAGAAATAAGTACAGATGTTTAGGAAGCACAGGACAAACATCGCTCCCTCAAAAGCTCCCCCTTGCAGAACTTCTTGTAGATACCCAACTGCTTTGTAAAGACGCCACTGTGTGGGAGAGCAACTGCCTTTCCCCTCATTTCAGTAAGCTCCAGCCCTACATCACTCCATAAGATTATTCCACAGACAGGACAAAGCATTTTACAGGGTTCATTTTGGCCCAGAAGTTGTTTGGGATTGCCTGGGTCTTTGCAAAACTCAGCTCCTGCAGCTCAGGGTCCCTGGCTGCAAGGACATTGTGCAGGCTTCCTGCTGCTTTCCGAGGTTCTGTCACTACAAAAATAATATCCCTTTCTTCCCTTGCACTTCCAAATCATACAGCACGTTTTGTCAATGTCCACTGTTGTTTAAAGGCCCTCCAGGCTCCTGCTGGGCACATTATTTCTCTCAAAGTTTCATAGGCAGCGGGGGATTCTTCCTGATTTTAAAGAGGGCTACCATGGATCATGAATAACCTGTGACATTCCTAGTACAAGCCTCATCCAGTTTGCGTGTATCTTGTAACACACAGAAGGGCTCAGGTCTGAAAATCCAACTGGCAGTCTGAGCCATCTGTGGGCATTTTGAAGTGCTTTGAATCAGAAAGCATGAAGCTGGCAGGTCACCCAAAGAAACCACCGGGCATACAGGAGCTTCGATACACTCACTGGAAAATAACCTGTTTCCAAACCATGCTAAACATTTGCTCGTCATTAGCTGAGGCCAGCACATCTCTTCCTGATTAATGCTACATAGCACATAGAAAGATGTCCAGTTTGATGTAAAGACAGCCAAGTGAGGGAGAGCAATGTTGCGTCTTGACAAGGACTCAAGACAATGTTGCCCAGGGAGGTTGTGGATGCTCCCTCCCTGGAGGTGTTCAAGGCCAGATTGGATGATGCCTCGAGTAACCTGTACTAGTGGGAGGTATCCCTGCCTATGGCAGGGGTTTGGAACTAGATGATTCTTGAGGTCCCTTCCAACCTTACCATTCTATGATTCTATGATTCTCCAGGACTGTAAGCAAGAGCCAGCTCCCCTCATTAGACAGGCCTTTCTGGGCTTGTTCTTCCGGATGCATTCTGTGTGTATCTCAGGTATTATCTTCTGTTAGGACACTCGTGTAGCTTTCTGCTCTGTAACTTCAGGGACATACGGGATACAGCATTTCAACATGGAGGATAGGCTAAGCCGGTTTGTGTCTGGGCACCATGATGCAAGTCAGAGCAGAACAAGCAGCTCTCTGTAGAGGCATGCTGGTGTAGCCATGGCATAGGATACACATTTCACATACTCCATCTAACACCTTCCATTTTCTCCTTTTCAAACACCAAAGAAGGAAAAAGAGATACCATTCTTTAATTCCTTAGCAGAATAATTCATAAAAATAATTCACAAAACAAGAAGGTATAGTTTATGGGAAAGATTCATACAAAGAAAGTCCAGCAGAGCAAAACGCTCACCAGTAATGATATAGAAAATTATATACACTCACATCATGTGTCCAGCACATACTGATTGATGAGCTGAAAGGTGAATTGCACAATGGGTGGATGAAAAGCTTGAGACTCATTGAATTAGAATGCTGAGTTTGCATTAAAAATTAATCAGGGTATTTGTCATTAACTATACAACATTAGCCTTACCTTAGGGCAGGCATTTTGGCTACAAGAAGCCTGAATATAAGGGTCTCTTTCTCTGCCACACTATAGTTGATCATTATTTTACCAAAATCTGAGGGATTGGAGTAGATCATAGGGCAAGAGCTTGAGCATTCTACTCCTCCTTTGCCACTGATTGATTGTGTTAACAACCAAGGCAAGTTAGATTTCTGGTACGTTTCACAGTTTCCCTTTTGTAAGTGGGATAATATTTCTTACAAGTTTTTATAAAGCGGTTTGAGATTTTGTGGAGAAAGCAGCTATTTAAATGTTCAATGTTATTATTTTAGGCCCTGATTCAGGAAAACATTTAAGTATATATTTAAATCCTGCTGCTTTAATGAGTCAAGAGCACCTACTTTAGGCTAAGCTTATATTGATGTGGTCTTTCTGAAAAAGCTGCCCTAAAACTTCTAGTTATCTGCAATTAAAAAAAATTACATAGCCCATCAAAGCTTACTTAAAAGATAGAATTAATTTTTTTTTAAAAAAAAAAAAAAAGGGGAAGGGGGAAGTGGCAAATTAATGGCAGCTCAGCATATTGAAGCATTACCTTCCACGTTTTACTCGGACGAAAGAAGCATGCAGGAGTACCCATGCCTTTTTCATTAGGTGCATGCAGCAGACATTAGGTCCCCTTCAAAGATCCTTGGGCCAAACGGAGCAGCTCCACGTTGTCATTGGTGGGGGGAAATGAAAAAAAAAAAATCAAACTCTTTCTCAGAGCCAGGCTTCTTCCCCCAGCTCCCCTCTCCCATATTTGTATATATTTCTCGAGGAGAGTTTGGCTTAGTTTGTTCATAAATTGCAGTTCCTGGGCGGACCCCACACACAGCTGGGCTTCAGCGGCTGGATCCGCCTTCCTGGCAAGCCTGGCCAGGAGCCTCGCAAACTCGGGGCTCCGGGCTTGACAGCACAAACGCAGCAGACTGGCTGCATCGAGGGAAGATGAATTGGTCAACGCTGTGAAGCTGGGCTTCTGGTCGCTTGTGGGATCCAGAAAATGGGTTACTGGAGAAAACTGGGGCTGCTTTCCTTACTGCTGCTCTCCTTCTGTGAGTAGAAAAATGTTTCTGGTTAGGCAACGTTCAGCAACATACTCCGAGAGGTCGTTTATTTTTCCTTCCTCCCGCAAAATAGCTAATCTTTGATTTCTCCCCTGACAGCAATTAGCCAGAGGATTGGAAATAGCTGAGAATCTAGTAGAGCAGACTGCTAGGACTGCATCAGCTGTGTATTTCTTACAGCAAAGGCAGCGAGATTGCCTTGGTGGAAAGTGCTGCATGCTTGCATGGAGTAGCTCGCAGATGTCAGTGTTTACAGTGCAAAAATATATATAGGTCAGCATTACTTGTTGGAAGTTTTTATTTTATTGAGGGAGATTAAAAGCAACTGAAGTGCACCGCTGAACGATCTGGCTTCGACAGTGTCCAGATGTGGTGAAGTTTGCAGCTCAGAACTTTTATCAGCCCTGGTTAACGCTCGGCATTAATCGAACTATTAAAGAAGGAAAGAAGCGGGGAGAGGGGGAGAAGTGTCTTTGCAACAACATCTGGTTATTCAGCAAACCTTTCCAGCACTTACGTAAAGATTTCTTTGTACTAAGTGCCCTGTTTGGGTTTTGATAGCGCTTCTTCAGTACTGCCGATAAAACCCTCCAGCAGCTCTTGAAAACGTGCCCATCCATGGTTTAACTTCTCTTATTTATGTCTTGATGATCGTTTCCTAACAGGGAATAGATTTGTATATAGATGAGTGTTACATGCACATCTCCTAAGTATGTGTGTGTGCGTTTCTGTGTATTCAGTGCCTGTGCATGTGTTTACTTTCATATATCCCTATATAGCATATATTTATCTATTTGCATAGACAGTGGCACTTTTTACAGTGAACCCATCGCCCTCACTATAGAAGTTGCAGTGCAAATTGCCCTTTGCTCAAAGCAATGAAGTAGGAGGATTATAATTCCAGTGGTTTTGCATCCAGATGAAATAACTGGGGGCAGGGATCTGTATCTGCATCCACTTTACGTGGGTCCCTCTATCTACAGAAACAGGGAATGAAAGAACACGATCAGTCGATAATTCGGGTGTAGGCAAATGCAAGACTTGATGCGACTGTCGAAGTGGAGAGATACAGATGGGGGGGATTTAGGATATGAAGGTTGGATGATTTTTCAAAAAGTTGTGTGAACAAATCTATATCTGTTATTGTAGATAAGATATTAAAGCATAGCTTGAAATGTAGTATGCTATATCAATAACATCCTGCTAAATTAATCACATTTGGGGCAGAACTGAAGAAATTACTACAAGGCATTATTTAAAGCACAGCCTTGGATTGGTTTTGGTAAGAAAGACAACCACTAATTATCCTGCAGAAATACCTAATTTTGGAGTTATTTAACTTATGGTTTCCTTTTTCTGAAAGGCTGGGTTTTAATCTGAAAGAAGCCAAACCAAAACATATCATGATTACTAAGTTCAGCTGAAAGGTTACATGAGCGATACGATGACAAAATATGCCTCTGTATGAGGAAAAAAAAAATAGGCCAGGGCTCGCTCCCTTCGATTCAGCCCAACAATGATCTATGTTTTCAGGGGCTACCTCCATTTTCCTTGTGTGTCATGTTAAGATAGAGTCTACTGTCATTTTGAGACAATTAAAGTACCCTGGGAGCCCACTTTGCATTGCGATTAAAGGGGAAGGGAACAGGAAGTGCCTCAAAGTGACAGAAAATACACATTTCCACTACTCATCCAGCCTCTTGTTAAAGAGTGACAGCACTAGGTTGGTGACAGCAGGAAAGTCACTCCTCTTAGCGCAGAGACTTAAGACCTGCCATAGAGAGCACAGCCCACATTGCATCTTTCTTATCCCAGAATAACTCTAGCTCAGCATCTTAGGGACTTTGCCACCCTCCCTAAGAGTTCATAACAAAGCAGTTCTGGATTTACTTAGCCCAGCCAGCACCAAAAAAAAAAAAAAAAAAAAATCATTCAAGGATTGGAAAATTTGTCTTCACAGGAGGAGAGAAGGCTTTTGGTGTCTTTAGTTGGGCCAGGAGAAGCCTGGGAGGCGAGCTAGTCATCATTTATACCTAGGTCCCAGAGAGATGCTTTCTTGCAGAGGGCTTCCATTCTACAGGAAGAGAAAAAAAAAATGCACACTGGAAGCTGAAACCAAGTGTTTTTGTGTTAGAGCACAACACAGTGAAGTTGTTCCAGCAGGTAATTACTCAGGCTCAGGATGTGGTGGATTTTTGTTGCTCAAAGCCTTCAAGACTGCAAGACTATCTGCTGGGTAGACTATAACCCATCCAGAAGCTACAGGCTTGATATTTGGGTTACTGTATTGTGCACATGGAAACACTCTGGCCTTCAAGTTAATAATTAGGAGTTTTTCTGCCCTGTTTTACATCAAAATCAAGAAAGTCTCCCTTGTGCTCTGTCAGGAATAGGGCTCAGGTCAGGCCATGAAGTATGCTGAGCAAAATCTCATCTCATGGAGAGGAGACAAGAGAAAAACAACACAACTCTCTGAGCTGTTGAGACAACCTCATGAACATGAGCTAAGTGTCACTAGTGTGACGACAGCTCTCAGAGTGTGAAGATCCCCAGGATGCCAGCAGAGTGCCTTTGGGCATCCATTCTCCAAAAGAGAAATCTGCCAGGACACACAGCACTTACCAAGAAAGAGCTGTACCCCGTGGGATATGCTGAAGCTCCAAAGAAAGAGAAAGAATTTGTGTAACAAGGGAGAGTTGCAGATCTGCTGCTCAGAGTCCAAAGCTCTCAGCAGATTTGGGTCTGCTTCACCATAACTTGCTGCTTCATTAAAATGCTGTCCTGCTAAAATTCATACAATTCATAGAATATCCCGGAAATTTTGCTGTGAGTCTCCTGGGTTCCCTTTGCAAGAGTTCCTCAAGACACTTTGAAGTTTCTGCAGATAGCATATTCAAAGTGGCATCCCTTGGTAGGTGGTGGCTCTCTGAGGCCACATGCTCTTCCCTACTTGCACAAATCAGCCTCTGTTCCCCCAGTGAGCCTCTTCAGCTAAATATATAGAGTGTATGTAGTTCATAAATCATGACAGGGAGCTCTGGGGCTGTCAGAAAAACATCACTGGCTTTTGATCTGCTCAAGAAATCTTTGACCTATCCCAGGCTCCCCAGGCCCCTCGTTCAAGAAGTCAGCCTCTTATTTCTAAGGTCACCAGAGCTAAATCTAGGAGTCACACTGCCACCAAAACGCCAGCCTGCTCTGCAGGCAGAGGAGCTATTGGGATTGAACCCCAACACACAAACAATTCACTAACATGAGGTGAAACTTGAGCTGGTGAGAGGTTGAGGAAGGATGAAGATGAAGGATCACTCCCTGTTTCACAGGCAAATACATCTATTTGCAGAAGGAGTTTTGCCAGGCCCAAGGCTGAGCTGCAGCAGCAGAGCAGACCTCTTCTTCCAGCCTACACAACACATGGAGTGGGTGCTGAACCCCTCCCCATGGGACACATGGCTACAGGGTTGTTCAAGTAGCACCATATTTTGCTTTAGTGTTGTTTTAAGACAGCCAAATGACCAAGGAATAAATAATCATCCTCCAAACAAACCAAAAAGCAGCAAGATCCCCATGCTGACTGGGTGTGGGTATCTGGGTTGGCAGCAGGCACAGATACTCTGCCTGAAAGGGAAACTGCTGCGTCCTACTATGAGGCTAAGTAAGATGAAGTTGCAACAAATTCTCCAAATAAAGGAAATAAAGGGGAGAAACATGAGAAAAATCCTGACAGTGCAAAACTGGAGTTCTCTGCAGTGTTGCAAGTAGCATGAGACTCAGCAAGGAAGAGAGATGGATTATTTTGAATTCACTCTTCTCCAAACCTGACACTACAGTTTCAGCCCTTGGTGTAAGTTAGACTAATTGAAGGCTAAGAAAGCTGGCAGTGTACAGCTGTGTCAGATTTCTGAAAGCAGGCATTTCCTCTCCCCTTGCATCTCTAGCTTTGCTCAGACTTGAGAGAGCTGGTCATTGTTAAAGCTGTGTTTTAGTGGAGGGGGCTTTCTGGAGGGAAATCCTTTTTTTAAACGTAATTCTATGGAACTTGAAATTAAATTACAGCATTTTGAAAAACATAGCAAAACAAAACCCAAACCCAACCAACCAACCAACCAAAAACCCAACTGATTTTCCCTGGTGTTTTACTGGTGGTGTCACTATTTCATGATGGTCACAAAGACATTTTTGTATATTAATAGTAAAAAAGTTCAGCCAGCTGCAATCATGGTATTTGTTACTCCCATTAGAGATGGAGTCCTGAACAGATGTATCCCATATACTCACTGAATATGCAGAAAGCAAACATTGGCATTAAAAACAGGTGACTGAGGTGTTTTACTCTGAAAATGTATTCAGCTCTACTGCCTGTCCTGCTCAGCTTTGTGTTGTTCTGTGTTTTGCTCCGTTGAGTTTGCTTCCTGAGGACGTTCCTTTCCTCTCCCTTTAGTGATAACTCTTTGCAATAACATTTGCTTTCAGCTGGGCTCTGCCGTGCTGCAACTTGCCATAAACTAATGAACTCTCCCATAGATTGTCATGTTTTGAAGGAAGCACAACATCTGATCTTTTTATTAAAAAAAAAACAAAAACAGTCCCACCAAGGAGACAAAATCAGCAGCTCCCACACACTTTGCTCTTTTCACATCCAGTGTTTAGCACTGTGTGCCAAGAGAAAGCCTCGCACTGGAAGGGGCCTCTATGTAGAGGGGAGATAACACCACTGATGGCTGCCTGCCTTATCAAACCTGTGGATTACAGCTACATTATCTCTGTGCTGGACCCCAACTGTGGGATAATGTTTCCTTGGGGATCTTCAAGGGGAAATGAAGGGGTGGCTGAAAGCTGTCTCAGCCCTTCTTGTGTGTACATCCCTGGATCCAGAGACAACTGTTGTGTTTCTGCCTGCACAAAGGACCTGTAATGTCCATCAGAGACAAATGTCTTGTTTGTCAGTTCATCATTTTTTTACAGCCTGTGTAGGACTGAAGGTCTCCTGCCAGCTGCTGGTAGCTGTCAAGCTTTTAGAAGAAGGGGCAGCCTGCTTATCATGCAATCTCCACTGCAGCCTGTGCTTCCGCCAATTACCCTGCTCCAGGACTTACACTGTTCCAGGACTTACCCTTTCATGGAGCTGTTGCACTGCAGTGATTGGCTTCCCACTGATAAGCCAGGAACACGCTTGACAAATGCCAGCTGATTTATACTACAGCAAATGCATCCCAGTATTGGGGCAATTAATGTTTCCAGCTGTACACCATGGCCTGTCAGTCTGCACTGCCCAGAGGGCTATCACCCGCATGGATTCTAGAAGCTCCAAGGATATACCTTAACCCAAGTATTACTCTTGACAGGATTATTTACACATGGATTCAAGATTAAAATAAATTTGAATTTAAAAAAAAAAAAAAGAAAAAAAGAAAAAAAAAAAAAGAAGAAGGAAATTAAAAGATATTTCCATCATTTCCTGTGTGTGATTTAGAGCTATCTGTAGAAGCAAGCTGCGATGGGGAGCTGATGAGCAGCTCTGGTAGTGGCAGCTGCTGGATTGCTGTGCAGAGTCCTGCACTCCAGTTTGACCCACAACTTGGCCATGACTCTGAAAGTGGTGGTGAAGCAGCATTGTACTGGATATACTCTGCCTGCAGCAAGACCTTTCACCATGTTACTCTGTGGAGGGAGATATTCCCTTAGCTCCATGTCATTTGTTCTTCTCCGGGTCCAAAATTCCAGCTCTTATGGGTAGGTAGAGGTTCAAAGAATGCCATCCCCAGCCGCTCCCACCCCAGCTCCAGAGTCAGTGCTGATGAGGCCCAATGGTGTCTGAGAGAAATACTCACCTGCCTTCACTCAGCCTGCGAAGAGCTATTGTTCTCACCTTGTAGCATATGATGGCAAGTCTTCTAACCACACCTGGCAGCTGCAGAGTCTGTCCCTCCAGGACCATCACACCTTACAACGTGCCCTGCATGCAGAGCAGTGTTGATGAGCTGGTGCTAGCAACTGGAACCAGCACAAGCATGGCAGTCAGCAACAGGGCTGGCTTATTGCCCTGGTCTGGAGTCCAGGTAGGACTGAGCCCTGAAGCAATTACCTGAGGTGACACCGACTGATGTGATCTGATCATGAATAAGACATCTTCTTTCCCCAGGATTTGAGCATCTCCTAAACTTTCCAGTTTCCCCAGTGCCACTGTTAGACATGCTCACTCTGGGAACAACACACTTTTCTTACATCTTTGCTTCTGGGAGGCCTAAAGACATCTGCTAAAGTTACTGGTCTACTGGTCTCTGCACCTTTTCCTTAGATCAACACTTCAGCCATTCCAAACCAGAAGGCTTGACCGTGTCCTGCATTGCCTTGGGGTGCCATGCACCCCATCATAAAGATGATACTGCCAGTGTGATTTCATACTGTGTCTGGCACTGGAATTTGTTCTTCTTTTTTCTTACTAAAGCAGGAACTCAGATCCCTTCCCTTGGATGTGCCATGACTACAAACACTTACAGGGGCTTTACAGTTAATACTGGTATTGATATCTCTTTGAAAAGATTCGTTGCTGTTTTCAGGTGGATCATTTCATAAAATGACATCCTTGCAGAATGAATGCCTGTGTCCCCTGAGACACTGTGCTTGACAGAGCAGGTTACCAGTCAGCACAGCTGGGACACGATGAGTACCATCTGTCTGATGTTGCTTGATAAAACTTCCTGCCTGGGAGATTCTGAACACCAGCATCCAGCGTGGAAGAAACTGAATCAGCCACTGTCTTGCTGTGTAAAGCATTTTTCCCATGCTAGATCTATCCCAAAGTTAGCCCCAAGCAGTTCATGACAGCAAACAAGACCCTTCTTCTTACAATGGAAAGCAGCACCCAGAGCCATAAGCAATGAGCATTTGAATGAATCATCCTTCTTCAAATAGACTCAGGGTACAAGCATCAACGGAAATAAGACCAATGGATCCCCGGGGAGCTCAGTTCCTGCCATGTCTTTAATATGTCAAAAGGCTCTCAGTGGTGATGGAAAATGGTCACAGACATTCCCAGCAGCGCCTCTGCTTAGGGGTGAGAGCTCCTTAGCGCACATTTACTCTGGTTTTGTGCATTTGCCCTATGCTCACCTGTCTGTAAAATACAGTCACAAGTGGCAAATCTTTTCTTTCATGCTTTGCCAGGGCTATTACCTCTGTGGCAGGTTGTGGCTCAGGAAGCAGCTCTTGGGCAGAAGCTCAGCAACATCAGACTATGACATCTTTCAGGCGGTATCTTGGGGCAGGATGTTAAGTTGAAAGGGTAATGTGCTACTGCAAAACTGTGAGATCTAAGAGTAGGAGGTGGTGAACAGAGAACATCCCCCTCTTTGTCCATTCCTCCATGCTGGAGGAGCAATTTTGTCTGCTGTACTTTGTGCCTGATAGCTGCTCCCTGGAGCTGTGCTGCAGTTCTGCCCAGGGCTGGGACCTGTGGAAACCCTTTTGTGCAAGAGAGATCTCTTGAAAGGCACTGCACAGACACGCAAGTTCCTATTGCTTTCATGCATGGAGAGAAAGCACTTTAGGCATTGTCAACAGGACTCCTTGTTCCACTCCTGCAAAAATTCCTTTTCAAAACCCTGCTCCCTCCTCCCTCCTTCCATAGCTTCTTTCTGGTTTAGTAAAACAGAAAGTATTCAAGCTGAATTCAACCCGATTAGGCAGGACTTTCTGGTAGATCACAACACAAGCTCCTTAAAAGATACTAAGAGATCAAGAAAGAAAGAAAAGAGAAGAACACACCATCTAGATATGCACAAAATAGGGGACACTTGAAGATAAGCAAGAAAACTTTAGTGTCTGTAATACAGGCTGGCCTCATGTTCAAGTTTCCTCTAACAGCACAAATTACTTAATTACTGTTAAATCCTGTCTAAATGAGGGCAAAACTCGACTTTACGTAATAGCTTTAGCAGACATAAGGAACAAACAGTGCTGGAACAACTTGATGACAGCAGATTGACGAAGAATTAATGGGACAGTTCTGGCCCAGCAGCTCATTGCACAGTCCCTTGCAAGCTCCACTTCTCCTCAGGAATTAAAAGCAACACAAACACAACAAAATACTAAGTGAACAGTTGCAAAAAGTCCATCCTAGGTATGAAGAGCAGCTCCAGTGTGATGTCTCTGTAGGCTCACTAAAGTCCTTTTAGCAGATGGCAAATCAAACGTGTGCCAGGAATTTCAAGCACTCCTCAGGAAGTTCATCTAAACCATCAGCAAATCAGCAAAAAAAAAATTTGCACTTAAAACAGAACAAACCCTGTTACCCAAATGTGACACAGATAATGTTTCTGACATGTTTACCTGTTAGAATGATATCTTGAAATGTCAGTTCCACCTATTCATGGAGATGCAGGATTCCTGTAGAGCCTGAAAAATATACACATAGGTACATTTCAGAGTACAAAACGATGATAATAGTAAAGAAGGCCTGCTGTGCAGTAGTTCTTGATTTGTAGTAGTTAAGACAAAGCAACATCAGCAACTCACCTGCAGCTCACTTTGCTGTTAGGTTCAGTGCTGCTGCTTTTTCTGCATCAAGAGGGGAACTCACCTCAGCTGCATCCTCTGGAGAACAAGATGCAGAAGCTGCAATTAAATAGGATGAAGGGTAGACTGTTGGTAGATGCAAAGTAATAAGAGCACCAATGGTAACAGCATTGTGGGGTTTGTTGACTCTTAACCTTCTGCTGTTCAGCTGCTAAACCTGCAGCGCTGCTGAATCCTTAGCAGTTTCTGCAGCAGTATGAGACAAGATGAGCTCAACCCACCCATGGGTGGCCAGGCTATCACTATGCCTCCCAAGCAGCATGGGAGGTGGGAAGAAGGGACTCATTTTTAAGACCTTCTGGTCTTTTGCAGAACCCTGTTACTGCAAAATGCTCTTAGAAGGGCTGAAATGTCAGAGCCCTCTGAAAACACAGCACATGAATCTCTAATCATCAGAAGGCACTTTTCATGGAGGACATGGGAGTTTAGCCCTCTGCAAACTCTACCACAGCCTATGTGCACCATGCTGTGGCATATGCCAACGCATTGCTTTACCCTGCAAAGCCCCACATAAGCAGAGGTGTTGGCAGAGCTGCCAAAATTGCTTATGAACATTGTATTCAGCAGTTTTCCTTCTCTTTAGACCTTGAATAAGTTGCCTTGCTTTCCACCTAACGTAGAGAGATGCCACATTCCACTTGCACGTCATCTGGGGTGATGGGAGTTGCCTTGGTGGGACTGTGGTGCATTGCTGGTGAAGGTAACCAGATAGGACAGGGTGTATGTATGGTTTTGACTTGGGCTGACTCCTGGTCATGAGGGTTTTTTTCCCTCCCAGACCCCAAACTTGTTCTTCAGGATGTACTGTTGGTTTGCTCTCTCCAGTGTCATGCATGGGTAGGAAGGACAGCCAAAGAAAAGACAGAGGAGCAGGGGCAGTAGGTGCAATGAAAGGGAATTACTGCACCTTCAGGCACAGGATAGCTGCAATCTTTGGTATGTGTCACAGTTGCAGCTGCTTAACTTTCATAACCCAGCACTTAACCAGCAGCTGCTGAATATGGGATAATGGGATAAATACAGTTATGATTAGGCAAACTCACAACTGCTTTTGTCTGTCAGGGCAGTTTTTGCCCAGCCTGGTGACAGATCTGGAGATACCAACCATAATCACACAGCAACCCACCATAGCCAGCACATACCCCTGGCACTCAGGGCATTAAAAAGCCCTGTGTTAAGTGGCCAACTTGAGAGACTCCTGCATTAACCTTCAATCTTCCCTTTGGGCACCTTTTCAATGCAGAGTATCCCTGCACATCTCCCGAGAGAATGCGCAATCCTCCAGAATGGCAGGCAAATCATACTTGTAAACTCCCTCCTGGTTTTAGGACAACTTTGCTCACCTAGTGAGCTGCCACAAGGTTAGGTGCAGTGGTGACCCCCACATGGAACTGTGAACTTGCCCACCAGCATCACCTTCAGGGCTGGGACCCTGCCTCTTTGCAACCCATGATCTGCCCCAGGACAATGATGCCATCTTTACATTCAAATTGCACCCAAGTGAGTGGCAAAAGCTCTTACCTAATCCATCAGCCTAGCCAACCCTAATTCAGCAGTTCATTTTAACCTGGACTTAGCTATGGGGCCAGGTGAAGCAGGTGCTTGGGTGCCTTAGGGGCTCACTGAAAAATAAGGCAAATAACATGCAAACAGGTGTTCCCCAGCCACCCCCTTTACCGATGTTTTGGTGAAGGTTAAGTGCATTGTTGAAATGGATTCAGAAAGAAAATACTGCCAGACACTGAGAGAAGCAAACAAAACGGTGCAGAACCACCAAGTCTGTGTTCTATCCGTTCTGTGTCCCTCAGCTCAATGTCTCAGTCCAAAATGGTATTACTAATCAGAAGGATGCTGTCCATAGCACCAGAAAGAAGAGTGCTGAACTGGCTCGTTTTGATTTTTAAACTTCCATGTTAAACTCTGAAGAGCTCTCCAGCTAAAAGAGAAACAATATGCAAGCCCAGCACATTTCAAGGAGCAAGAGAAATGCACAAAGATAGTTAAAAAGAATTAAGTAAACCGTCTTAAATAATTTCATGCAGGGAACAAACAGGATTTGCTTGTCTGGTACAACAGGCAATTTTTTGATAACTCTTTTCTGATGGGTTTCGTGAGAGCTTGGATGCAAAGTAGCTGTATGGGGATGGGGAAGATCCTCCAGAAATTGCTTAGCATGTGGAAATGAATTTCAGTTCAGCCACTTCAGAACATTTTTTTTGTTTTGTTTGTTTACTTTCCACTGACATGAAATCAGCCGCGATTGTGTTGCATGCGGGATTGGTTAGCCAGTTACATAATGCTTAATAAATCCAAGAGAAATAATGTAAAACACATCACCCAGTCTGGGAAGAGTAACAGTATCTCAGCCAGTGTCACTACCCAACCCGGGCCAAGCATCTGAACCGATGCTGTGGGGGGGATGCAGAATCGCGTTGCTGCACGATAGATGTGATTAGGAAAAAATGCTTGTGGCATGCTTAGAAGCTTTGAAGACAAACCGACTGCCTAGGCAGACAGTGTGCGATGGTAAGGGGATACTGCCAAGTACAACCCCTGCCTGTGCTGCAGGGGCAGCCCACCCTGTCCTGCGGGGCAAGGCTGGCACATACCCATGCGCTCAGATCCAGCCGTATCAGCTGCTCGTGTAAGGTATTACTTCGCCCTATCAATTTTCCTCCAAGTACTTAATAAAAACATAATGACCCTGTAAACAGAAAGAACAAGACTTGGCGATTACACTATTTACCGCAGATTATTTCTGCGGTGGCGATGTGGAGGAGAGGGGACATCTTGCTGAGAAGTCAGCACTGGTGGTCCCTGGGGAGTTGAGAAAGAAAGCAGACGACCCAGGACAGGGCTGCCAGACTAAACACAAAAGTGTGGTGCTGACTTGCACCCCAAAAAAGCAGGCATTTCTGCCTCTGCAGTGCCGGTGCCAGCTCTCCCAGGAAAGCTGTCCAACCCAGCGGTGCATCGTCCCAAGCACACTCCGCTACTGTGCACAGATCAGCTCTCCTCCTCCTTTCCCACATTTCCCTGCCTGCTCTGCTCCCGTGCTTTGCTTCTAGTCCCAGGGAGACTTGCTGCCGCCTTCACCCACGCCGTGAGGTGAAACGAGAGGGAAAACGAGAGATGAAGGGGTTAATTACTACAGGCTCAGCACAAGCCAAGTCTGTAAGTGACTCCCCATTGCTATTTCGAAAAGAGGCTGCCTGGAAAGGGAAAGGAAAGGGGCGGGGGGCGGGGTGAAGGCGAGGTTTACTTTACAACCATCATTATTTCATCTGCAGAGTTTATACAATGGAAAATAAAAGCCAGGGTACGTGTAGGCAAATCATTTCTGTTTCATTAATGGTATGGAAATCGTTTTGTTTTTATAGGGGAAAAACAAATGTGAACTTGATGTGTGTGTGTGTGTGTGTTTGAGTGCGTGCCCGTATGAAACTCCTTTCATTGCAAAGGGCAGAGCAGTGAAATCCAGAAATAAAAAATGACTCAGAGGCCGTAGGATCTATGAGTCAGTTGAGCTGTTGTTGTTTTTAAACACCAGCGAGAGTACAATATGGCAGATAATTGCCCGTGCAGCCCTCCCGTTGCAGGCGTCCCCACCAGCCCAGCCGCCCGTCCTGCGGCAGCATGCCGGCTCCCTGCCAGCCCGCCCCGGCCCTGGGCACTGGCCAGATCCTGCCCCGGCACCCAAACCTCCGGGACTCAATCAAGGATACAGAGACATGAAGCATGAGTTGCCCCAGCAGGAACAGCTTTTGGGGGGCAGCAAGTGAACTCTGGGGTAGAAAATCTGGAGGGGAAGCATCTTGCTCCAGGTGGAGAGAAGGATCCGAGGCATTCACTGTTTTCAGTACCTTGGGCATAAACAAAATAGGTTGTTGCAGCAGATGGAGGAGACAAATGTCCACAAGAGGAGACAGAGGATTGAGGGGTCAGTCACACTTCTCCTGTCCTTACCCACAGGACATTGACTGACCAAAATCAAAGGCAGACTGCTCCAGTCAATTTCTCTCCAAGTGTCAGGCATTGCCTCCCTGGTCCGTGACAGACAATGCTGGCTTTGTTGGAGCATAACCAACAAAGGAAAGGTATCTCTGTGCACAATGCCCCAAAAGCAGAGTTGTTACTCTGAAGCGCAGACAACTTGCAAAAAGTACCAAAGAAATGAGAGTTTGCCAAAGCAGAAGTATGGACAATATTCTGCAGAGCTCATATCTCCCTGGGGTGAAGTCAGATCATGATGTAATTTAAGCATCTGAAAGAGATTGGAGAAGTCTGCTGGTACGATCCATACCCAATTTACTTTGTAATAGGACTGAGCAGTATTTGCTAAACACTTAATTTAAAGGGATATTTTCACAAAGGAAAAATAAGTGGTGGAATAAGTCAGTTACCAGCCTGTTTGAAGAAGGTCCAAGCAAACCAGAAATACATACTGTATGTCTTTCTGGCACTGGGAAACACTGATGTCTAACACAATCAAAATCAGTCCTTTTTTATTCACCAGGAAACATTACTGGCTCACTCCTTGCTCTATACTGGACTCTGCCAAGTACAGTATTTATTATGCAGGACAATGAGGGACCACATACCTGAGGGCAGTGCCTGGTGCTCTGAACTGAATGCAGCCAAAGCACTGCTGGGGTTCCTGGGGAAGCTGGGGGCTTGTGCCTTGCAGGGGCAAAGGTGGAATAATAAGGTATTTTTGGTTCCATTTGGTCTGCTCTGTCTCTCCTGCTAAGATGAAGATACGGTGTTTATAAAACACATGGATGGAGAAAAGCGGCTTGAGACTAAAAGCGTCTTTGGTTCAACAGCTGAAAGTAGCATGAGAGCCCACCATTAGGGAACAGAACTGTGCTGGAGGAAGCTGAATTGTGTCCAAAATAAAAGTACATCACCTTGAGGTCTAGCTATGGAGAGATCCTGCAGCACCGCTGAATGCTGCAGCAGGACCAGGCACATTCCAACACAGGGATCTAGCTCAAGCTGAAGCTAACTGAGGGAATACAGGGATCTCTATTACATGGGCCATGCTGGACAGTGGCAATGGGGACTTCTGGCTCTGCACAGGATCTCCTGGAAATGGGGGACATACCCTGACAGCCCATCCATGGCACTTGCGGTTGCTTTATGGAGGACGCAGCTCAGAAGTAACCTGCCAATGAAGAATATCAAGGTCTTGGTGTTCTCACACAGGTCAGCAAGAGAGCAGAGCCTATCAGCTCTGCTGTTGTTTTAATCTTAAAGCCAAGTACTGTATATAACAGAGAAGGAATCTGTTTGTTTTGATAACAATTTTATGAGAGGCTGTGTTATTGTGTAGTCATGTCATTAGCCATGGATGAACACCCAAGGCAAAGCCTAATCCTAAACCTGCTGCTGGATGAAGGACTCACTGCTGAGCCCTGGCTTACCTAGGTGAGAAAGGAGGTCTCAGGACAGGTCAGGTTTCCATCAGGGCACCTTTCTGGGGCTTCCCAGAAGCAACATGGCTGGAGGGTTGAAGTAGAGATGCTCCCCAATCCTGCTGATTAAAGAAAGCTGCAGAGCATGGCAACTAAGCTCTTGGGCTTTAGTCTCTCCAAGTGTAAAGCCTGGGAATTACAGCCTGACTGACCTTCATGGAAAGATGATGCAGACAGCTCCCAGAGCCACTGCACTAATGGCAGGCTGGGAAGCTCTCTGCAATTGCTGAGTTAGCAGCAGCCCCATCCCAGGGTGCTTAAAGATACATAGAAAAGAGGACACAGACCCCACTGTAGAGCATTTGTGATCTAAAAATCATTCATTTTCTATGTCCTTGAAATATAAAAGCCACTTAAAGGCAGTTTGCTACTACAAGATGGAGCATAATCTGAAAGTCCTATTAGTGAAGGTCCTATGTGGCCTTGATCCTCCTTCCACCTCAGGACGGAGAGAGCTGGGGAGGTGCAAATGCCTTCGCATTTCATACCCAAGCACCTTTCCTTAAGTCCATCTAGTGTTTAGTTGTCACAAAATCGCATGTCAGAGAAATTATTTGAAAACTAAAACTCATTCAGCCCCACAGCAAAAAAAAACAAACCAAAAAAACCCCACCACCAAAATATCGCCTGCATAGGTCATCGCTTCAGCTGCAAACTGTTTTCTCCTTTCCTGTGATGAATGCATCACACCTCCAGCTCCATGCACCACAGGCTTACTCCTTGCTGGTCCACACTCCTTAGGGACTGCAGCAAGCAGAAAGCTGTAGCCAATGTTAGGTGGTGCATGACCCACCTGCTCTCTTGGAGCTGCATTGGTAGAGATGAGCTAATGAGAGCCATTTTTATCCTGCTGGGTTCTTACAGCTGTGGTCACCATTGGCAGCTGAACATCTGGCAAATGAGCAAAAAGCTCATCTCTTGGGAGCTGGCTGCTTCTGTGGCTGCAGTGAAGGGGTGTGAAATGCTCTTGGAGAGCTGTTTTGGATAATTTTTCTACAGACGAAGAGAAAAGATTATTGACTATGGCAGTGGTGCCACATTGGGCCTTGCAGGTGGCCAAGCAGAGAGCATGGATGCCCTGTGGGCAGTGAGAGGCTGGAGGGCTGCCTCAACACACATGAAAAAAATATCCCAGGGTCCTCAAGTGATGGTATCACTCCTGCTGCTCTTGCAGGAGGGACTCAGGAAATTTTGGCATAGTTTTTTTTTTCCCCTTTATTCCTCTATTTGAAAATCATCTCATATTCTCTCAGTAGCCCCTCTGAGTTCTTCAGTTCAGTGAGCTTGATCCCGCTCTCGTGTGCAAGAGAACAAGCCTCCCTATTGATAGGAAGCCAAGCTCACTGTAAGCCCACCTATTGGTGACTTCAAACCATCTTTCCAACTGTTGTTCCACAATAACTTTGACTAACTGCACTGTTTATTGGCTCACATCACATCCTTATGGCTTCAATTTATTTTTGGAAAACTCTACCCGCATTTAATTAGTTTATAGTTTGTTCCAAGTTTTGCTTATCCAGCTTTTTTTTTTTTTTCCCTCGTCCTGTTTTTTTGAAGTTTGTATTTTGATGTTTAGCATTTGCCTTGGCAACATCTGGAACCCCTTTATGGAAGTGTATTGTTACTTTTACTGCTCATACAGCTTTATTAAATCATCCGAGTATTAATATTGAAAGTGTTCATCTGGGTCTAATCAGGGCCAAGATGAGTGATGTGGCAGTTAACATTGTACCTACCAGCTAATGGTTCAAGGACACCAAGTCCTGAAAAACTCACAGTGGGCTTTGTACTCTTCTTTTTAGCTTCCTAGGAGGAGAAAAGAAGAGATATTCCTGCTCTGACCTTTCTTGTAGAGCAGATAACAGACTTGCAGCCTGAGCTAGTTTAGAACAATTTGTCTCCAAAGAATTTTGTCCAGTTACCCACTATATTTCTGGACCCTGTTTCCATATTTAACTCTTTCATCTGGCCTGGCTTCTCTGCTCTGCACTGCAAACGGCTGCCAAATCAAGATCCCCACCACACGCACCACTATGAAACTGTTGGAGCTGACATTTTGCTCTGAGACCTCAAGCAAACCCTTGATACAAATAAGCAAACAATATACCTGGTGGGTACAAAGATGTGAATAACAAACCTTATTGCTTTTCTGCATCAACGGTGTCTAACAACCAAGATTCATCCATTTGCTTCTCCTCTGCAGGGCTCCCAAATAACCCTGGGATGATAGTGCCGAGCCAGTGATGCTGCATGAGCACGATATGAGCACAGCAGGAGCCAGGGCACAAGAGGCTTGAGCTGAAAGGACAAAATAACAAATATGGCAATGACACCACCTGAGCACAGCCCTGGAGGGGTGGGCTTTAGGGGCAGAAATCAATTTACCTTCAATTTCCTGTTCCCACTTGGTAACACCAATGGAGCTTTACAGAGCACAAGGGCTGTTGCTGTAGACTGAGAGCCCCACACAAATGGTGGGCTTAATTTCTGCCCCAAACTGTCACCTTAGAGATAAGTTGTACCTGGGCAGAGTTTTGTAGGCAGAACGAGACACGAAGGCAAGGGTGGCTCAGGCTTGCTTCAGGTGTTTCAAATCTCAGCTGAAGTCTCAATTTCAGTAGCTGACCCTTGGACAGATATGAAGTTGATTCTGCTGAGGTCATCCACAAAATCCCTGGGTGGCTCAGCAAGGCCAGAACATTTCCATGGACAGGATGGGATGCTGAGCAAGAGATTGTGGGCAACATACTCACCCACTCTGCTCCCAGATTCCCCACTGCCTTGCTTGATGTCATCCCTGGTGAGCCACATTCTAAGCCTCACAAGTGTCCTTTCTGAAATTTCCTTCTTTCAGCCTTCAGATGCAACAAATATTTCTTCTGCAGCCAGGTTTACCTCTACCATTAACCTTGGCCCTATCTACAAGGCTACAGGAACTTGTAAGTGGTTCCTTTCTGTGTGAGCCTTCCATCAGCTTTTATGGCAGTTGCATGGAGCGGGGTCTCTGCCAGCCAAGGAAGCAGGATGCTGTTAGAGGAGGCTGCACACCCTGGATTTGGGAAGCAGGGAAATATCTCCTTTGGCTGTTGGGGTTATATATATGTGTGTGTGTGTGTGTGTGTGTGTGTGTGTGTGTGTGTGTGTGGTGAGAGAAAGGAATTCAGGCTGAGGCACTGGCCATGGACAGGTTGCAGATGTGAACATCAGGAATGCAGGAGGTCCTGCAGGTTGCCCACAGACCCAGGGGTGGCTGTGGGTGTGCTCCTGTACCAGTGGAGCCTTGTTTGCAGGGGCTGAGGCTTCACAAGCTGCAGATGGGGATTTTGCAATTTGTTACTTGTTGGAACTAAGGGCTGGTGATGACAAATCAATGTGAGGGTTGTTGCAGCACAGTGAGGCACCACTTCCAACCTTACAGGGGCTGAGAGCACTCAGCAATTGCCAGGTAGCTTGGGGAAGTATGAATAGCTCAAACCTCAGTAGCTTCCCCCCGCTTTTTTTTTAAAAGATATTTAGCAGCCTTGAAATAGGAAGTTTAATTTTAGCTGGGATTTATCCCTTAACCAATCATAGTTCATTGAGCCTTTGTATAAAAATAGAGATAATTTAATGCCCATGAGATGCACAGAGAGGAGGTCTGCACAGGCAGTAGATATTCATGCNAGCTTCCCCCCGCTTTTTTTTTAAAAGATATTTAGCAGCCTTGAAATAGGAAGTTTAATTTTAGCTGGGATTTATCCCTTAACCAATCATAGTTCATTGAGCCTTTGTATAAAAATAGAGATAATTTAATGCCCATGAGATGCACAGAGAGGAGGTCTGCACAGGCAGTAGATATTCATGCTACTGTAGCCAGCCCCAGTGCTTGAAGGGCAGAAGAACATTTCGTGCTGGGCACAGTGGGCAGTGGAGCCCTGGAGAAAGCAGCCCCTGTTGCCCCAAAGCTCAGGAAGTCTCAGTCCATCATTTATTACCAAAACCACAGGTGCCCAAGGAGTGGGTGGCAAATGCATTTCCTGACTTGGGCTCAGTGAATGGGCAGAGGGAGGATGAGGAGGCAGGAGGAGAGGGGGAGGCTGGCCCAGCCTGCTTGTGTATCTTTCCCCAGCACCTCTCTGCCCCTAAGAAGGAGGAAAATAAAGTCTACAGGCATGTAGAGACCCTGAGATGTCCTTTTTTTTTCAGACACTCAGTGTGAGGGGTGATGAAAATTTGATCTTAGGTTGTAGAGGAGGAAATAATCTTCCCTGTGATGTTAAACAGTATAGGAAACACAGAGGAGAAAGGCTGTTCTTACAAGCCTCTTGTCTGGCGGTACCTGCCTTTGCACCACCAGCATTCCCTCACCTCTTCTAGGTTTTGGCATAACCTAAAGCACATTTGATTGATCAGCGAAATGAAAGCTATAAATAAATGCATGGGAGAAACAGGGTCAGTCCAGGCTCCTCCTCCACCAACTGTTGAAATCACTGAAAATGGTTATTTTTCTCCCCAAGCATGATCACACTCACCTTCCACCACTTCACTGCCCCTACAGATCACAGCACCAGCGCTCGCCGCAACCTAAAGACTAACCTGTGCAAGTGGTGTGACTCCACACCGCCGGCCTGCGAGGAGAAGGTGTGCTACAGCAACTGCAACCTCAACTCCTACTGCGAGGACCCCTACGAGATCTGTGTGGCCATATGGTAAGCAGCAATTCCCTTGTCAAGGGAGGATGTGGGGGGGAAAAGGGGGTTGTGCAACAACGGCTCATGGGAACGAACATCTANTTGATTCTGCTGAGGTCATCCACAAAATCCCTGGGTGGCTCAGCAAGGCCAGAACATTTCCATGGACAGGATGGGATGCTGAGCAAGAGATTGTGGGCAACATACTCACCCACTCTGCTCCCAGATTCCCCACTGCCTTGCTTGATGTCATCCCTGGTGAGCCACATTCTAAGCCTCACAAGTGTCCTTTCTGAAATTTCCTTCTTTCAGCCTTCAGATGCAACAAATATTTCTTCTGCAGCCAGGTTTACCTCTACCATTAACCTTGGCCCTATCTACAAGGCTACAGGAACTTGTAAGTGGTTCCTTTCTGTGTGAGCCTTCCATCAGCTTTTATGGCAGTTGCATGGAGCGNTTGGCCCTATCTACAAAGCTACAGGAACTTGTACGTGGTTCCTTTCTGCGTGGGAGCCTTCCATCAGCTTTTATGGCAGTTGCATGGAGCGGGGTCTCTGCCAGCCAAGGAAGCAGGATGCTGTTAGAGGAGGCTGCACACCCTGGATTTGGGAAGCAGGGAAATATCTCCTTTGGCTGTTGGGGTTATATATATGTGTGTGTGTGTGTGTGTGTGTGTGTGTGTGTGTGTGTGTGTTAAGAAAGAAAGGAATTCAGGCTGAGGCACTGGCCATGGACAGGTTGCAGATGTGAACATCAGGAATGCAGGAGGTCCTGCAGGTTGCCCACAGACCCAGGGGTGGCTGTGGGTGTGCTCCTGTACCAGTGGAGCCTTGTTTGCAGGGGCTGAGGCTTCACAAGCTGCAGATGGGGATTTTGCAATTTGTTACTTGTTGGAACTAAGGGCTGGTGATGATAAATCAATGTGATGGTTGTTGCAGCACAGTGAGGCACCACTTCCAACCTTACAGGGGCTGAGAGCACTCAGCAATTGCCAGGTAGCTTGGGGAAGTATGAATAGCTCAAACCTCAGTAGCTTCCCCCCGCTTTTTTTTTAAAAGATATTTAGCAGCCTTGAAATAGGAAGTTTAATTTTAGCTGGGATTTATCCCTTAACCAATCATAGTTCATTGAGCCTTTGTATAAAAATAGAGATAATTTAATGCCCATGAGATGCACAGAGAGGAGGTCTGCACAGGCAGTAGATATTCATGCTACTGTAGCCAGCCCCAGTGCTTGAAGGGCAGAACATTTCGTGCTGGGCACAGTGGGCAGTGGAGCCCTGGAGAAAGCAGCCCCTGTTGCCCCAAAGCTCAGGAAGTCTCAGTCCATCATTTATTACCAAAACCACAGGTGCCCAAGGAGTGGGTGGCAAATGCATTTCCTGACTTGGGCTCAGTGAATGGGCAGAGGGAGGATGAGGAGGCAGGAGGAGAGGGGGAGGCTGGCCCAGCCTGCTTGTGTATCTTTCCCCAGCACCTCTCTGCCCCTAAGAAGGAGGAAAATAAAGTCTACAGGCATGTAGAGACCCTGAGATGTCCTTTTTTTTTCAGACACTCAGTGTGAGGGGTGATGAAAATTTGATCTTAGGTTGTAGAGGAGGAAATAATCTTCCCTGTGATGTTAAACAGTATAGGAAACACAGAGGAGAAAGGCTGTTCTTACAAGCTTCTTGTCTGGTGGTACCTGCCTTTGCACCACCAGCATTCCTTCATCTCTTCTAGGTTTTGGCACAACCTAAAGCACATTTGATTGATCAACGAAATGAAAGCTATAAACAAATGCATGGGAGAAACAGGGTCAGTCCAGGCTCCTCCTCCACCAACTGTTGAAATCACTGAAAATGGTTATTTTTCTCCCCAAGCATGATCACACTCACCTTCCACCACTTCACTGCCCCTACAGATCACAGCACCAGCGCTCGCCGCAACCTAAAGACTAACCTGTGCAAGTGGTGCGACTCCACACCCCCGGCCTGCGAGAAGGTGTGCTACAGCAACTGCAACCTCAACTCCTACTGCGAGGACCCCTATGAGATCTGTGTGGCCATATGGTAAGCAGCAATTCCCTTGTCAAGGGAGGATGTGGGGGGAAAAAGGGGGTTGTGCAGCAACGGCTCATGGGAACGAACATCTATGCACCCCTGCACTTGAGTTATTGCCCATTAAATAATCCAGGGCTTCTCCCTTCCTCCCCCTCTGACTCCATTATAATAAAAACTACAATCTGCAGTAAAAAACAAACAAAAAAAATGCTCTGCCCTATAATTAGTACCAGTTTAGTTTCTAAATAAATGAAGCATTAGGTGCCTACAGGACGGCTGGGGAGGGACTATTGACAAGGTCTTGTAATGACAGGNAGGGGGTTGGAACTAGATGATCCTTGAGGTCCCTTCCAACCTTACTACTCTATGATTTAAGCGCCCAACACAAAATGTGGCAAGTTTGCTGTGGGACCTCTCTACTCCCCTAAACCTCTAAATTTAGCTTTACATGCTAAATCTAAAGTCAAAACCAGCAGCCCTGACCCCCCCAAAACCAGGACACCCTCCCTGTGTCAGGCTGGTGAAACACTAATTCACAAGCAGGGGTGCAGCCGAAGTCTGTCCCCAACCAGTGCATGGATTTCTGAGCTGCTAGCAAACTGAGGTTTAACCCAACTTGTTCCCATCATCTGGGAAAAACCCCTTCCTGCTTCCGTGGGAGACAACTGTAAGGGAAACACAATCTTGCACTTCAGGCCAAGCATATGCCGCATCATTCAGCCCAGAAGAGTGCCTCCTCCAGCTTTTTGGTCCCCATGAGCAAAACTAAAAACACATCCATTTTGGGTCTGCCCAGAGTGATTTTCCTCCTCTTTCCCTTTTAATTTGGCTGCCAAAGTGAAAAGCCAGCCAAGCACTTATCGCTAGTCTTTATCTCAACCCGCTAATTAGCATGAGTGTTGTACGCCCAGCCTGCAGTAGGAGTTTCCCTCACTGTAATTGTTGCATTGTGGACTTAAAAAAAACCCCAAAGCCAAAAAGAAACTCAAACAAACAAAGTCCACCCCCTACCCCAAATTCCCCTACACACACACATGGACAGAAGGCACCTTACATTTGTTCTGGGTAGACAGTCCAGCATTTTGCTGGGTTTTCCCATTGCCAACCTACATGTACAGGAAAAAGCAAGACCCCTGCAGCATGAATCTCCACACCAGGAAGGCAATCCCATGGCACAGGATGGGACTGCACCTTTTACTGTGTATTGGATGGGGTTGAAACAACTTTAGGGTCACAAATAACTAGCCTCCTCCCGGCATCTCCCACCCCATCTTAAGACCCATCCTGAGACTAAGATCTTTGCAGGCAGGGCTTACCTCCAAGCCAGCCTCACCACCCATTGCTCACTTGCAGAGGCATATTTGGATCATCTGAACTTGTCCAGTGTATCACAGTCACAGCAGCAGCTTTAGCCCCATACCCATGAGCAACATACTCACATCCTCCAGCACATCCAGCCTGGGCAGCTCACAAAGCAGAGGGATCACACCCTACTAGGACTCTTGAGCTGGAAGTTCCTCTGACAGCTCCAAGAAAATACAGAGATGACTGAAAGCAGAGAATTTTCCAGGGAGAATATTTAAATTTGTGTTCTCCCCCTTGCCTCTGTGTGAATTTCCAGATGACCTCAAAGGAATCATGAAACCTCTCCATACCTTCACCCTCTCATTTTGTTCCTTTAGGTCAGGAAACAGAAGCTGTCCCTGAGAAAGTAATTCATGGTTGTAATTTCTTTTGAACGTCCCCAGGAGTAGCTGCAATCCTCACCAGCCACCCATAGCCTGTGTGGGGCTGGTCATTCCCCATCACTCATCCTTGCCCCAGGGCTGCTCTGAAAATGCAACCAGTGCCAGCTTACCCTGCTTTTTCTCTGGAGAAGGCTCCAGAAACAAGGGGCAAATGCTGGTACTTTGCGATTAGTTCTTAATTAGGCCCTAATCAGCTCTACAAGGCAGGAACTGATTGCTGTAGAAGAGCTGCGGCCTGGATTGCATTTACCCAGTGGTACCAGCAAGGCAGGATCTGTCTGACCCAGAGCTGCCTGGCATGTCTCATGTGCTATGCCAGCAGCCACCATTAGCTCTGCTACAGCTCTCTGAAGGCAAGAGACTGTTGCAACACCAACAGCTGCCTCCTAAGCCAAGCCCATGCTCCATCTCCTTTCAGATGTCTCCATCTGCCCCACAAAGGGACATAATCCAGTTCATGCTTGGCCATTCTTATGTCCACAAGTGCAGCTCATTTTTAAAAGAATGCTCACCATTTGCTCCTCAAAGCTCTCCCTCACCCAGTGAGTGGAGATGAAGCTGTGAGTTCAACAAGAATCACTTCACCATACATCAAAAGCAGGGTGTTCACATGGACCATAACATGAAATTCAACAAGGCCAAGTGTAAGGTCCTGCACCTGGGTAGGCACAATCCCAAGCACAAATACAGGCTGGGTGGTGAATGGCTGGAGAGCAGCCCTGAGGAAAAAGACCTGGGGGTCTGGGTTGATGAGAAGCTCAACATGAGACTGCAGTGTGCACATGCAGCCCAGACAACAACCGAGTCCTAGGCCGCATCAAGAGAAGCGTGGCCAGCAGGGCAAGGGAGGGGATTCTACCACTTTACTCAGCTCTTGTCAGACCCCACCTGGAGTACTGTGTGCAGTTCTGGAACCCTCAGCACAGGAGGGGTATGGAAGTGTTGGAGCGGGTCCAGAGGAGGGCCACGGAGATGATCAGAGAGCTGGAGCAGCTCTCCTATGAGGACAGGCTACAAGAGTTGGAGCTCTTCAGCCTGGAGAAGAGAAGGCTTCCAGGAGATCTGATAGTAGCCTTCCAGTATCTGAAGGGGGCCTACAGGAAGGCTGGGGAAGGCTGTCTTGCAATGACAGGACAAGGGGCAATGGGTTTAAACTGGCAGAGGGAAGATTTAGACTGGATGTTAGGAGGAAGTTATTTACAGTGAGGGTGGTGAGGCACTGGAACAGGTTGCCCAGGGAGGTTGTGGATGCTCCCTCCCTAGAGGCGTTCAAGGCCAGGTTGGACGAGGCCTTGAGCGAGCTGTACTAGTGGGAGGTGTCCCTGCCTATGGCAGGGGGTTGGAACTAGATGATCCTTGAGGTCCCTTCCAACCTTACCATTCTATGATTCTATGACTGTGCTGGACTCTCTAGCCAAGCCCCTTCATGTTGAGCCAATGCTGCCTGAGTCCATTGGGAGAACAGGGGTTTTCCAGCAAAACAAGCACCCTGTGATTGAAGGGTTACATGGCAACCACAGCCAAACCCATCCTTTTGCTCTACATGTGACATTTTTTTCCATGGCTTTAATAGGAGCCCAATCTAGGTATTGCTAAGCAAAAAATGTGACATGTGAGAAGGACATAACCTGGCTGCTGAGCATCAATTCTCAAGCTACGCCAGGGGAAGTTTAGGCTGGAGTTGAGGAGAAAGTTCTTCACTGAGAGAGTCATTGGCTACTGGAATGGGCTGCCCAGGGAGGTGGTGGAGTCACCATCTCTGGAGGTGTTCAAGGCGGGTTTGGACGTGGCACTTGGTGCCATGGTCTAGTCTTGAGGTCTGTGGTATCAGGTTGGACTTGATGAGCTTTGAGGTCTCTTCCAACCTTGGTGATACCGTGTGTAATCATATCATAGAATGGCTTGAGTTGAAAGGGACCTTAAACATCATCTAGTTACAAGCCTCTCCTGTGGGCAGGATGATCTTCCACTAGATCAGGTTGTTCAAAGCTCCATCCAACCTGGCTTTGAACACTTCCAAAGATGGGGCAGCTGGTGTTAGTATGAGAGGAATTTTGTGCCCAAGTCCATGCAGGGCATTTATCCCTAGGGTTGGCGTTACCTGATTAAAGGTACAATTTTGTGAACTGGTGGCAACAACAGGAGTCTCTGGCTCACATCCTACTATTGGTACATGCTAAACATTTCTCTTTTCACCATTTGGATGACACCAAGAGCTTTAACAAAGTTCTCCCAAAGCACGTGTAACTAGAGTTATATTGCAAATGAGTAATTCCCTGCGTGGCTTAAAATGAATGATCTTAAAACCAGGTTTAAGAGGGCATGCGGGCAACACAGTGACTGAGCTGCCAGACTAACACTTTGTCCATTCACTTGGCATGCTCAGGAGGCAGGACAATGAAAGCATCAGGATCAGCACCCTCTGCCACAACCCTCATCGCCCCATCGAAAATCTCATGGTCCCCAACTACAACACCTCACGCTGCATCATGACCCACCAGCCCAGCGAGGACGCCATCATCTACATCTGCGGCTGCGTGGACGAGCAGGAATGCAACGACAAACTTATCTTTGAAAACCACACCAATGGTGAGGGCTTTGGTAAACATTGTTCATGGGGGGGAGACCACAGGATCACAGAATGTTAGGGATTGGAAGGGACCTCCAGAGATCTTGGAGTCCAACCCCCGTGCCAGAGCAGGACCATAAAATCTAGCTCAGGTTGCACAGGAACACATCCAGGTGGGTCTCCAGAGAAGGAGACTCCACAATCTCTTTGGGAGCCTGTTCCAGTGCTCTGTGACCCTTACAGTAAAGAAGTTCTTCCTCATGTTGAGGGGGAAATTCCTGTGCTGTAGTTTATACCCATTTCCCCTTTTCCTATTACAGGGCATAACTGAGAAGAGTTTGTCCCCTCCCTCTTGACACCCAGCCTTCAGGTATTTATAGATGTTGATTAGATCCCCTCTCAGTCTTCTCTTCACCAGACCAAAAAGCCCCAGGTCCCTCAGCCTCTTCTCCTAGGGCAGTCCTCCAGTCCCTTAATCATCTTCATAGCCCTCTGTTGGACTCTTTTGAGTAGATTCCTGTCCCTCAAACTGGGAAGCCCAAAACTGAACGCATTATTCCACGTGAAAACCACCCAGAGCTAATGAAAAATAACTTGTATTTCCAACAGAGGAGGAGATGCAATGTCAAAAGGATCTCTTTCAGCTTCTTTAACCTCTCTATACAAAAGCTAGGTAAAATTTGCACCTCATTACTGAGCCAAGTATTTTGTCTGTTAATAAACCGTCCCTCCCGGCAATGGCTCCAAGCCTTGGTCTGGAAACATCAGGTGATGGAAAATCCACCATCTCTCTCATTACATTGCACCCTTCATCACAGAGCAAATCAATTGGGGAACCCAAAAGCTGATGTCACCTAGCATGAGTCAACGCTCTGAAAGCTTTGAATAAATCATGCTGGAGCAAATCCTGCCTCGGCACACCCACAGGATCTGCTGGCATCCACCACTGCTGCAAGCCAAAAAGGTGGTAGTGCTGGGGTATGGGGCTTGGAACACGGCAATGTCTCTCTGGCTGCTCTCCCAGGGATTTCTCCAGCAGCCTTTCTCTTGAGCAGGGATGGTCAGAGCTACCACATTGTTGCACACATATGTGACCATGGCTTGGCATGCCTGTAGGTGCTTTTGTCGATGGCTGGAGAGCCAACGGGAGCTGTAAATCCACAGGAGGGAAAACTAAGAGGCAGCTAGTTTCTGTACCTTGGGAGGGTCGTGTACTTTGGAAACGTTTCCAGCTAGATCCCAATCTTTTGGGGCTTTGTCCAAACCTCCCCAACTCCAAATGGACCAGGTTTATCCAAGTGGCAATTGAGAACACGATCTGTAACAAAAGCAAAAGTGAAATCCCTCCAACTTTCCATAACTACAGAGCAGTGAGACGCTGAGAATGAGCCTAACCACAACCTGCAAGGCAGAGGCAGAGTTTCTGCTGTAACACAAGGAGAAAAGAAAAATCCACATAAAAAGCAAATCTCAGAACAAACAGGCCACTTTTAACAAAGGCACACGATGCTAAACTTGGCAGTTCTTTGCTGCTGCCCAAGCCAAATATAACAGGTACACACACTTCTAGGGAGAGATAGTCAAACCCCAGAGCTGATGCTGGGATATGTAATTTCACACAAAAATGACAACTGGCTCATTTGGAAATGCCACCCTCAGTGAAGGCTCCCAGCAACACCCTTCTCCTGCCAGCCAGCATGTAACGTGCTGAAACTCAGGGTGAAAGCAGTGATAGCCTTAAATTGTTACATCTTTGTGATG
>VWZE01017635.1:292050-336164 GCA_013396675.1 Eubucco bourcierii
CAGGAATAGTTACAGAAATATACAATTTAAAGGTAATACAGCAACACAACTCCCCTCCCAGAAATCAGAGACCCCAGGAGGGGCTCCCAACCACCCTTCCACCTTCTCCCCACCCCTGTACCTTACCCCAAGGTTTGCCTTGTGCGCAAGGTGAATTAGGAGGATCGGCCAAGGGGGTTAGAAGAAAAGTGGTTAGTGAAAATTAATCGGCAGAGGAGCCAGAAGCTGCTAGACCGCCCCCAATGCTGTTCTCCCAGCAAGAGGCAGAGACTGCCTTATCTATGTTTATGTTCTTTTCCCAAAACAATTTTCAGCAAGCCTGTGAGTGAAGTAGACATGACCATGTTTTCCTTTCACAGCCTATAGTGTAATTTTCTCTATTAAAATATTCCAGTTAGCCTCAAACCAGCACACTCTTCTTGATTTGGTTCGTGGAGGCAGCTTCAGCAAGCTCCAGGCTCAGAGAAGCCATTGTTTACATCCTTTTCTTCTGCTTTAAGGGATCATTCACGTTTTAAATATTAGCTTATGGTCACCTTCAATGGTATAGACAAGTGCTGAGCAGAGAAACACCTTGTACAGACCAGAACTTATCTGGTGCCTAAAGCAGGTGGTTTTGGAGGGGTTTTCCCAATTTTCTGATTTCTCAAGCCCTGCTTTCAGGTCTAGGCTGTTGGGTGCCACTGTTCTAGCACCAGGGCTGTGGGGGATCCCAGAGAGCACCCTAACAAACATACAGGGGCACTGTTTCCTAAAGCCATGTGAGTAGGAGACCAGCAGATGCCTTGGGAAGATGCTGGATAGGGTTGAGCATGCAGAAGGCTCTCTACTCCTGCTGAACCTGTCCCTGGAGGTCCATCTGCTGTCAGCAGTGAAGGAAAAGACCCACACAGTGATGCCTGACAAGGTGCGAGGTAACAGACTCAAAGTTATTGCAGGAACATCTACATTTCTCTCCGCAGAAGGGTTTAAGCATGCTGAAACTCCTCCATATCAAAGAGCTTGCATCAGAAGGGTTATTCTCATGAAGGAATTTGCTGAAGTTGTGTTAACTTCCCCTTTTCAGGACTCATGCACCCTTCCAAGTATCTTCTCTTGCTTTAGGGTTCCATAGATGGGATCTTAAGCATGGGGTAAATCCATTAAAGCAGTAGGTGATATCCAGGCCTAGGGCTTTCCAAAACAAACATATTCCTGAGCTAGTTATTGATTTATATCAGTTTAGGTTGATCTTGTGGTTTGAATGTAATGCCTATTTTAGAAATGCTTTCACAGCCTCGCAGAAATTAGCTGCAGCACATTTTTTTTAAATTTGCCAAGGAAAATAGCTAAACTCTCTGTTTTTCCAGAACCTGAATTATGATCTGCACACACTGAGGTCAAGCAGCCAGAGTTTTGCTTATGGAATGATTCTTATCCCTCTTCCCTTGGGTTATTATACTTGGCAGAAAAACCTCTGAGTAAGATTTTACTTGAATATCTCTACTGAAGTCAGCATGTTTATTCCAGGAATCATGGACATCAAAGGATAAGACAATTATATGTTGTGTGAGGGTTAGGGCTTTTTGTGTGCATCCCTCCACCCCCCACCTCCTCCCCCGACAAGACTGACATGGGTATAAAGGAAATAAAACAAAAGTACCCATGCTTGGTTGGTTGATAGGGGTTGGTGTTGTAAGGCATTGAGTAAGGAGATGCTGACACTGTCAGACATAGCTAGAACGATGCTTTCCTTTACGCTAATTATCATGCAAAGCTTTCCAACACTTCCCTGGGCTAGTGGTCTTGTGTGCTGCCCATGCCACCAGCATCCCTCTTGGCTCTTTGTGCACCACAGGGATCCAGAAAAGCTCCAGCCCCAATCTCCCTCAGAGTTACTCCATTTGAGTCTTGTCTCATCTTTATCACTGCTTATCCCACCCTGGCTCTCCTTAGCACAAGCTGGAGGGCAGACAAGCCTTTTTGATGGCAGCAGCAGGATCTCAGGTGCCACAGTGCCCATCACAAGCAATGCCGACCAGCCTCCTGACTCCTCACCTGCTAAATGGAGCTACACTTGAGACCTAAGCCGACCATCCCCCTTCATAACTGCCTGCATCTGGACTCTTTGCGGCCCTGCAAAGGGCTGTGCTTCATTAGAGGCTCTGCGGGTTTTTCTCCTCCTCCGCACCTGCTGGAAATGAGCTGTTGTAGACCCATGGCCTTTACTTTCCTCCCCACAGGCTACTCCATGCTGCAGAGCAAAGAGGTGATCCCTGTGGCGGCCATCAGCCTCCTGCCCCCGCTGCTGGTAGCGGTGATGATCACGGTGATATTTTACCTCTGCCGCACGCAGAAGCGGCGCAAGAGAGCCAAGGCGTGGGGTGGGAAACCGGGACGGCCCCCGGCGCTGCCGGAGACGGGGCGGGCTGCTGAGCGGGAGGAGAAGATGTCCGTGCTGATGGATGAGAGCTCGGCCAACGCCAGCCCCACCTGCACCAGCAGCCGCCCTGCCGAGCTGCTCCCCATCGAGCTGGACGAGATGGTGGGCAAAGGGCAGTTCGCGGAGGTGTGGAGGGCCAAGCTGAGCCACAGCCGCTCCGGGCAGTATGAGACGGTGGCTGTTAAGATCTTCCCCTGCGAGGAGTACTCCTCCTGGAAGAACGAGAGCCAGATCTTCACGGATGCCAGCCTCAAGCACGACAGCGTCCTGCGGTTCCTCACTGCAGAGGACCGCGGCACAGGACCACGCCGAGAGTACTGGCTCATCACCGCCTACCACAGCCGAGGCAACCTCAAAGACTACCTCTCTCACCACGTCCTGAGCTGGATGGACCTGCAGAAGATGGCAGGCTCGCTGGTGAGCGGCGTGGCCCACCTCCACAGCGACTACACCGCCTGCGGCAGGCCGAAAATCCCCATCGCCCACCGTGACATCAAGAGCACCAACGTCCTGGTGAAGAGCGAGCAGGAGTGCGTGCTCTGCGACTTCGGCATTGCCATTCGTCTCGACCCTTCCCTCACAGTGGATGACTTTGCCAACAGTGGGCAGGCAAGTGTGGCCTGACAGCCCTCCCCGGAGGGGACCCTTTGCAGACTGTCTCTATGTTGCTCTGCAGCCAAAGTCCTCCTCTAGAAATGCTAATGCCTCTCTTTTCTTTTTGGGCAGGTGGGCACTGCCAGGTATATGGCCCCAGAGGTCCTTGAGTCTCGAGTGAACCTGGAAGACCTGGAATCTTTCAAGCAGATGGATGTCTACTCCATGGCCCTTGTTTTGTGGGAAATGGCCTCCAGATGTGAAGTGGTAGGAGGTAGGAGTGTCACACGGAGGTTGCTATGTGCCTTTTTACTCTTTTCCTCTCTGTCTAGGACATGGCTCACCTCGTCTCTCTGGGGGTAGCATGGTACCTGGTTTGGAGTGGTTCAAGTCTCTGCAAAAGCTGGCAGCAGATCCTCCCCCAAGGCTGCCTGCCCTATGAGCAGCAACTCAAGGGGGCTGGCTTAGCGGCCAAAGAGCAGGACAGGACCTACAGGGGGTCATCTGGTCCAGCCCCCACTCAAAGCCAGCCAGCTGCCAAGTCACATCTGAGTCAGTGTAGGCAATGCAAAGCAAACCAAGCAGGAAGAGCCAAAGCTGCCTCCCCATCCCCAGCCACAAGCACTTTTTTTTCTGTCAGACAACATCAGAGTTTATGTTGCAATGGGGACTCGCAAACTCCAGCCTCTGACAAAGCCATATCCCACCCTCACTTTCCAGAGCCACATCCTATCCTGGCATTTGAAATTGTGTGCAGCAAAACATTTAATTAACTGTCCTACTGTTAGCCCCTGTCTGCCCTTCTTGCTTGCTCCACTCTTCTCATTTTAGCTCTCTCCAGTTTCCTCCCTATCCCACCTACTTGCAATACAAGCCCAGAGAGATGCAAAAAGTTCCAGCCCTTGGCAAGAAAGCTTCCACAACTGCTCCATGTGCCACACACTTCACAGTGAGAGATGCTTACCTGGCACAGATGTCCCATCCATCCATTGTTCCCAAGCCAGCATCCCAAGACATCCCTCACCATTTATATTTCACCTGCACTGACATCCAGGCAGGAGCTGACAGAAACCAGTAGGCCTCTCACCTCTGCGACAGGGAGTGTCTCCTTGGTCTCCCACAATACTAGGTTGCTCTTCTTTAAAGGCAGTTTCCTCATCCGTGCCTGCAGCAGGAATGTGGTTCATAGAATGGTAAGGTTGGAAGGGACCTCAAGGATCATCTAGTTCCAACCCCCTGCCATATTGCAGGGACACCTCCCACTAGTACAGGTTACTGAAGGACTCATCCAACCTGGCCTTGAACACCTCCCGGGAGGGAGCAGCCACAACCTCCCTGGGCAACCTGTTCCAGTGCCTCACCACCCTCACTGGAAAGAACTTCCTCCTAACATCCAGTCTAAATCTCCCCTCTGCCAGTTTAAACCCATTGCCCCTTGTCCTGGCATTGCAAGACCTTGTAAATAGTCCCTCCACAGTCTTCCTGTAGGCCCCCTTCAGATTGCTGATACTACACAGTCACCTCTCTCGTTTTTCATCAGTGCAACAGATTTTACCTGTTCAAAATGTATCAACCAAAGACACATCATGTCCTTTTAGTGCAGCCCTTGAGTTCAGGAAGGTGGACAGTTGGTTCCTCACTCCTAACTCTGAAAGCAGCCTCCACATGAAAAGCCCAGCACTACAAATCTATGTTCAAATTCTAAGTTACTTCCAGATCCATTTATTTTTGCAGACTGATAAAAACAAGTTTGTTCTCATTTGGTGAACTATAGCAAAGCAAAGCACTAAATGCATTTAAAACATCCTGTAATGCTGCTGTTGCTTCCTTGCAGAGGTAAAGAATTATGAACTGCCTTTTGGGTCGAAAGTCCAGGAGCAGCCCTGTGTGGACACCATGAGGGATATTGTGCTGCACGGTAGAGGGCGACCCGAGATCCCAAGCAGCTGGCTAGTGCATCAGGTAAGTCGGGGAGTAGTTGGTTCAGAAAAGAGCAATCCACCTTACTAAACCAACCTGAAAAAATTATTAAGAGTTGTAATCAGAAATAGACAGAATCAGAAATAGACAGAACTCCTGGGCCCTACTTCTAGCTCCATTCTATTTCCCTCATTGTGTAAAAGCCACCAGCCAGCGCAGCAAAATTTATTGATAAATAGTCAGGATCAGGAAACATCATGAACATCAAGTGATAGCATTCAGTTATCTTAAGGATAACAGAAAAATGGAGCACTGCATTGCAGGCTCTTCTGCTGAAGCACGAAACCATTTGAGTTCACCCCACTCCTAGCCACCACACCTAGAAAGCTCTAGCTCAGAAAACATACAGACCCTTGCATACAGCCACCTCACAGTATGGAGGGAGGGCAGGAAGGTGCATCCAACCATCTGCCTGCTGGTTGTGGAGTTTTCAAGCTCAAAATTACCTCTAGCATATAAGGTCATGACTTGGCATACAAGGCTTGCTCCTACAAAGGGAAGCAAAACAGGAAGCATTTCCCTTGATGAAACAGCTAGGAAACACACGTGAAGCTGAAAGAAGGGAACCTGCTAGGTTCAAGTCTTGCAAAGGGGAAGTATTTCATCAGCCCTCATCTCAAGGCCTGAAAGCAAAGAGTTTCAACACAGAAAACATAACAAAGTGCTCCAGAATAGAAACAATTTGGCAATGATGAGTGGTGCTCTGTTAAAACCACCCACAAACACACCCAGACCAAACAGCTCCAGAAACATGGCTACCTTCTGGCCCTGACAGGGTCCTCTCTCTCTCCCAGGTCCAATACTTTCTTCCACACATTGAGGGCACAAGGGGTAACAATCATGCTGATTTTAAAACCTTACCTGACACTTGCACTTCCAACATGTCACACATGCCTTGTTGAAAAACACCATCTGCTGACCAACAACTCAGTCATCTGAAAGACAAGCTGAAACACAGAGCCTGCTGGCTCACCCAGCCTTATACAGCTTTCAGTGCACCAGTTTGCAGTATCCACTCATAAAACACACTGCTGCTGCTTCCACTCTGCATGGATAGCACACAAAGCCAGGCTTTTCCAAAGGAAAAACATTATTTCACGATCTTAGGAGGACATTTGTTCCCTACAACATCTGTCAAAACCATGTTTGTCCACACTCACAATTGACCCCAGTGACCAAAGCTGCAAGCAGCACCAAATGAATGTGTGGTTTCTGCTGGACCATCAGTGAGTTTCAATCAGTCCATTTCTGAAGTTCACTCAGCCTTTTTTCTTGATGAAGGCAAATACAGGAACTGGTGCATATTCAAAGCCTTTGAGTATTCATCTGAGACATTCACCTCCCAGGGTCTCTGATAAACTTTGAAACCACAGGAAAAACACACAGAGCCTTCAGCTGTCAAAAATCACTCTCTGATAGAGCCTGATCATACCTTTGCTGTTTGCAGAGCTGAAAAGAGGCTGATGGCAATCACCTCTGAGAAATAATGTTGCTGTAGTCGGGCTGGTCCAGCATGTAAACAGAGCGAGGCTTATAAGGCAGTAACTTTTATTAGACCACCTGATGCCCACTGGGGAGGAGGAACAGAAAAGCCACGTTGTATTCCTGAAAGCTTGCTTCCAACTAATCTTAGCAGAGCTAATAAACAACTCCTTACAAGCCTGGCATTACACGATTTTCTGGGCACTTTGCAAACAGGATGAGGCATAGGGCAGCACCATCTGCTGGGAAGCAGCAGAAAGCCACCAATTTGTGCCACTCCTGGGGCCGATGGCTTCCTGCGGGAGGAAGCAGCGTGTGATACCAAGAAAGGGTGACAAATGCTCACCTGAATAGGAGCCACTCACCATTATTTCCACCGAAGAAAATAGGTTTGATGCAGAACTCCAAGAGCTACTTCTATGTTTCAGCCACCGGGATCACACCCAGTCAAGTGTGGACTGACATTGTTGGCTGTGGTTTAAGACTTCCAGCAAACATCAGCATTGTTTTCCCTGACAGAGCTAACTCACCCAAGCGGGCAGCCTCTCGACAGCACCAGGGCAGCTTGTTGCAAGGCTGCACAACAAAGGCAACTAACGAAACTTATCCCCAAACTTTCCCAGATAACTTACAAACGCCCTCAAGCCCATGCTTCTACCTTGCTTCACACCCCAACACATTGCAAAACGAATGATAGTTATTAAGGTCAAGTAAGTTCCCAGATGTGGTTCATGAAGCAACACAACAGTGCAGGACAGAAAGGAGCAGCAGGAGCTTAAGTTACGATTGCCACTAAAAATACGCTTGTAAAAGTCAGCATCCTTTGGAAATCTGAGATACCAAATATAAAACCCAATATAAGTCTACTTTGTAAGTATAACAAGATGTTCCTGTTGTACCAGTCAAAAGAGCACTACTTAGAAGGCAAACTGCAAATAAGTGTCATGATTTCAGGGCAAAGTAAGCACAGAAAGTGTAATGACTAAACCATTTGACAGTGCCACGTTCTGGTTGAAAAAAGGACTTATTTTAAAAGCTCTGCCTAAGCCTGCTCAGTTTGCATGTTAATCAATTATCCTCAAATCCCTTCAACTAAGCTAATAAATGAGTGATGTAAGAGGTACTGAAACATACCATCTGCACAATCTTGTTCTCTCTAATCTGCATCCATAACGGTTAGAGGAAAGCAGCAAGTTCAGAGCAAGGGTCGGGACAGATAACACCTCTCTGTAGGGACCTGCATCTTCCTCTTGTGTTGGTTCATGTGAGACTTTTGGCTTCTCTTATTTGCAAATTAAGGAATGTGCAAAATCCCCTGAAAATCATGAAGCTTTATTTAGAATAATGATTTTTCCACTGTGTTGCAACCTTGGTTGACAATGATGCAAAAAGCAATAATAGCACATGATAGGAATTACATAGGCGATGGAGGGTTCAACAGAGCTTCTGGTGCTGTTACTGCTTGAGAGTGAGGAAAAATACCAGCTGAACACTGCCATGTTGTTTCTAAACCCAAAACAGTAAGACTCCTTTCAGAGCACTACACAAATGGATTAAAAAAATATTACCCGGAGACCTAACCATTGTAACTGAGAAGACTGAATGTGCTCTGGAGTGCACTGAGAAGTACCCAGTCCCACCTAAACCAAGGCACTATTCTGTGGTGAGGGGACAAAGTTCAGCTGCACAACACCATGAGTATTTGGCATGGTGCACTCTTTCAGAAAGCTGCTAAGTCAGATACAAGAAGTTTAATTCCAAACTTGCCTTAAACCCCTCCCTCTCCCTTCTCCAAGTTTAACAGCCAGGGCGTAGGCTTGAAATCCAGAGAGCGAGGCTCAGCTATCCGCCTCCAGGTCACCATCTGCACCTCTACTCTCCCTCTTGATTTTGATCTGAACAGGTAAAGCTGAGACAGGAGATGGAGGGTCCTATTTCCTTCTAGCCTCTGTTTAAGTCTTACAGTCAAGAAAACAGAACTTCCAGGTGGGATTTCCAGGGAGCATGGAAAATACCTGAGACCAGACCCCGGGTGAGCAGAGGCTGCTGCTCCCACACAAGCAGTGCTGGGTAATGGTGCAAGCACTGGCACTTGCCACAACTTACCAGGGCCGTTTCCTCCTGTGCTTAAGTCTGGTGAAAACGCCCATGTTTGCAGGAGGCTGTCAGAAGTGTGTTAAATGACTGTGACTGCATTAGGTCAGCTTCTAGCCCCATTCTTCCTGCCTTCAGATCTTAATTTCAGCTCTTCTGACTGCAGGGAATGCGTTTCCTGTGTGACACCATCACGGAGTGCTGGGACCATGACCCCGAGGCTCGCCTCACCGCCCACTGTGTGGCCGAGCGCTTCAACCTGATGGCACAGATGGACTGCGACGACATCCTCAACAACAACACGGACAACGAGGGCAGCAAAACAGCTTCTCCAGGAGGGGAGCACCAGGACAGTGAAGGGAGCAGAAATACACAGTGACACAGCAGGCAAAAAGCCTCATCAGGAGGAACAACAGGATAAACCAGAGGCATTTAGCTCATGGGAAAACCCTTCCATGCATCTTTTCCAAGTGGAACTAAGATCTAGTACATAACTTATTTATACAAGACCTGTTTCCTCCCACAGACACAGTGAACTGTGGAATCCATATTTTGGTTAAAGTGCAACATTATATATGAACTGGTTTTGTACTTAAAGTGTGTAATGATGCAAAGCATTCTTTTTTAAAATAATAATAATAATAATAATGTTTAATCTTTTTATTAATAAGCACCTGAGTTCCATGTCTGTCTTTTGAAGTCCTTTCACATGGCCATCATGAGTTTCTCTTCTAACTGTTCTCTCCACAGACATTGAGACACTTTTCAATCTTCCTTTTTTAATAGCCTCCACATACATAAACACACCCAAAAAAAAAAAAATCATCTATTTTAGCAGCAGAAAAAAACATCTTGAGATGTAGCACACCCTCAGTGGAAGAAATGCTAGCACTCCAGAAGAATTGCTCATTGATCAGAGTCCTTAGTGCAGTGCAAAGATACCAAACAAACCACTTGGCAAAAGCCTGATTTGCTGCAACTCCAACACACATCTTTTCATTGGGGAATTTCTGGGTCTACTTGATAGTTCAGATGGGTGCAAGAAGTCTCATAAATAGGATAAAGAAGTCACCAGTGCAGTCACTGCTGCTTATGGAAGGGAACTGGACCTAGATGATCTTCGAGGTCCCTTCCAACCTAAACCATTCTATGATGCTGTATCAGTCTCCATAGAGGATATCTAGATACTGTTTCCCTGTATCAGTCCAGTTTCCAGCCACCTCTAGCCAAATGATTTGTGCCACAGTAGTAATGCAACACATACACGTTGGTAAATTCTTCTCATAGCTCCTTCACATCCCTCTGCTGTGTTATTCAATCTGAAGAAACGTGCCCAGGCAGAACCAGGACCTTTATTCCTGTAACCAGCAGACCAAACCAGGCTGCCATGGAACAGCAGTTAAGGAGAGGTGAGTTGTATCTTGCTCTGAACTCTGGCACCGTGCAAACTTTAATCCCTCCATTTTTGGGAGCAAAAAATAACTCACTTACCTGCTACTAAGAAGCCCTGCAAGCCCACATCTGACACTCACCTTCACAGAGGTTGATCTGCATGGATCAACATGAGAGGAGAAGAAAGAGAAATCACACAACAGCCACAAGCTTTCTACAACCAAAGCTCCCCGGCACTGTGAAGGGAAGCAGATTTGCAGGGAGGTGCAAGTTTTCCAAAATATGCACCACTCCACACAAAAAGCTCTTCTCCTCTTCCTATTGTTTTCTTCTCCTTGGACCATTTCCAGAGTTCCTAAGTGAAAAGCCTAGTGCAAAATTGTTTCTGAACCCTTTAAAGATGGATAGAAAGGGAATTAATTATATCCCATCAGACATAAGTAATAAAAATTCATTTCAGCTACCATATATGTCTCCACCCACAACTGTGACCATACACCTTTCATTCTCACCAATCCCCCACCTGGCTGCTACCTCTCACCATCTTATGATTTTCCAAGCTAACCCTTTTCTCTTGAACCACAGCTCTGCTGTGCATGTCTGAGAGAAGGGGAGAGCATAGGGCAGATTTCCTGACACAGAGATCAGAAACTATAGGAACACGCTGAACTGCCCCCTGGGCTGTCCAATCTTTCATTCTTGTAATATTCACAGTAGAATTTCCCATTTCTGTCTGTTTAAAAGACATTCTGATCTGTTCCTCACACAAGCTGATTGCAACAGAAGAGGATCATCTTCTGCAAACTATGTATTGAAAGCTGCATGTCTGATTCTGATGTCTGAAATACAAACTCTCCTGGGGAGACAGAGACTTAATCCTAGACTTGAGAGTTTATACTGTAAATATGCTCAAAACCTTCCCAATCTATTCCCCTCCTCGTGCCTAAAATTTTGAACAGTCCAATTCACACATTCCAGTTTTTCCTCTTGAGAACCAAGTCCAGAATGAACCTTTGAGGATTAAACATCTGAATGCCTGTATTAAATACTATTAATATTAAATTTAATATATTCAATATTAATATATTAAATAGTGTTTATTTGATAATACTATTACTATTAATATTAAATTTAATATTAAATCCATGAGCAGCAGGGTATGCAGCACCTCTGAAGAAAGCCACTTATTTAAGCACCAATCTTCTTATAACTCAAGAAGCCTAAAACCACTTCCACTTCAGTGGAGTCCAATCAAGCCAAAAAAGACAGAAGGGAACATCAATCAAAGTTCTGTATTTTGTTATGCTCCCCATTGAACCACTGTGGTTCTAGCAAACATCTACACAGGAAGCATGAGCCCTTCCCTTCACTCCAGAATGTACAAGATGGAAACAACAGCAGTTGCTCAAGAGAATCAAATCTGGTTAAAAATACACTTGTTAGTCCTCAGAGGGCTCACAACTCTCAGAAGAATCATATAAATGTCTTACAATTTAAGCTGGGTATTCAGTGGCTAGAGTTTTTTCCACCCCCCCCCTAAAAACTTCTTCTCTACTATTCCCTTTGTTTCGAGAAGTAATTAGAAATTTGCATCATAACTAAATCCACATCAGGAAGTCGTTCCAGTTCTTGTGATCATCTGAGCAAATGCAGGCTTTAGGTTTTCTTTTTTTTTTTCCTTCCTAGTAGTTTCTTCATGTTAAAAGAACTAATTTCATATATTTTAAAAGACTTCCTCAGCGTTGGGTCTATTTTTACATAACATAATTAGTAACAGCTTTCTTAGTGTGAAACCACAAGCACAGCAGATGAGGTGGAAGAGAACAAACTTGACTAGTAATATAAGGAACACAAATGGGTTTATGGTCAACACGGGAGCTTTTCACTGTCTTTTATAGCCATCATCACCTTGACAAATTCTCGAATCAAAATTTTAAGCAGAGCTCAGTGACAGAGTCATAAGTCTGTATTTTTAATAAGCACAAGTCTGATCCCTGAACTAGGCTTAGCTGATACAGGTTTATTTTCTGCTCTGATGGCTATTATATTAAAAGCAGGGCCTTGCACCACTGCTCTTGCTGTTGGCTTAAAGCAAATCTGCCACAGAACTGAGATAAAGCAACCGTGAAACAGCGGTGTCGACTTATTTTCTGTCCCTCTAGCATCCCCAGTTTGGTGCATGTAGCGATGAACCATGGAAGTTCATGCATTGCCACCTTGATTTTTACCCCAAATCCTGGGACCAGCCAAGGAGCTCACCAAGTGCGCCACAGATCCTGGAACAAGGAGAAGCTAATCCCACTGTTTTCTTCTTTACTTTTATTCTGGGTGAAACATGAATGTCCTACGGACATCCAAAGCCAGAGCAACAGGATGGTTGTATAAAATATCACAAACAAGACAGCAAGACCCAAAACACTCTTTTGTGAGAGAACAGTTACTGCTCATGTGCACAGTGCCAAAATATCCTGCTGTAAGAGCCAAGGAAAGCCCAGTCAGATCTCCAGCATAAGAGATAGTAACAACCTGCTCTTCCTAGTCACTCTAGGAAAACAGACAGAACAAAATGAATCATTTTGTAGTTTTATTATCCCCACCCCAACTTCTCACAAATGGACTATGACTCGCATTGAGATCTCAGTGCATTTCACAGCAAAAAAAATGTACAAGAGGATCCAAATAGTTGTGCATAAACCCAACTCTTTTTTTGCAATTGACAGTCTGCGTTGAAAGTTAACATGGTTATTTAAACCTTCTGATGCATTCTTACACTTTTATCTTCTTAAGACATCAAGAACATCTTACCAGATCATACACTTGTGAGTTCTCATGATGCTGGGTCAGGTGCAGCCATTGCCATGGCTGGGAAGTGGCGGATAAATGTTATATACACTGATTGGAAGACTACATCAGAAGAAAAAACAGATTAAGGCACCACTGTTGGAAAAATTAAGGTAGCTTGTAGTTACAACAATAACAAAAGCCATAATAAGTACTATTCTTAATTGCCAGCAATTCTTAGACTTCAATAAAGTAGTATAAAACAAACAAACAAAAAACCCCGAAACAACCCAACAAACAAAGGATGTTTGTACCTGAATACAGTTTCCTGATATCTGATTGTGTTTCAAATCAATTGCCAGTCCTCAGTATTATCAGCTTTCTTTTTTGTTTTTATGGTAAGATGAAAAATCAGGACTTAAAGTCCATGTACTCACAGGTCACATTTCACTGCTTGTTCTGAATAACACCACAGGAGAAAACCCAAAAGAATCCAAAGGACAGTTTGTAACACTGATACACTTCACCTCTGAGATGATTAGATGGGCAGAGAAATTTGAATACAAAATTGTATGTTTCTGCTCAGTTTGAATGCCTTAGTCCTCAGGAAGGGAAGATGAAGGAGAAAAAAAAAAAAAAAAAAAGGAAAAACCCCCATAAAAAAAAAAAAAAGGTTGAACACCTCATTACATTATAACATGAGAAAAATCCAAGTCACTCAAAGAGATTTAATAAAATTAGGAGTCAAAAAGTGTTCAAATTACTTTTCCAATTCAAGTCAATTATTTCAAGTATATTAAAACGTTTCAGAGGAAAAATTTCTCCACGGTTACAACTCTAATTGCTTTTATAAATCCATAAAAAAGAACGGCAGTCTCTACACAGATTCCACACTCCTCCGATGCATGCACCACGCTCTCTGAAGGAAAAAAAAAAACAAACAGTCACCACGATCCAGTTGTTTCTTAACACTGATTTCAGGCACAGTTTCCAAACACCCCTCCAGTTTTTGCCGAAAAGGTTAATCACTGGGCATAAAAGCAGCAATGTTTTGTTGTTGTTGTGAACACGGGTACTGAGTAGGTTTCAGTCATTAAAGAGCCCGACGCAGATTCTGAAAGAGGTTCCCACGTCACTCCAAAATCCCACAGCTCCTTCTTCTCTTAGGCAGCGTTTGCAGTCAGATCTACTTAGGAGAATCTTACACAATTCAGATAAAATCTTTCACATTGTACAAAAAGCAAGTTGGTTGACTGTACCTGGCAAGTTCATCTCTACAACTCTGATTTTTGTTGTTAACCTTTTTTTTTTGTTGTTTGTTTTCAATAGCTTTAAAGTGCCCTAGTATATTTATTTCTTTATGCTCATTTAAACTTTCACAATTACATAAAAAGGGGACACTCGGTGTGATTACTGTGTTTTGAGAGACAGAGGGAAAGGAGAGGAAAATCAGAAAACTCATCTGAAAGTAGCTTTTCTAGTTAGTGTCCATTTGCTGAGTTTGTGCAGCAGAGACTGTTTTCCAGAGGGGTTTATGATAAACCCAACCATCTCCCTGCAATTTAGAAGGAGAAAATATGGTTATTAATGGTAAAAAAAAAATACGGTTATTAAATGCCCTGGAAGAATTCCCTTCATGCAAATACTAGACTGGTATCTGTGAAAACCAGAGTGACATAGTTTATACCTTTAATTCCTACAGATTAAGAGACAGAAATCAACACTACAGGTTTCTGAGACTACCTTAGAACATATATGGGTTCCTGCTGAGCCATGGCTCTCTCTGGTAATTGATTGCTCTTGTAATTAACCCAGAGGAAAAGCCACTCTGCTCAACTCTATGATCCAGATTACTTTAAAAAGCCAATCAAGAAGCCAGCAGAGAGGCAGCTATCCAGGATTATCAGCTCTAACACAGCTCAAGCACTGACCCAAAACTGAAGTAGCTCAGGATTTAAACATTTTCTGAGCAGACCTGTACCTCAGATTAATGACAGAATTTCACCTCTTCTAAATGTACATACTAACAATACAAATATCTGAACCTGAGCTAATCATACTAACATAGCTTTAGAGAAAAAAATTCCACAACTTCATTGGAGCTAACAGATAGTCCTGAACTTTAAAAAACAAAACCTAGAAGAAACACAAGAAAAAAACCCATTGGTCTGCTGTAAACTTTTGCTAGGTCACAAATACAGGAAGAGGTAGTTACACTACTGCAGTTCAACAGATAAAGTTTGTGTTACAAGAAACAGCTAAACTTCTACAGCAGAAATTTTTGTTGAGTCCTCTTCTTTTGCAAAGGATTAACAAAGCTCTTTACACAAGCAGGGTTTCATCATCTGGATCTCAAGGAAAGCCTGCTTCAAAGTTACCATACTGGCAGCCTGTAGTACACCTTGCTGAAAAGTTTATTATTATTACCACCATGATTGGAGTATTGATTAAACCATTAAACAAATAAAGTCCATTCAGAATGTAACGTACTAGAACAAAAAGCACATAGCATCCTCTCCTTCATGCTGGGCTGACTCTGCTGTGAGAAGGCAACCCCGAGGTTGCTTGTGGTGCTTGAATCCCAAGCACAACTCCAGGCTGGGTGGTGAATGGCTGGAGAGCAGCCCTGAGGAAAGGGACCTTGGAGTCTGGGTTGATGAAAAGCTCAACATGAGCCTGCAGTGTGCACATGCAGCCCAGACAGCCAACCGAGTCCTAGGCTGCATCAAGAGAAGCGTAGCCAGCAGGGCAAGGGAGGGGATTCTGCCACTTTACTCTGCTCTCGTCAGACCCCACCTGGAGTACTGTGTGCAGTTCTGGAACCCTCAGCACAGGAAGGACATGGAAGTGTTGGAGCGGGTCCAGAGGAGGGCCACAAAGATGCTCAGAGGGCTGGAGCAGCTCTCCTATGAGCACAGGCTGAGAGAGTTGGGGCTCTTCAGCCTGGAGAAGAGAAGGCTTCGAGGGGACCTGATATTAGCCTTCCAGTATCTGAAGGGGGCCTACAGGAAGGCTGGGGAAGGATTATTTACAAGGTCCTGCAATGACAGGACAAGGGGCAATGGGCTTAAACTGGCAGAGGGGAGATTTAGACTAGATGTTAGGAGGAAGTTCTTTACAGTGAGGGTGGTGAGGCACTGGAACAGGTTGCCCAGGGAGGTTGTGGCTGCTCCCTCCCTGGATGTGTTCAAGGCCAGATTGGATGAGGCCTTGAGTAAGCTGTACTAGTGGGAGGTGTCCCTGCCTATGGCAGGGGGTTAGAACTAGATGATCCTTGAGGTCCCTTCCAACCTTACCATTCTATGATTCTATAAGAAGTGCTAAGATGAGAATAAACTCATGTTCCTTTGTGCTAACAGTACTATCTTGGGTTCACACGCAACCCAAAAAAACCAAACCAAAACACACCACAGACCCAAACCAGAAGTACTGATTTATATTTTTGGAGTATTTACCATTACAGTCTACCTATATGCATACAAGTAAAGCTGTTTTCCATATGCCACACCAAAGTGCCTGGTAAAAGAAATGGGACCACAAGACAGACAAATATTTTTTTGCAAGGGAACAGCAAAATAAAAGCGTTTGAGAAGTGAAGGGTAAAGTCACACGGTTACATGTCTGGGAGTGTTTATGTCACCTGACACTCCTACGGCTCCCATGGAGTTAAACTAAGGTCTAAGACCAAATACTCTACTCTGGAGAACACGGACCCATACGTGCACCTGATTTTACTGTAGTTCTGCCTTTACCAACTAACCACTTGAGAACTTACTTCTTTAAGGAAGTATTTAGTACACCAAGGTGTTTCTGTTTCAGCACGAAGCCTCTCTTCGCTCCTCTGTCGTTCTTCAAGGGCTCGCTTGTGCTCTGTAGCCTTATCGATGTCTCCATCCCGCAGAGACTCTGTAACATGCTGCCACAGCCTCCTACAAAACAAAGTATCTTTACTTTTAAAAAATGTTTTCTCAGCTTGCTGCCTGGAGCTCCAGGATCACTGCATGCAGTTTGTCTGGAACAGAAGCAGCGGCAAACCAACCCAGGCTAGAGCACAATGATGCAGCACAGATGGAAGGACCGACAGCCAAATCTTATTGCTACACTAGCAATCAGGAGCAGATAAGAACGTCTCTGAGACTTCGGCTGGGCCAGTCTAATGTCTGTTTGCATACTCTTTAAAGCTGCTATGGAAGTGTTATTTTGCATGAAGTTTCTTGTGAGGACCTCCCTTGTAAGCAGCTACTCTGCTATGTAGCTGATGATTAAAAACAACAAACAAGGTCCCTCTGTTCTAGCAGGCAGTTTACGAACTCCTAAGCCAACTCTGTCCATGAGTGAGAAGAGACAAGATCAACAACCACATGGCTGCAATTTGGTTTTTTCCACTTATTATGCACTTGGGTTTTGTTCGTTGGTTTGTTTAAACAAGATCACTGCTGCAAAACACGATCCAGAAATCATATCTACATCTGCAGGTTTTCCCAAGGTGTTCACCAGATCTGTTAGGACACAGGGGCAGACAACAGCAAGCACACTCTACCTAGATTCAAACGGTCCTTGTTTCTCGAGGGGCCGGACTCGCTTTCTTGTCACAGACAGCTTTGTCAAGTCCACATATTTTGTCTCCCCGTTGCTGTAGGTGAACTCAAGCATGCTGTTCCATTCTCCTTGCACTCTGCACACCACTGTGTTCGTACTGTTCTGCTTGACTTCACCTGTGACTCTGGGAGAGGAATTTATTTTTAGAAGGCCATGGCTGAAGATACCTGAGGACTATTCCTTGCACAATCACTCAACTCTTGAGTAAGTCTGCAAACTTGTCACACTTCTTTGTAAAATGTTAGTTACTTGGATTGCATGTGTATTGCTCCTCAAAAGACCAAATGACTTCTAATCATTGCTCTAAGTTCTCTGATCTTTCCCTTGAAACACCAGTTATGGCTTAGGCTTAAACTTCTTTCAAACCCTTTAAGAGAATTGAAAGTGAAAAAGAAACTAACATAGGCTGGTTCACATGTTAAAAGCAGTTGATCATTCCCACTTGAAACACTGCATCAGAAACACAGTTCAGACTTTAAAAATAAAACTTTTTTAGGAAAATGCATCCCACGACCCACTGACATTTTATGTCAAATCTTCACATCTTGACCTTCTCTGTATGCAGTTAGCCTCATTAAGTGACTCTCACAAACAGTAGACACACAAAGCAGAAAGTATGGTAAGAGGCTAGGAATCAGAGGAGAATTGCTTTTCTTTCTTGTCTCTTCAACAAAAACTTCTGCCAATAATAGGATATTAACAATCTCTTCCTAATACGTAATATTTCAAAGTGTGGCACAGATGATAAGTTGTCACCATAGTTACACACACTAACACATATTTTTCTTCTCAACATGAAGACCTATTCAAAGACCTCACAACGTTCACTTCACTCTGAATCAAGAGGTAGAAGCTTACTGAGCAGTGCTAGGCAAGAAATTTGCCACCTTTAAACAGAAACGTTCTTCTAGAAAGATGAAACAAAAGGGTCTGTGCACCACAAGATTAGAGATTCTCACTGGTAAGGTGCTTCAGGTTTCACAAAAAGCAGGATCTGGAGTTCAAACTAAACTGCAATTACCTGTGCACAAACTCTCTACAACACATCACTCTTCACCACTCAAAGGACATTTTACATCTCCTTTCACACTTAAGCGCAGCTGATAACACCTACTTTGCACACCACTCATTTGCTCTTACTGAATACACAAGAGCAAAAAAGCAGCACTTGTGGGCGCCCACCCAGCCCACATTGTGTGGTACCACAATGAGAGGAAAAAGGAAGCACAGAACACATAGATGCCACTTCCCTCTTTCTGCACACACCAGTCACTTCCAGCTCTGCCTGTTCTTCTGAGCCTGGCATCAAAACAGGGAAATTAATTTCTTAGGCAATGAAACAAGTATCACAGATCAGACCTTCCTGTACAGAGTTACTAGATGCCAGTCAAATCAGGCTTGTGGGGAATGCTCACAGTCAGCTCAGAGCAGGAGGCAGCAGCCAGGGTTTCTGCCTCATCTTGCACATGCAGGAGGCAGCTGGAAACACATCATGGTCCAGCAACTCGAATCTAATTTAATCTCATTAGAAAAATCATCCAAAAAGCAAACTGATAAGTATGTGCTGCTCACGTACAGTTTTCTAATGTTAAAAAAAAAAAAAAAAAAAAAAAAAAAAAAAAAATCAAGATTCACTCAAGAAAACAGGCATCACTTGGAGCAACATGAGCAATAAAAGTATGTTTACATTCAACTATTAAGTTTGGGGTTTTAGTGGAAGTTAACAAGCACTTACTGTTTCTGAAAACAACTGAAAAAAGAAAACAAAACAAACAAAAAAAAAATCAGGCAACAAGGAAGCAGCCTTCGTTTTAGGCTGTTTTTTCATATGGCAGCTTCCATGCCTCAAAGTTTTTACACATGATGGAGTCCTTGTGCCAGTCCAGAGAGACCTCTGAACATACTGAACCCACAGGATGCCAGAGATCAGCCCATATGGACCCTGCCCACATGTGCAGTTCAATTTTCACAACTTCAAGAGTTTATTTCTTCCCAAGCACCGTGTGGCTACAACAATAGCGACATCCAGTACAAATTTCTGTCTCTTCTCAGTTTAAAGTGAAGTTACAGCACCTGCTACTAAGGTGTGGTATTGAGCTAATACATTAAGGTCTCCGTACAACCTATGTTTCTTCCAGGTGCATTGCTCTGTGGCACAAAACCATTCACAGCATTACAGATCATGGCTGTCTGAACTAACATTGCTGATAAAAATCTGCTAGCACTTATTTGTAAGCTCACCATGACTGACACGTAGAGGATGATGGTAACAAACAGTGAGGCATTTAATCAAGCTAAAGAGGTAGAGAACCAAACAGACAATATCCAGCTGAGGTCTAACAGGGGTCACTCAAAAAAAAAAAAAATCTATAGCATTGCCATAGCAACTTCCTTGTGCTCTGTGTAACCATGACAACACTGCTGCTTCCCCATCAGAGATTCTTTTGGCAGCATTCAATCAGCACCATGTCAAATTTTCACTAGTTACGGCACCTTGAACATATCTGCCTCTACACCTGTGTCTAATTTCAGAGAGACAAATAACAAAACAGCTTCTAAAATTAACTCCCTGAAGTGAAATTGCATCCTAATGCTTTTAAAAATATTTTTTAAATGACACAACAGGAGCTATTACAAGGTGGAGGAAAGATTGTAAGCAACTGAAAAAAAAAAAATCCCAAATGATGCACCACTTCAAATCCATCACAAATTTAACAGAGCTACATGTCAGCTGTGCTTCTGGATGCTATTGGGAGAGGGGAGTGGTGCTTGAAAGTTAAATTCAAAGCATGTATTATTAAATTCAAAGCATAAGAATTTATGGGGCAAAGCACTTTAAGATGAGAGTGTTGGTAATGTTTCTTTTGTTCTCCTTTAAGTGATACATACAGCCTTACCCTACTGATTCAGAAAATGTAATGTAGAGAAGACTAAGTTTTTGGCACCCAGTGAGAGTAACCCATGTTTAAGAAGGTCCAGTGTTCCAGGTTATTACATATTTCATTCTCTCTAACACATTTAAGAAAGGTTTAAAGCACCACCCAGTAAATGGCTGAGCACAAAACGCTCTGGAATCAGATATCTTTTGTGCGACTACTGCTTAATTTTCTCTTTTCTCAGTTAATTGTCTCTATTCTAGTACAAGGCTAATCTGCAGTAGTCTTTCTACAAAATAACTGAAACCACCTATGTTAGTGAGTTTCAAAAGCTTTTGCACCAAGTGTGCAAGAAGTAACCTGAAGCAAACCTTCCTTTACCTGACAGTTTTTACACATGCAAATGCATGAAGAAGGTAAAGATGACATCTTCTACCTAGAGATTTTCTATACATTGCTTGAACTTGACAGTCTTATGTTTCTTATACAGAAATCCTACGTAATAGAAGAGTATTTACTAACAATCCTGGAAGTGCAACTACAATGCAAACAACACACAACTCTAAGACAGCGAGATCAACCTCATTTCAAGTAGTGCAGACAAAATTAAGACCTACCAACCAAATAACCACTGAACTTCTAACAGAACAAAGAGAATTTGTGACAGTCAGAAACAAAGGCCAGGAGCTCTGTTCTTCCAGTGACTTGAACACAGTCACACAAACATGGGATTTCCTCACTATCTTTAAATGTTACCTGATTTTTCCTTGAGAATCACATGAGAGGCAGTGGGTTAGCTATGATATTAAGAACACAGTAATACCTCAAATGTTTAAAAAGAGGAAAGACTGTGTTTTCTCAGACTACCAAACGAACAGAGGCAGCTACTGCAATTCTAGAGCACGGGCTACATGAAAAAACAGGAAAAAAACCAAACATCTTCCTTATGAGAACAGACTGAGGGAGTTGGGGTTCTTCAGCTTGGAGAAGAGGAGACTGAGGGGTGACCTCACCAATGTTTATAAATATGTAAAAGGTGAGTGCCAGGAGGATGAAGCCAGGCTCTTCTCAGTGATGACCAATGACAGAACAAGGGGCAATGGGAAGAAGTTGAGGCACAGGAAGTTCTATGTAAACATGAGGAAAGATTTTTTTACACTGTGAGAGTGACAGAACACTGGAACACGCTGCCTAGGTGGGTTGTGGAGTCTCCCTCTCTAGAGATACTCAAAACTCAATCAGATGCGTTTCTGTGTGATCTGTTTTACGTGATCCTGTTCTGACAGGAGGCTTGGACTGGATGATCTTTCGAGGTCCCTTCCAGCTCCTAACATCCTGTTGATTCAAACCAAAACACCACAACACATTCTCACCGATGCAATTTGCCACCATAGAAGGGCTTGGTGTGGAAGTTAATGCTTGCAGAATACCCGGTCTTCACACAGTTAATGTTGACTTTTCCTCCCAGTTCCACCCAGGGAACAGTTAAAATTGACCGAGCATATGCACAAGGCAGAGAGAAGGTGTATTCTTCTCCATGTTCTAAGAGACTTAAGAGACCTGTGTGAAGAAATACAGAAATCTTTAAATCTGCACCATTTTAGAAAAGGCCAAATGAGTTATGGAAACAGCCAACATGACATCCGACTACTTTTCCTCACAGCCATCACATCGAAACAAGAAGAATAAAACAACACCACAAAAGTGACATTTATTACAGATTACAGATACAAACATTTTCCTGAAAGTACTAAACTGAATAACATGCATTTCTGCTTCTTTTGGGAAAAGACATTTATCTTAACAATATAGCTCCATAAAGCACAAGGTTGTGCTGTACAACATGTATTTTGGTAGTATGTAAGAAAGCTGGGCACTCTTTTGTTGCTGGTTCTGGAGAATGGCAACACAAGACAGGCTGACAAAAGGAAATAATGAATGAACACCCTGAACTGCAGATCGTGAGGAAATCTAATACTCTTGTTCTGTCTTCCCTCCCTGCAATACATCTTACCCTATATCTGAAGGCAGGTAGAGAGACAATTCTCTTTACCATATCTCTCTGACAAGATAAATTCAACTCTTCCTTGAGAGTAGCAATAAATATCAAGAATCTCATTAAAAAAAAAAAAAAACAAACAACCCTGGAATTTTTGAGTTTTTAGATGTGTGGGTTGGTTTGATGCCTATTTAAATAAAGAAAGAAATAAACCCAACTACAAGATCTGCTCTTACGGTTAGAAGAGCATAGTGTGATAACTGAGTGGTGCCTGCATCACCCCATGCCTCTGTAGCATATTACCACCATGTGTTTAACTAACTATGTACAATGCAAGAAACTCTGAAAACTTATGACATGATTACAGAAATGCCCCAGATAAGATACTAACTTCAGAAATTACCTGGTACTGCTGGAGCACTGAGATGTGCCTTCCACATCCTCTAGCATGCTCATTCTCTTGTCCAGTACACAGTTTACGTGCAAGAGGACACACAATGAGAGATGCTGTCTCATCTCTTGCAGGAAATAGTACTAAAGACACTACAGTTTAAGGAAAGTTACCCTTCTTTGTTCCTGAGGGATCCAATATCTTTAGTTAAAGAAAATTAAAACCTGCATAGTAAGGCACATTAAGTGCAATACAGGCAAATGCAATGACACTTCTATTTAATAAATGTCTGAGGCAAAGAAATTTGTCTGGTGCTTTGAAAACATAAACAACAGTTTACATCACAGTAGCTGCCCCTTGGTTTAAAAATAAAATTGGATTTCCAATGAAGGTTTGTAGTATCTTGTGCACTTTGTAAGCAGTAAAGAATCACTGAATGATTGTACATTACAGTTTGCAGAGCACAGAGATTAGTAAAAAAAACCAGAAGTCCACAAAAATATTAAAAAAAACAAACCAAAACTGAAGCCCCACTGACATTTGCAAGCATCTTTTTTTTTTGTTAAATCTTTTCATAAGGGTGTCTAGCAACAGGACATGGGGGAATGGTTTGAATCTGAGGGAGCGTAGGTTTAAGCTGGATCTCAGGAAGAAGCTCTTCATACGAGGGTGGTGGGACTCTGGAGTAGGTTACCCAGGGAAATTGTGGATGCCTCCTCCCCAGGGGTGTTCAAGGCCAGGTGGGATGAGGCCTTGAGCAGATGACTCTAGTTGAGAGGTGTCCCTGCTCATGGTGGGGGTGCTGGAGTAGACGATCTCTAAGGTCTACCTTCCAACCTAAGCCATTCTATCACTATCAAGTCTTTGAAATGAAACTACTGAGCACTATTCGTCTGTATTTCTGCCAGAAGAATGGAACATCAAATTTCCCATCACACTGATCGTATTTTAACAGGACAGAAGTTACACTTACCTTCACCAATCATTGTCACTCCTATTGACATTCCTAGGAATTTACTTTTTGTCCAGACGTGGGCGTTGACACACATCTTTCTCTCCACACATTCAGCATAAAACCCTGAGACAGGAGGATGGTGGGACACTTGCTCAGCTACAAACTTTACTGTATAGTAGTCCAGCTCTTTTTGGCCTTCCATATCTTTAGAGAGAGTTACTTGCTCTGAGGTGGAGTGAGCAGACAAGTTACCACCAACATCTGTGGCTACATTGCTCTTTGGCATCCTCCAGGAGCAGTGAAAGGTTTCCCCGATGATGGGATTGTACGGCTTCTTCGCAATAGCTCCTTTGCGACCTTCGTGAAACGAAGTGAGATAATACTCCACAAAGCGGATCATCCTCTCCTCGGGGGTACTGCCGTTTGTGATAGCAATGAAGAGATCTGGATGGGACATGAAGTCTGCATACATCTCCAACAACGATCGCTTCTCCAAAATAAAAGTGGGAAGAACCACCTGAAATGCAAGAGAACCCAAAAAGCTTTAGTAAGTAAAAGAGAGACAGGCATTTTCATAAGGGTAGCTCTCTGTGCTGGTTTGAGGCTAATTAGAATATTTTAATAGAGAAAATTACACTATAGGCTGTGAAAGGAAAACATGGTGATGTCTACTTCACTCGTATGCTTGCAGAGATTGTTTGGGAAAAAGGCAGTCTCAGTCTGTCTCTCTCTGGGGGCACAGCATCTTGGGTGGTCTAGCTTCTGGCTCCTCTTTGCAGATTGATCTTCACTAACCACTTTTTCTTCTAACCACCTCTGGCTGATCCTCCAAACTCATCTTGCACATAAGGCAAACCCTGGGGTACGGTACAGGGGTGGGGAGAAGGGGGAAGGGTGGTTGGAAGCCCCTCCTAGGGTCTCTGATTTCTGGGAGGGGAGTTGTGTTTCTGTATTACCTTTAACTTGTATATTTCTGTAAATATTCCTGTCTATTGTGTATATATCTGCTTGTACATTGTGCTGAGCTGTAAATAGAGCTTCAGTCCTTAACTTCCAGCCAGCTGAGTTCTAGTCTGGGTCATTTTACAAAGTGTGGGGGGCAGGCAACTCCCAAACCATCACACTCTCAGGTATAGCATTCTGTCCTCGTTTGGAAATCACACATTCAGAATGAACTTTCTTGCCTCTGGTAAGCAAACTACAGTGATTAAAGGTCCCCAAAATGTAACTTGTAAGAAAAAAAAACCTAATAAGTACTATAAGCACTGAAGAGGCTGAAGTAGTATCCTTCAAAAAAATACGCAAGAGCTACTATGAGATGTGTCTGCCATATCTGTGGAGGAAAAAAACAGCAGGAAGGAACTCAAACTATATCAATGAAGTTTTGGATCAGAGCTTAGGAAAGTGTGCTGGTTTGAGGCTAATTGGAATATTTTAATGGAGAAAATTACACTATAGGCTGTGAAAGGAAAACATCATGATGTCTACTTCACTCATACGCTTGTTGGAGAATTGTTTGGGAATACTAACCAAAACAATTGATAAGTCAGTCTCTCTCTGTCACTTGCTGGAATAGGAGCTGCTGGTGGGATCTAGCAGCTTCTGGGCTCTGGCTCCTCTGCTGATTAATCCTCACTAACCACTTTTCTTCTAACCCCCTTGGCCGATCCTCCTAATTTACCTTGCACGTAAGGCAAACCTTGGGGAAAGGTACAGGGGTGGGGTGAAGGTGGAAGGGTGGTTGGGAGCCCCTCCTGGGGTCTCTGATTTCTGGGAGGGGAGTTGTGTTGTTGTATTCCCTTTTACTTGTATATTTCTGTAAATATTCTGTATATAGTGTATATATCTGCTGTACATTGTGCAAAGCTGTAAATAGAGCTTCATCATTTAACTTCCAGCCAACTGAGTGCTAGTCTGGGTCATTTTACAAAGTGTGGGGGGGTGGGGAACTCCCAAACCTTCACATACTTTTCAGAAAGTTTTTGACCAATGGAGAAAAAAAGAAGGAAAGCAATGCCTGTGGTTTTGAGAGCCTGCTGGATGTCTCTCACCACAGCAACTAGTACAAGTACTCAGGAGGAAAAAAAAAAACCAAAACAAAACAAACACCACCAACACAATACAGTATAGGTTGATCCTGTACCTCTGAGCAAAGGACTTTCCCAGTTACATTCACCACTATAAAACCAGCAGTTCTGTTCTTTCCTGGGCCAAGAGCAATGTTGTAGAGTATGAGGCTGTGGGTTTCATTTTTTTCTTTCCCTGTAGTGGCAACTAACCTCACATAACTAGCTGTGGTAAAGAGCAACACTGAGTGTCTCAATCATGGGATCAAGGCAGCCCATTTAAACCAGCTGCATTCTGAGTAGCAGAGCAGAGAGGTTAAGACTCCTAACAGATACACAAGGTAAGCTGAATACACTTGACATGTTGTTGCAACACCAACCTCGAATATTGAAGTTCCTTTTCACTTTTGTACCCTAATATTTAAGTGTGATTCTAATCTGATTACCTGTTTTGAAGCCAGCTTGTTGTACTTGAGGTCTTGAGTGACCTGTACTAGTGGGAGGTGTCCCTGCCTATGGCAGGGTGTTGGAACTAGATGATCCTTGAGGTCCCTTCCAACCTTTCCATTCTATGATTCAGTTTCAATGCTTTGTGTGCTCTGACCTAAAGACAAATCTACACATTCAGCCAAAAGTGACAACTAGGAGACAAACTCGACGATTTGTCCCAGCTAAGAAAAAAAGACAATGAAGATTGGACTTGGTCTGTAAGTGAAATAACAACTTAATGAATTCCTGATTAACCAGCAGCAACTTAAGTTTGGTCCCCAGGCAGCAGAGACTGTTCAAACCACTTGGGGTTTTGGTTGCTTGTTTTTCAGTAAACTGTGAAATGTAAACTCCCCAATACAAGAGTTTTGTGGTCAAGTAGCTATTGCACAAAAACCAGCTTGGAAAAAACTCTCTTTATCTTGGAATTGGGGATTATCAGAATTTTCCTCGTTCCATGCCTCAGTAAAATTCATTTTTTTCTTTAAAGTATCTACTGCCTACAGAAAAATTCTTTACAGGAGTGAACTGAGTATAAGCTGGTAGCAGCCTGATTCTCCCAGATTTCCTGTCCAAGATGTCTAGTAGCAACTGAGTGTTAATTTCTGAAAGCTGCTTGTTTTTGATATCTGCACTGAAGTGTCAAACCCAGTTCCAGTATAACTTTGTTCCTGCTTGCCATGGAACATGGAAATTACAATAGGAGAGAGGTATACACAGATGTCTGAGGATAGATAATGGAGGACTTAAAGAAAACTTTTGAAAAGCATCCTGAATACAGGTGTAGGATTATTCAAGTTGCATGTAAAAGCATTATCAAATGCATAAAAAGATCACGGAAGAAAAGCCGAAAGACAAAAAATGAGAAGGTCGTAAAAACAGCATATAAAAATTAAGGTGCCAACACCTCACTTGTACACCAGGAGAAAAAAAAGTACAGCTATTACAGAAAATCCAACAGACATAAAATAAAACCCCACAAAGCTAATGTAATAAAATAGATATGGTCAGTTGCAGGAAAGAAAATCTACTCCCTCGGCATGTTTCACTTAAAACCTGCCTTAAACTGGGACATCATATCTTAGGACTTGAAGTTGCTACAGGCCACAACTTCATTTCAATACAGGAGCTGAGTTTACAATGGCACTTCACTTTCACTGCAGCCAGCCTTCATGCTTCAGTTACTTACTCTTGTTAAGTCCATGCCAAGTTTCAGCTGAGACAAGAGATGCAAGATAACACTGCGCTGTTCTTCCACAGCTCCTAGATCATCTTCTTTATCATCACAGATATCCTCCAGCTCCTCATCTGAACTTATTTCTTCAGGTTCCTGAGATAAGAGCCATAAACATCAGTTCAAAGATGTGACTGGCCAGACAATATCCAAAAAGATATTTGCATTGCAAGAGCTTCATATCGCATTTAACTGTCCAGGTATGAAAAAAAAGAGTAAATAAAAAACCCTGCAGAGGGCTAAACAATGGAATCTACCCTAAGATAAAAAACATGTAAAGAATTTAAAGGGACATTAAGATAATTCAGTGCCGATTTAATCTAAAAGATTCAGGCTAAGATTTCTCACCATTTCTCACACAGGTTCAAAGGGGGGAAATAAAACAAATCCTCAACAGCAAATATGACCTGTTTTTTGAGCTAAGAATAAGGCAAGCATCTGACACATACATAAAAATTGTAAAGAACAAGGTAGTGGATATTCCAGCCAACTCAGTAATACCCCTCCACCTCCACATTACTTCAGGTTTTCCAGTGTTGACATCACTACTCCAAAGGCAGCAGCAAATAGTAGTTAACAGACTAGGTTTCCCAAGCAGTATCAATGCTGCTGCTAGTGCTAATGCATAAAGGAAGAATCAAAACTAACTTCGAGCAGCTCTATAAAAACAGCAACAAAGCCACCACACACAGTGGTTGTCCTTTCATATAACTATAAAGAATCCAGACAGACCAGCAGAAATCCCATTAGCACCATTTGAACACTGTCAGCACGTGGAAAGCTGAATGCCTGAGGTGGAAGGGATGGTGGTATTCCTAGGGTTCTCAGTAGCATCCTCCTGGGCCAAAGAGCTGGAGGGAGGCAGTAGAAGGGAGAGGCACCGAACGCCACAGGAGGGCAGCAGTATGCGTCTGCTGAAGTAAGCAAAGCCCTTTGTCGTGGAGTAGCTGCCCTAGCTCAAGGCAAATGTACGAACACTCCATCACCAAAATCAGGAGGGTAAACCCTGACACAGAGCTCAAACCCCAATAAAAACTGAAATATCACATCCTCTTCCAAGGATGTTGTTCTGTTAACATAAATAAGGGAGCTGAAAACATCTAAAGGAGTTACAAGACCAGTCATATCCCAAGTACATTAAGCACTTGAACTGTACTTCAATTATTAGAAGGAAGGAATTATGTGCTTTGAAAGCCCCTAGTTAGTTTATTTCTTGAAAACTTAGTAGCAAGTACTTTGATCCATTAAAAAAAAAAACAACCTATGAACTACAGAAACTTAAAAAAAAAAAACCAACACCAAAATCTTTTCCGTTTCAATTTTGCTAAAAGCCAGCACAGTGCTGGTGCAGACATAAAACAGCATATTATCTTTTCACAGTGATACAGTCTCATCCAAACAACTGTGTGAAACCAACTAGTATAAAAGAATGTAATTATGATTTTTTTGGCTTAGCTTTATCATAATCCCCTCTGGTTTTTCACTTCAGTATTTTGCATTTCAAATCAACTTTGACAGTTATAATGATACAGGCTGTAGCTGTATTTCAAATACATTAAGCCATCCTGAAGGTAAGTGATGAGTGTTGCTCAGATTAAGAAAAGCAGATGCAGCAAGAGCTGGAAAAGAAAGACAGGGAGATTTAATACCCAGAGACGAGCAATTTCGCCTTTCCTCTGCTTAGACAGTTTTTCTTGGGCCTATTTTGAGAGCGTTGTGAATTTCATTTAGGGTTGTTTTTTTTTTTCCCTTTAATATCCACTTGCTTTAGATCAAAATGCAAGGGAATACTGCCTATTTCAGCACCTTGCATTACCATCCCAACTGGCACCCTGCACTTGGCAGTTAGTTACAGAAGGCAGGAAGCATTTACTGAAAAAGCAAGGTAGAAACTTTGATACACTACAATTGTACGCGGTCCTCCAACACAGCTAATCGAAAAGCATGAGAAGAACTCATTAAATCATTTTCTCATAATATGATTGGAATACTTACAGATATTCCTCAAAATAATTCCCCACAGAAACAGGATGTTCACATTACCTTACCCTTGTTAGCTGGCAGGGCTCTGCAACGGACTGCTCTTCTCTGACAGATGCTGGCTTGTTTATCTCTGCTGGGAAATTCTGAGCTGCTCCATTTTTGAAGTGGTTTGCCAGAGATATCTTCGGTTCCAACCAATTGATCGTCGTTCCTGAAGCAACAGAAAGTTTGCGCTGAAACTTGCTCATCCTCCGGAAGGTCACTAAATAGCAGTTTTCACAAAAGAGCTATTTATTTTTAGGAATAAACTGAAAGCAGCCAATTCCTCCTGCAGCCAATCCCTTCAGCAGCCACTAAACAAAGGTGGTGCAATGAGACACCACCTTCAGTGATCATTAGCACAAACACTGCGATTGGCGAGCTGTAATACATGCAACTTGGACTGGAGAAACTAGTTGGTGTCATGAAAGGTGTAATCAGACACTACAGGAAGAACTCAGCGTCACCAGAATGTTAAATAACCCTCACAATTTTCTTTAACCAGCATAAAAAACAACCCAATGCTCATCAGCTTCTCAAACCCAGCTCACTTCCAGAATAAAAAGAGCTAAGGTAGAAGTTTTGTTGCTAGCATTTTCTTTGGAGAGGACATCTGGTTTTTTTCCTCAGCTGCAAACAAGGCAAGCACACTCTATTGAATAAATAATCACACACACAAAAAAAAAACCAAACAAAAAACCAAAAACCAAAACAACACAACACAGAAAACCTGCAGGGCTTGGAAAGCTATTATCCACTTGATGATGCCAATGTCTCTAGTTACTCCCAGCTAATTTATCAGAACTGATCAGGTTCCTCATTAATAACAAAAATGTTCCATTCTTTTTCAAAGGCCAATAAAAGGTACAGGCGACTCCAATCTTTTCTGAAGAATACACAAACTGATGATCCATCTTGGTTGAATTGCAAACACAGAAATTATTTGGAAACTTGAATTTCTATTACCACACAGCAGTTTCCTGTGCTTAGGAATCTACACTGAGGTGTCTGTTGTCTCTTTCTATAGAATACATAATTCTTCATTTCCAGACCCACGTTACCTGGAACTAGGTCACACAGTCAACTAGAACCAGCAGCTTAATTCAGATAAACAGCTGCATTTCCACCAGGAAAATACTGAGGCAGGGAAAAAGTCCAGGTTTACTAAATGGACAAGACAATGTATTCTGCAAAAAGGCAGTCTATCCTCATCAAACCTACTGCACACAAATCCATTTCGTACTAAGAAACAAGAATTCCTCTGCAATTTAAGCTGTTTAAACGGCAGTTTCAAAGAAATGAAAATGAAGATGCTCAGAATGTCACTGTCACACCGACCTCCTGGAAAGTTTTATTCATCTTTAAAACCTCTTCAGCATACTTGCTTTTGGAGCTGTAATTCTCAACACAATCATCTCTAACTGCGTATTCTAGGCTGCATTTAGTCCACACTCACTGCCTTTCTATTATCCCGAATTTATCAAGTAGCCTCTCTTTCATACTCCCTATCAGCTACTTCTAAAATAACGTTATTTATTAGATTTGATTAAAAATTTTCACTGCTAAAATTTCCAAGAGTTTTTAAGCAATTTGAGCTGCCAGTTGTGTTTTAATCTTTGTGAGTGGGTAGGATACTACCTTAGCACTTCTACTGGAACATCGTATTCAAATCTGCTCTTGACTATTTTGGGTAGGCATAAGCTATCCTCTTTGCTTGTGATGATCTCCTGCAACAAAAGCTCTCAGCCCTTTTTTCCTTTTAAACAGTTTCCAACACCTTCCCTCTACCACAACCCAGACTTCTGAGAGTCCTTAGTTTTCAATTCCAACATTTTCCTTCAAAAACTGCAATTTACCTTCTTGTCTATAAAAACCTTATTTTTGTTTTTAAATCCAGCACTTTTCTTAAATTCAAGCCTTAAGTGGTGAAAAGTTAATAGCTGTAACTTTCCTGTTCATCTTTAAGTTTGTGATTTACAGTACACCTTGACACACTTGGGACAACATTTTCACTCTTTTGTTATTTCTGTTTTATCTTCTAACAATTTACAGCAAATTAGATATATTACAAAATCCTGCATACAAAGTGTGCTTTTGCCTACATAATTTTGTTTTCCTACACTTAAGTACAGAAATGCTACCTCCTGCAGCATTTTAACGAAGCCACAACCCTTTTCCTTTCTGTATGAACTTCTGAAGCTCACCGAAAAACTCCAGCAGTTGAACTAGAAAGAGAAGAATCCCTCCTCAGACAGGAGAGATATATGCTACATGGATTTAAAATGAAATAATAAAGTTCTTTGCAGTCCTTGAAAGAACAACTGTATTAGAGTATCTCCAGAAAGACCACACCAGTGAGAGTGGAAATCTGCAGAAAGGCATGTGCACTCTTTTAATGCTCTGGTTTTAACTCTGCCCCTGGTAATGCATCATTGAATCTGCTGCTCCTCCCCTCTCCATGCATTTCTCTAGGATATCATCAAGTATCTTCAACCAATGCTTTTAGACTTGGTCATTAACAGGCAGATATCAACTGAACAGCAGTCAGATGAACTGAGCTTTTCCCTGCAGAGTCTAACAACAAATCCACTCATTAAAAAAAAAAACCAAACCCACAAACCCCCTATCATCATCTGAAATTATTACAATGATGCTCATTGGACCCTTCTTATTTCCCCAGATATAACAACGAGTCAAGACAAACACCTTAGTACACACACTAAAAAAAGGGCAAGCTAGAAAGACTTCCACTGTGCATGTTCCACAGTTATGCATCAGTAGTTTAAAAAACTCACAGAGAATAGTAGAGTTCTTTCAGTGTGATTATCTTCAAAGTTCAGACAAGGATTTTGAGAGGTGTCATGCAGTTTTTAGTTTTTAAAGTGAAAATTTTAACTGAAATACAGAAAGTTAGTTCATCCTATTCACATATTCTCTTTTAATGCCTGTGATTTAAGAACCACAAAGTATTTTTATATTGTTTTAACACTTTTATACAACACTTTTTTTTTTCCCTCATCTTAGCAACAAAACTAATTATAGATTTGAAATAGTATGCACTGGTAAAGCAAGTACCAAAAATATCTTTTCCCATATTCCTGTCATAAGGTAAGAAATGACTTATGAGTGTACTTTGTTAGGTATTAATCATCTGTTGTGCAAGAGAAGTATTTGAGAATCCTCAAATGATTTTTTTGCTCACAAAACCCCACAAAGTAAACACATACAAAAAAAAATCACAGTAAGATGCAAAAGAATTTACAAACAGGAAAGAACACATTCAGTTTCACATACTGCACACAAATTATGTGGAATGACTCTGGTGAACATCTCCTTGCATAGAAGTGATCAAACGCACAGACACAGAAACACATTTTTCTGCTGTCTTTGAATGTATGTTATTCCCCACCCACCACAAGTAGGGTTTGAAGTTTTTTCTTGGTTTTTGTTTTTGGTTTTTTTTTTGTTTTGTTTTGTTGTTGTTGCTGTTTGATTTTTGTGTGTAGGATTTTTGTTTCTCTGTTGGTTTCATTTGAGGAGGAAGTTGTGGGGGAAAGGGGTGTTTATGAAAAGAGATTTTTTTTTTTTCCTTATTTGAAAGCTTTAACTGATCTACAAGTCTGGTCTGCCTTCAGAATGGAATGCAACACTTACCTATGTTTGAGATGAGAATGTTAGCTCAAAATAAGAATACTGAGATATAAACAGTATTAAAAATAAACTGTGCAAATGTAGAGCACTTTATTGTTATGCTTCATTAGAAATGAATTCTATACACATGTAAATGCTTATAATAGGTATTTAGTGTGTAAGAGTCAGAAAAGCGTGATATTTGACAGAGTTGTACTGGACACCACATATCCTAGAACCCTTCTAACACTACTACTCCTGAGCAGTCAGTTATATCCCAAAGGTTGTGGTGTTCTTTCTGATGTGGTGCCCTGTTCACGTCATTCTATTGTGAGATTCTCTACAACAATTAGATGTTACATTTGAGCAGCTGCTGCCACAGACTTACTGACAGAATAAATGATTTTAAAAATTCAGGTTAAAAATAGAATATACATGGAGTTCTAGCTGACACCACCAAGCTGGACTCTGGAAAAACTCACAAGAAACCAGGCAGCTGGCAGTTTTGTCTGCCCACATGAAACTAAATTTAGCGGAACAAGCATTTTTGCAAGGAGAAAAGGATTGTTATAGGGTTCTGTTCTTTGTGAGTGTCTATACCCACCTGCTGGTAAGGATCCCTTTTGTTGAGAAGCATGTTGTAACTGGAGAATGTGGAAACAGTCATTTAAGCAGTTCATGGTTGCCATGGAAGTTGCTTTGAGCATTAATAGGTCTTGATCCAAGGATGTAAGGTGACCGGAGACAGGAAGGCATTCTATGCTCCTGATCAAGTCTCTCTGCTGGCCCTCAGCCTGGGACATCATCTGTCACACAGAACAGTCATTTATCAGGTGATGGAAGTGCACTGTATGATAGATGTTGAGCTGTTCACACAGAGGAACTCAAATGATTCTATGACAAAAATAAAACTACAAGGTAGCAGATGCACATAAAGTTAACTGTACTTTTTCCTCCTTGATGCAGCTACTAAAGAGTCATTAAATGCATGATGAAATTCCCATGGCAGACTTATTAACAAGCAAAAGAATATCAAAGTGACCTTAAAAGAAAAAAGGAATCTGAACATGATACTTGGTGCAGTATGTATCAAATACTTTCATGTCTGGCTGATATAGGTGGGAGGTAGGAAACCACACACCCATACTCTGTATGTGGAGTAATTAAGCCCTGTGTTCTGCATAGTCTGGAAGAAGATCTATAGAGTACTGTCCATGGGTATGAAGGTATTTTCACTCCCCACAAGAAGAGATCCAGCACTTTATGGGGAAAAAAAACCTGTGTGTCACTCAGCTAGACTAAAGCCATACAGGATTCTCATTCTGTGTCTGCACTGCCATCACCCTTAGGATCACAATTCTCACTGCTTACTTTACAGAGGGGGGAACACAACATTTTCACCTTCATTGTATGTTCAAACTACAGTTTTCCCATCACCATTGTCTCTTTGCTCTCCCCTAAGCTCCATTCCTCCTTCACACAGAGCTATGCACCCCTACATCACAGAACCTGCAACAGCAGATTTGTCTGCAAGAGGTACAGCAGCAAAGCACATCAGCAACTCGGCAGTGAACTATGGCCTTCAGAAAAGCTACAGACATTCCTTTTTGCTCTCACAGAAAAAAAAAGTGTCCGATTTTGAATTGCAGAGATGAAAGCAAACATATATGTGCTAGTCACTTTTCTGAGGCAGTACAACAACCAGCACTACTCTGCTATCATTACATTTTCTGACAGTTCAATTCAGTATAAAACTTGACTGATTTAGCAGAGCAAAAGAAGAATATCTTCAAAGAAACTGAGATACATTTGTGTATTTAGCTGCTAAGGCATTACTTTGCTTTTTAACTCACCAATTCTAGCAGTATCTTACTGTTTTTAATTTTTTTTCAGTACCTCTGCCTGAAATCCCTTCCAGGAACTACTATTAAGGTTTTGTGCAATAAATACTTTAGCAATATGTATTCATCCAAATGCATGGTATGTGGTACTGAGAACACTTTAGTGCTTGGCTACGTAGCATGCCATGGTGTGAGTTTACAGAGCAATGCCTCTTTGGAAGTGAAGTCTTCACATGTTCCACAGGCAACAGGGCAGAAAGCTGTCGAAATACTTCAGTCATAAAGCCTTGCCTATGTAAACACACCATCCGCTAGCAGAACATGTCTTATTTTCTTTCAGTCCTGAACAGTCTTTGGATGTAAGGTTTTTTGGTCCTTATACTTTACAAAACTCTGATTTGAAAAAAAGCAAACACCAAAACCCCAAATGAACAAAATCAACCAAACAAAAAAGACACTGATAAATAGTTGACTAACCACCATGATAATTAGTTGACAAACCACCACAATCCTTCTACTGATCTCCATTCTTAGGAATTTACTATGTGATAGCACTCAAGGACCTGATTCCAGGCTCAGACCAAACAGCAGGATAAGCCATGCTCCACTCAGCACTGAAGTTCAAACAAGCACATTTTCCCTTCCAAAGAACACACTTTAATCAGTCCTTATTTATTTCCTGCTTATATATTCAGATCCGTAAAAGACAAGAAGGAAAAAGGAAAAAGAAAGAAAGAAAAAACAGGGCATTGGGAGGAAAAAGCACTATGACTAAAAGCTCCAAAATCTATCAGAAGTACCCAGGCTGCAGTTCTCACTTTGCAAACACACGCAGTTGCATTTAGTTCAAGTAAGCATAAAGATCCTCTCCTATTTTGCAAGGTATTCAAGTCAGTAGCACAACATGTATTCAGCCAAGAATGAGAGGAAGTAGAAGGGAAAGGGATTAACATAAGACTCAGCTATAGTGCAGTTCACAGGAAAAATCAAAAAAAGGTCACTATGCAGCAGATCCTTTGAAAGAGAATCTGTTCTTCTCACAGTTTCTCAAACTGAATTTTCAAGTATTCAAGCTATATCATGCTCAAATGTAACAGGCATGCACCTGCCTGTTAAGTATTTTAACGACATCAAAAAAAAAATATTTTTCGTAAATTAAAAAGCATTGTATCTTAACAAGCATTTTTGGCTTCGAAAAAGTAAACTAATTTTACTATTCAGAATAGTTACCATTACTGAGGCTCCTTCATCTGTACAGGACAAAAATTTAAGTTGGCAATAATCATGTTGCGTCACCAAAATTGGTAACAATCAAGAGAGAACATGAATAGTTTCCTGTGCTCTTTGCAATACGGAAGAAAATCATTCCACCTGATTTCCCACCTAGTGAGAATCCCAATTTAAGGATGCAAGCCACTGAGTCACTGCTCCATCTCCATAAGGCTTCGAGGGGACCTGATAGTAGCCTTCCAGTATCTGAAGGGGGCCTACAGGAAGGCTGGGGAAGGATTATTTACAAGGTCCTGCAACAGCTCTCCTATGAGGACAGGCTGAGAGAGTTGGGGCTCTTCAGCCTGGAGAAGAGAAGGCTTCCAGCAGAACTTACAGTAGCCTTCCAGTATCTGAAGGGGGCCTACAGGAAGGCTGGCGAGGGACTATTTACAAGGTCCTGCAATGACANTCTCAGTCTCCTCTTTCCTCTCTCAAATTTTGAATGCCAGATGGCCATTCGAAAAGTTAAAAAGGCATTTCTGAAAGACTGCCTCACTTCAAAGGTAGCTTCTCAAAACCAGAATACAACAGAATTAAACAAATAAATGAAAACTGCCAGAGGAGCTATTAACATGAATCCTTTCAGTTATTAATGCCATAATCCGTATTGTTGCTGTTTTCATGCAATACATAGGAAAGTGCCAATGGTATTTAAGTTTACCATATGTTGCAACTGTTGTACCACACTAATAAGTTTATCACAAATGAGAGGTAATTTGATGAATCAAACTGAAAAGCAACTACCTGTAAAGCATCAGTGTTAAAAATCTATTTGGAAGGCAAACTTCTCTTTCGAAAGATAAAGCAGATGAACTCAATCATAAAAAACACAAGCCACAGGAATGCCAAAACTTACTCTCCTAGGTGCCTGACAAGACTTCACATCTTTGCAGTAGTACTTTAGGAGATTTTACTGCTATTACAGGATGGCAGCAGTTGCCATTTTGCAAGGCATCTGCAAGAACAGTCTGCTTTGGACAGAGATTCTAAGGTCTAAAGAGGCTGTCACCTTGTCTAACCTACTGAAAATTACACCACAGAACATCAAAAAGCAATGATGAGGGCAGCATACAAAACCAGGGAAAGTAATTTTGGTATTCATCTTACCACTGATGACCTTACCACAATGCTCAGCCATATATTTTAAGGTTAATAATGTCCACAGAATCGAGTGCTCTCCTTTGGCTAAGTTCAGTTTAACTATTCATACTCCTTAATTGCTAAATTAAAAAGCCCTCCATTATAAATTCCTGTCAAGGAATGTATCACCCTGCACTAATTAAACTAACATTAAAATACTCAGTATCAGTGCTACTACTAAGTAGCACAGATTTTCAACCACCAACAAATTTTGTTTAAGTATTATCTTAAGATTTGCATTATCTACCCTGTAAATATTTACCAGTTGTATTAATCAGTAATCAATCTGTCAGTCAAGAAAAACAGGTAATTATTTGTTTTTCCAAAATGCACTACACCTGAGTGTATGGAAAAAAAAAAAAAGGCATTCTTCTGAATTCCTTTTATTTTGTCCAGTCACATACATCCCTAGACAATTTGTTCACACGAGGAAGCATAACAAGTGGTATTAGTACTCTTAAACATTAATCATGACCATTTTCTTCTTAGGAGACACAAATATACCTTTGTTAATACTTCTGTAACTTGACATGGGAAGAAAATAGTGCATGATATAACAGTATCACAGTATGTCATGTTACAATTCCTTAAAAACATTCCATTGTCACACACAGAGCTAGGATTTGCAAGGATGAGAAAGTCCTACCTTGAGCATCAGGATGTTATCGCAGAGTACAAAAGTCATAGAATATACACAAGACACAACCAGGCAAGGCAAGCTATTTATCCTCATAGAGCTAATCAACAGCAGTTTAAGATATGACACTGACAACATACCCAACTAAGAATAGCAGGGTTCTCCACAATCCACTAAGTAATAGCACAGCTCTTCAGAAAGATTTAAAGATAATTTAAGGCATACAAACCTCTCTAACATCTACAAGATGATCCGGCTGCATAATAGGTACTCTTTTTCCAGTTGACAATCTGTGATGTCCAACACTGAAAAAGGAAACTGCATTCTGACTGGGCCTTCTTTGCAGGCCAGGAGAGTTGGCACTTCCTTGGGATGCAAGAGAGAAGCTGCGAGATTTCAGAGGAGGGTTGTTCTAGTGAATAGACAAGCACATTGAGAAACATTTACAATCAATTCCTAATAACCAGCAAATATTCCAATTTAAAAGAAACAGCAGCAGAACAGTGTAAGTCCTAATTTTGTATAGAGCAAAGAAAGATGACAAAGCCCTAATCAAGTATTAGTAGCAACTGATAAATAAATATTTTGCACTATTTGCTAACACAGTTGCCCTACAGTTGTCCTGTTTTATAGCCTAATTACAAACAATCTGTGAAATGAGACTGATCAATATGTATGACTTCTCTGACTTGAAAATTAGTCTTTGATCTGCCACAGCACTAGAAATTGACTCCAAACAGATCCAGCAAGGATAGAGCTCACATTTAAGAGAATGTTTGGAACTTTATGTTACAACAAAGTCGGCTACAAGACATTGATCTTACCTTAAAAATAAGATTTTATTTGTGCTGGTTTGAGCTAATTGGAATGTTTTAATGGAGAAAATGATATCATCGGGTGTGAAAAGGAAACAATGGTGATGCCTACTTCACTCATAGGCTTCCTGAGATGTTTAGGTATTCAAAACATAGATAAGTCAGTCTCTGGGGCACGTCATCTTGGTCTAGCAGCTTCTGGCTTTTTCTCCTGTCTGTTGATTAATTTTCACTAACCACTTTCCTTCTAACCCCCCTGGCTGATCCTCCAAGCTCACCTTGCGCATAAGGTAAACCTTGGGGTAAGGTATAGGGGTGGGGAGAAGGTGGAAGGGTGGTTGGGAGCCCCTCCTGGAGTCTCTGATTTCTGGGAGGGTTGTTGTGTTTCTGTATTACCTTTAACTTGTATATTTCTGTATTACCTTTAACTTGTATATTTCTGTAACTATTCCTGTCTATAGTGTATCTCTCTGCTTGTACATTGTGCTGAGCTGTAAATAGAGCTTCATTCCTTAACTTCCAGCCGGCTGAGTTCTAGTCTGGGTCACTTTACAAAGTGTGGGGGGCGGGGAACTCCCAAACCATCACATTATTCATGTATCAGAAGAGGTGTTGTGGTAATCAAGATGTTCTATAAAACACATGTTCACAGACACCACATGATTAGCAAATGAAAGCAATAACCCTCATATATAGCGTTGAGGATGTGCTTTTCAAACATGAGAATTCATCCTAAATGTATTTGTGTGCCATTAAGCGTTTTGTTGGTTTGGGGTTTTTTGTTTGGTTGGTTTGGTTTTTTTATTTTGTTGGGGTTTTTTTCTTGGATTAAAAGAACAAGTAAAGCTCCAAAATAGAAGAGCTTCAATAACACTGCAGACTTACTTCCTCATCCATTAAAATAAGAAAAAAGAAAAAAATCACTTTGGACTTCACTTTGTTTCTTTTCTAAGGCACATTTCTATTACAATTAGCTATTACTCAGAAAAAAAACAACATTTCCTGACGTAAGTTTCAAGCTGAACAACACACTCTTTTGTAGTATTTGTCTTAGGTATCAGGACAGCTGTATTTCCAGCTACTTCTTCCCCCAGCCTAAATTTTTTTTTTGCCTATGAAAACACCAGCCCTACAGTACCTTTCCAATAGCTTCCGTATGATGCTGTGTGCAGATCTGCAGCCTGCTAACCCAGTGTTGTCGTTCTTTAGCATCAGTAGCTAATAAAAGCAAACCAAAAGTCAAAACATTTCAAAGTATGGGCAATAAAACACTGCTTACATCTCTAAAACAATCACAATTTCAACAGTGCAAAGGATTTTCTTTCTTTTTTTAAATCTAAAACTTTTTAGTAGTTATTAAATTTAATTCATTATAACATAAAATTCATCGCAAATGGTACGCAGTTTTTCTTTCACCTTTTTTTCCATTTTGCTTTGCAACACAAAAATAATTTCAAGAAAGAATAACTCCCCTCACATATTTTAATCTAAAAATATGACACATTTTCCTGGAATTAGAGTAAAGTACTTGAATTAGAAATCAATGGCAATACTTCAAAGAAAGAAATACTAAAATATATTAGCCCAGAATCCCATAACATACAAAATCAGTGAACAGCTTCTATAAGCACCATGAAAAGGCTAACAAACCAAATATTAAGAATAATGCAATTCTCTACAAGCATCGTGGCAGTACCTTTATCTACAATGATTTAGAAAACTGAGTTAGTACCATTTAAAGACACTGTCTATGAAGATTAAAACCCATTCTATATATCCAAAATTCATGGTCTTCTCAAAGGCATCAAACCCAGACAGTACAGAACTATCGGTAACTGAAGAGTGGGATCAATGAATCACATACAATCCTCATTGCAGTAGTCTGACAAACAAGTTCTCTCACTTTGGCCATGCAGCCAAGACCTGCAGAGCAGCCACAGGTGAGAGCTAGGAGTGTCCTCTAGTGGAAGAATCCCTTGCCCAGGAATCCAGGTCCTACCTCTCAGTTTATACTGCTCCCCGCTGGCAGCGTTGACTGTAAAGGTATGAGAGTCTTCATCACTGGGTGAAATTACAGCTCCAGCAAGCTGCAGGGTGCCCCTGGGCTTTAGATGTCTAGACTGCTCATTCACAAAGTACTCCAGCAGGCCAGCATCATTGTTTAAAACAAAAAATCTGCAATGATAATAAAACAACTACAGTAAATAAAAACAGCTCATGCATTTCCTTTTCTTTTCTGGGGACTCTTTTGTTTGTTTGGGGTTTTTCTTCGTGTGGTAGGTTTTGGCTTTTTGTTGTTGCTGGATTTTGGCTTGGTTTGTTGTTCTTTGGGTTGTTTTTTTTATCACTGTGCAGTGATACTGGACAAGGTCAAGATGTTCATTACAAGTTGGCACACATGGGCTTGGGACTTAAAGACTTGAGTCAGTACTATCACAAACATATGAATTACATCTCCAAGGAGACCGCACAAAAATTAAGTTCTCATTTTTTTCTCAGATATCAAGGATTGCACAACAGAATAACATGTCCACTAAAATGATAATACAATATTTTGGAAACCAGAAGAATATGCTGAATCTCTAAGGCTTAATCTATATAAATTAAGGTTAAAACAGCCCCATATATATAACAATTGAGATACAAAACTGTGAAACTGAAGCAATATCAAATTTTATAGAAATTGAAATGAACATTCTGCTTCAAATATTCTGCCGAGTTTAACGATAAGTGTATCATACAAGTCTCTGCATAGAATCATAGAATGGTAAGGTTGGAAGGGACCTCAAGGATCATCTAGTTCCAAACCCCTGCCATAGGCAGGGACACCTCCCACTAGTACAGGTTATTCAAGGCCTCATCCAACCTGCCACTGAACACTTCCAGGGAGGGAGCATCCATGACCTCCCTGGGCAACCTGTTCCAGTGCCTCACCACCCTCACTGGAAAGAACTTCCTCCTAACATCCAGTCTAAATCTCCCCTCTGCCAGTTTAAACCCATTGCCCCTTGTCCTGTCATTGCAAGACTTTGTCAATAGTCCCACCCCAGCATTCCTGTAGGTCCTCTTCAAATACTGGAAGGCTACTATAAAGGTCTCCTGGAAGCCTTCTCTTCTCCAGGATGAAGAGCCCCAACTGTTGTAGCCTGTGCTCATAGGAGAGCTGCTCCATCCCTCTGATCATCTTTGTGGCCCTCCTCTGGACCCACTCCAACAGTTCCATGTCCTTCCTGTGCATGCCAGCAGCAGCACAGGAATTTGGTCTATGTGGTATGCTAAGGAGCTGTCTCTCCAATATCAATTTGGTTGTACTGTGATGCTCTAAAATGTGGCATCAAGCAAGAAGCCCAACCAGAAAGTTTCACCTTTCAAACAAAAGCAAGTCATTCCAGGGGAGACAGAGTGCCTGGAGAACTAAAAGCTTCCCTGAGTTTGAATTTTCAGTAAAGTAGTCTTAATTTGTTTTTAAAAATTATGGTATGATTTAGCATAAGGCTAAAGACTCAGTATAAGAAAAACAAAGGCAGTATTTTTAATGAAAAAGGAGGGGGAAAAAAATGTTGTACCTGTTTTTTTCATATACAGTTATAAGTCACAAAATTAGTTAACTGCTTCACATTTCCTATGCAATTTTTTTATTGTGTCTTGATACAAATATTATTCACCCACACATCAGCATAACATAAAGCATAAGATTCGTTCATAAAGTTTGCCTAACAGAAAAAGGAAAATCTAAGTACTATTAAAAAAAAACCTGACATATTCAGTGGGATGCTGCAAAGACCAGCATTGATAAAAAGCACCATAAAAGACTTACCGATATTGCCAACCAGTGACAAGATTGGTATATTTCATTAAGTAGCCATAAATATTTTCCATGTGATCACTATTAAAAAAAGAGAGAGAAAAGTAATCAGAAAACACCAAATTTCACACTTTCCCAGCTTTTGATCATTGTATATTCTCAGAAAATTAATTTTTGTCTTCATTTTTAAAACACCACTGCCATTTTAGTGAAGCTACCAACACTTAATATATTTTTCAGCCTTGTTTCTGAAATAATTTTATATGGTAGCTTAACCAGACTCACTGAGTTCAAAGTAATGTCAAGGTATAATTATTTTCACCAAGTTTTATTCAGCAGCCACTTCTGAACACATTTGTACCAGCTCCAAGCAGTTAAAGACTTCATATCTACAGTTCTCCAGTTTCCTGTTCTCTCTTCTAAGCAAGCTTTGTATTTTTTTGACTCCTCCATAATTAACTTTCACTAGCTTATTAACAGAATCTTAATCATGATCACCAACCAAAACCAGTCCCCTAGGTACTCCTACTCCAGTATGGCTTTATCTATCCTTCATGTCCAGGACCCTTCCTAACCACATGAACAGTTGTGTTTTTTAACAGATGTTCCACTGAACACAATGCATGGGTGCAGGTCACATCAAGACACTCTGAAATGTACAACAGAAGCCAAAACATCATCTTCTCTGGCCTGACAGGAAAATCAGGTAGCTTCTCTTTCAAAGTCTGAACTTGCAACATCCACCAAAAATGAGCGCTCATCAAGGGAATTCAGCACAGAACCTTAGTATTGCTACAAGTAAAATATATGAAAATTAGTTGTCCTAAATAAGACTTAGAAGTATTATGGCTATGAACTAACCATATTAAAAAAAACACACAGTTGAAAGACCTACTTTATACTGTGCCTTCCCATAACTCTAGAAATGCCACCTCAATGGCCTTGCCTCTTACACTAGAACATAAACACTGAAAAAAATCGCACCTTTAATCGACAATTCAAGTACAGCATGAGGAAAAATGTTCTTATTATTCCAATGAAGAATTTAAACCTCCAAATACCAGACACTAACTACTTGCTTCTTAAAATAGGTATTTAAGCTACCTTATTTAAAGTTTAAAAATTTGTAGCCCATAGTAGTTTGAAGAGTAAATTAAACTATTTGGGGTCCATTGGAATAGCAGCCTGTTTTGGTCGTGGAGAGGTCGAAGTAGTCCCCTAACAGCACAAGTGAAAAGGTGTGGAAAGATAGGACTAATAGAGTCAAGTGATCATCTCCATTAGTGGGCTTTGGTTGCAAACACAGCTAGACTAAGTATCGGGGTAAGTTTCAAGTAGCAGCTGAAGCTGCTGTCTAAACTTCATTTATAGACAGAGTCAGTATCACCAAATCGGTTAGAAACCTGACAATTTGATAAATACAATGTGTTACACTAAGTTCCACCCTGAAGGAAGCTATTTAGGATGGCACTAATGAAGATAACCACTGAGTAAATCACTGCCATACAAATCAATGCCATACTAGTCAATGAAGTAAAAATTTATATTTTTGAAGAAAAAAAAAAAAGTTGCTGATTCGTAGCACTACATTTAAAGAC
>VWZE01017635.1:341102-353199 GCA_013396675.1 Eubucco bourcierii
AGCACCCCCAGATCCCTTTCTGTTTGGCCGCTCTCCAGCCACTCCGACCCCAGCCTATAGCTCTGCATGGGGTTGTTGTGGCCAAAGTGCAGCACCTGGCACTTGGATTTGTTGAATGCCATCCCGTTGGACTCTGCCCATCTGTCCAGGCGGTCGACGTCCCGCTGCAGAGCCCTTCTGCCCTCCAACCCAGCAACATCAGCCCCCAGCTTGGTGCCATCTGCAAATTTGCTGGTGACTGACTCGATGCCCTCGTCCAGATCATCAATGAAGATGTTAAAGAGGATGGGGCCCAGTACTGATCCCTGGGGGACACCGCTAGTGACCGGCCTCCAGCTGGATGTGGCACCATTTACCACCAGCTCCTGAAGCTGGATCCAGCCTCTGTAACTGTCTTCAGTGACAGTGCCTTCAGGCCCTGACCAAGGGAAGAGGTTCCTTTCTATAAAGCTCACAGTAAGATGCAAGAGTCTGGCAAAACAGACTTCAGATTAAAAGCTGAAGTGCACAGAGAAAAGGAAAAAAAAGAAATCAAGAACATTACACTGTAAACCAGTGAGTGGTTTTGACTATACAGTCTGAAAAAAGCAAAACCCATTTTCACTGAACTTGTTCATCTCTGCCTACAGGCTCATTGTTGGCAATAGCTTGCTTTTTCCTATGACCACTTCCAGGTTCTTCTCCACAACAGACTGATTCCCCTTTTCGTTACATGCAGAGGGAAGGCTGGGGAGAAAAGAAAGGAAAAAAAAACCCCACGTATATCAGCAACAGAAAATTCAAGCATATCCTCTTCACCTGCAATGATCACTTGTTCCCAAGAAACCACCACCACGTTAAGCACACTCCAGTGTTACAGCTCAGTGATGCAAAAGCAGACTTCCTACTACACCCAATAAGGTAAGGCAGAAGCCTCTATGTCACTTAAGAAGCATCTACAGCAATAAATTAGCTCTGCTTCCCAGTAGCTTTTGGAATAAAGGAAAACCTTAACCTTGCTGTGCAATTCACAGTCAATGGTAAACTGGCAGCAAAATTCCTGCTTGTGTTTGGCTATTTAGTTTTAAGTTCAACAAGTGCAAGGAAGAAAAAAAAATCCAACAATGTAAGCACACCACCAACTGCAAACCCTGGGGATGAGTCAGAATCTCTACTACTTGAACACAAGCGTGCTAGTAACTTGCACATCTTCATCAGATATAAAATCTTTCTTAACATTTACTCCCATAAACCCTTGAGAGCACAAACATGCACTGGAAGGAGCCCAGGCTTGCCACGAAGAAAGGGTGCGGCAAAGCTAAAATGAGCTGTCATGAGCTACCAGCTGTCCACGAGCATAACGCAGCCCAGGCTTCCCATCAGTGAGTGAGGGCATCTCGCACTATCGGGCTTCTCCACCCCCTGCTGTCAACACAGCAGTTGTGCGTGTACCTACAATTTCTATCAATACCAGTTCTCAAGAAGAATGATAAAGCCTACAGATTGTTAGCTGTTTGGGTTTTGTTTGTTTGTTTTTAAACACATCCTAACTCAACTTGCAATCAATTCTGCTCTTTTGTGCATTAATGTTATAGCTCAATTGCACACACATGAAACTGTATTGTAACATTTTTTGCAAGATAGCAACAGAGAAGGAAAGAGAGAACATTTAATTAATCAGTAGCAAAACACTGCTCTCACTGGACCTCTGAAAAGCTGATTGAGTACTTTGTCATTTAGAGGAGTCTTTAGCTCTCAAAATACATCTGCCAGGGAAAAATCTGCAGCAAGTTTCAGCTAAACAATTTCTCTTGCACATATACAAACACCTCAAGTCAGTAGGATCTCACATACAATTTATTTGTGGATTTGCATCAGCAGTGGACCCCAGAGTCAGTAGCTAACTCTGCAGACCTCTGCAATAACTACTGCTCAAGCTGTCACTGGAAAAATAACTGTAGATTTAGCCAACATTTTAGAGCTAGAGCATACAAAATACAGGCATCTCAAAAGGTCTGAACTCTCCACCTGACACATCTGGGGAACGATTGTTGCCTGAAGCTTTGCTACCATTTTTATTACCAGTTTACCTAATCACACCATAATGCACAGTTTCATATACTGTTACCAAAACCCAAAGCTTTCCAAGCTCAAGCAGTCAAATCGAAGTTATTCTGCTCACCCAACAGTACTTACACAGCATAAGCAAGGCAAACAGTGATGGACAAACATCTTTGCCATTCTGGGCTGCTACCTACAACACCTCAGAAAGCAGAGGACTCTGGTAAGCACTATTCACAGAAAATGGTGGAGCAAATCTCTGTATTACTTAGTTACTCTAAGCATAGCCCAATATGGTTTAGCTTACTACACATCCCCATGCAAGGCCTTCTGATGTGCTTCTAGTCCAGTAGCTCTTACTCAACCAGAAATATAAAGATATGCTTTAAGGTGATTATGGTTTTAATAAGATTATATTGACAATTACTCATTGCCAGGCTGCACTTTGCAGCAGTAAAACACTGGCTATTAAATGGAAGGCAAATACACTGTTCAGTTGATTCAGATAACCCCCTTGGCTTTTTAATTATTTTTGAACCACTTTCCAGACATTTGACTTTAAATGCAAAGGATAACAACTCTTACCACCTTCCAAGCAAGAAAAAATATCACTTAATTGACTATGTTATTCAGAAAGACCTCAAGCCTGGAGTACAATACAGGCAAAAAAACTGTGTGGCCCACCAGAATCAAGAAACAACAACCAATAGTTCGAAGCCTAACTTGCAAACAGTTAAAATAAGGTATGTTTCAGAGGTCAATACCGCTAAATGCCTTCAATGGACCAGAAAATGCAACCTCTAAAGTGAGAGGAAATCTAGGAAAGCAATCAGGACGCAGCAGGGTGGGCTGCCTTTCCAGGGGATCCAACCATCTAGAGGAACAAGGTGAATGAGACCACCTGTGCTTTCAACAAAAGCAATGCAAACCTTGCGCCCAGGATGGACTAAATCATGGATCAGTGCAAGCAAAGTATGTCATGTTAGACAAAAAAAAAAGGCTGAGGGAGCTGGGTCTGTTCAGCCTCCTTCAGAAGCAGGGAAAGCTTAACAGGAATCTTGACACTCTCCTACATCTGGGAAGGATGCCAAGAGTCTTTTCAGGGATGCACAGCAGAAGGGCAAGTAGCAATGGTCTCAAATTGTAGAAGAAAAAATTCCTTGTTTAATATAAGCCCTGGGCGTTTAATATAAGTCCACAGAGGCTGTGGCATCTCCACCCTTGAAAACATCCCAAATTTAACCAGTGGCCCTGAGTAACCTCTTTAAACTACAAAGCTGGCCCTGTTTTGAGTAGGAGGCTGAACTAGATATTTCCCAGACATCCCTCCTAACTCAAATTATTCTGTAAATCTTGCATATAGAGAAATTAAAAATATTCCCACATCAAATGTGAGGCGTAAGATATTCAGGTTTAAACTCCAATTAAGAAAGCACATTAACCCCCTATGGTTATGGGCAGTACATAAAAAGAGCAGGACTACTTTCTTGTTAAGTGCTTTAAGTGGATGATGATTCCCAGACAAGGAATTATTCAAAACTGCTCCTTTTCATTGTGCAATGAGCATCAGTATTCGCTTCTTTTATGCTTGTCACCAGCGTCTAAGGAATTATGTATGGAACAATAAAAGACCAAGGACATAATCATCCCATTTTATCATTGTCAGCCTCTCAAGCTTTGAAATAGTTGTGGCCCAATTTTTTGCTTTAAACTCATACATCCAAAATCACATCTTCTGGTGATTTCAGCTGCAGCTGTGACCCTGTGAAAGTTTTGCAAAATCTGTTTCAAACTAGGCCTCTGAGAAAAAGAGGAACACAGAGTTAGTAATTACAAGGGAAAACCAGTTTAAGCAGTATGACTATGACCACAGAGGAAGTCAGAGCAAGAGACAGAAACCAGGTCCTTAATATAGCAGCCTGCAGTCTTGCACAGCAGATCTCATGCTTTCTGTTACATCTCCCCTGCAACAAATTAAGCCAGCTTTCCAAGGCAAACAGAGCTCTTATGGAAAATGATCTGTCAATGCCTAAACATTAATCAAGATTTTGAAGTTTTCTGGTTTCATCAAAAACTCAGGAATTTACACCTGGAAAGAAAAAATAAAAATAAAAAGAATATCCATAGCAAAAAGCCTTCCCACTGACACTACTTCAAAGCAGGTTGGCTTAGGGAAGACCTTATTATCACATACCAGTACATAAAGGGTAGCTACCAGGAGGATAGAGAGTCCATTTTTACAAGGAATCACACGGAAAAGACAAGGAGTAATGGGTACAAATTATTCCTGGGAAGATTCCAATTGGACTCCAGAAGAAAATTTGTCACCATTTGTCACCAAAATAGTTTGACATCAGAATAACCTCCCAATAGAGGTACTGGATTCCCCTACATTGGTCAGCTTTAAGACTTAGCTTGACAGGTTGCTTGGTCGTTTCATTTGATCTATGCTCCCTGCTAGAAAGGTTGGAACAGATGATTCTTGGGGTCCCTCCCAACCTGATATTCTATGAAATGTAAGGCTGTTGTGTGCACACAAAACAACAGTACTTCTCCTATCTCACTTCAGCCTGCCCTGTCCTCTTCCCTATCTCAGCATTAGAAACACTGTCCAGAAAATGGCATTATAGAAGCTGTGCAAGCACCCTAAAAAGAAAGCTGTCTGGCAGCATTACCACCAGGCAGTGATTCCCTACAAGAAGAATTCATCAGCACTGGCAGGTGATCAGAGTGCATGTCAAGACAATGTCCTTAAGTAAACAAGGGTCCCTGTACACATGCTTTCATTGCCATGGTACAGTGAATATGGCACGAGAACCCACCTAAGGTAAGATAACAGCAGCAGTTGGCACATCTGCTTTGGCATTAAGCAATGTCATTAAGTCAGCCACAAGCAGTTTGTTTTCCATCCTCTCTCTGGGGAGAGGTAGCATACGCAAAAGCAGGATGTTAGTGTTGCAAGCACTTTTAATTAAGTTGCTGCTATATAATTCCATTAGAAAAGGTGAAGTTTAAAAATACCCTTTGCACTTATTGAAGGATAGACATTTGTAACAGCCATTACCTCCTGCATAAACCTGTTCCACAGAAAGTACAAATTACTTCATATCTAGAAGCTACTCGTGTTTCTGCTTCTTCAGTTTAGCTTAATTTTTGAGTATCCCAATATTAACACAAGCATCCTGCATTCACAGAACCAACTGCCACATGTCACCCCTGCCCCAGCAAGATTTACAACCTGCTTGTTCAACACAGGGATGCTCCGAGAGGAGCAAGAGAGGGACAGTGGTCTTGACAACAGCTCACTGAGGAGCCGTAGGGCTGCAGAAGGGAATCCAGATCTCACGGTCCTGGTTCAGGAACTGGGTTCAGATTTCATACTAGAACATCCGCTATGATGAAGCTCCTGATTAAATTACCTAAGCCTGTTTTCCCAACTCTTACTTATTATCCATCACACAGATACTTTTCTCTTAATTTAAAATGCATCTGAGCTTCCATCTGGTCCAACCTCATTCTTCCAAGTTGTAAATACATGTGCAAACATGAATGGCTCACCTGACTTTTAAGCAGTGCTTGGGGCTTCAGCAACTGCTAAAATCAGCTTGATAAAAGATGACCTTAACATTTTAATAACACAGAATGGATCCTGAGGCAGATATAACCATGTGATAATTTTAAATAGGGGTTTCTTGTCTATTCTAATGAGCAAATTATGTGAAGTGCAGCATTTCCAAATTAGCGTTATGAATATGGTATACTCTTCAAGCACAAATGAGGTTAAAAAAACAAAAAAATCAACTCAGGCACCAGGTTTTTTCCAGCCATTTCCCTCCAGCATATCAAATAAATGTGACAGCCTTTCTAATCTCATTTTTAAAAATAAAAAGGAATCCAACGCACAATATTCAAATATAAATTCTGAATTTCACACCAACACTTCTTTTCAGTACCCAGATCATGACACCTCAAAAGACCAGCAAGGAATGAAAAAGTGAGTAGCTAGGGGTTTGTGAAGACCATGCAGTGGTGAGGCATCTCCACAATTCACTAGACGGAGAAACAAGGAGGATCAGGGCTCACTTTGATCAAAGCTTGACACTGGAGTCACCAGCCAACTCAAAAGCTGCCAGCAGTAATGTAACAGAAGGTGCAGTAGAAATTCCACAGTAGGTGACCACGGCCTATATGTCACAATATTGGCAGGTTCCAATGACTGGAAAACCAAGGAAGTGGAGTGGGCTGCAAGAGGGGGGAAAGTGAAAGTAGCAGCAGTCACTGCCAGTCCTCCCAGGAAATACCACAGCCTCTCACACCTAGTGATTGTGCACAGCAAGGAGGGGGGTTACAGTTATTGATTACAGCAAACGTACCAACATTCCATGTAGTATGTCAAAGACCTTTGGGCTTAGCAGTACAAAAAGAAAACCCAAAACAAGGGTGATGGGCAATAAAAAGTACCAGGAATACTAGCATTAGACAAAACTGTCCTGGGATGACACTAACATTTACATGAAGGTTTGGGAGGTTTTGTTTTTTCCTTCTATTTATCAAATAATAAGGACTTCAACTTCAATTTTGGCCTGTTCTCATGAGTCCAGAGATTATTAGGTCAACTAACAGCAAGAATTCACTGTTTACATTATTATGATGACAAATGCTATGTTCAGAGACAAGAATGGAGGACCAGCAAGGGAGAGGTTTGCAACACAGAGTCATTGAACCCTGCACTGTCACTGTCTCTTGTTTCTATCAATCAGGTTTTTACTTTAAAGGCTAAACTGACAAAATGTATCCTCCTGAGATCAAACATTTTTAACATATGACTAGAAATGCATAGAAACTAGAAAAACTCTGTATCTTCTCTCACAACTAAGATTGACATCAATACCATCCTCAAAAAGACTGTACGAGTTTCCAGAAACTTTTCCTTATTACTACCAGATATTCTTCGCGAGATAGCACGAATAGAAAAATCACGAACACTTCCACAGCCTAGCTCAGTCTCACACATTTTGCTTCCACGTTTGAAGTGCAAACGATTGGCAGTAATCCTCCAAGCTAACTGGAATGAAACTAGAAATAATTATTTCCTTTAAAACACATTTCTTATGGGATCACCTTATGAAGGAGAGTTAAAGAGTATCTTGAAGTGCAGACTTAAAATACAGTTATGTGTTTCAGCTAACGGCTCTTGTGTAGCTTTGCATCCTGCTCTGTGCAAACACAGAAGGCTGAACTGAGATCAGTAATTGTTTACTCATACACACACACACACACACATATGAAGGGTGCTTGCATAATGTTAACTACAAAAGAAAGCACTTACAAGAAGGCTGGAGACCATTTCACTTGCTTTCCTTGAAATTTGTTATCCTTTTCCATATAACAGAAAACTTACAATGTTCCTCTTCTTGCCAACCCCCCTATCTGCAGTTTGCTTGCATTCATTTCCTTAATTTCAGTCTCCCTTACTCCAGCCTAAATCCACAGGGAGAAGTTCTACAGGAGAATCCACCTTAAGTTGGTTACCTAACGACAAGAGAAGCCACACAGCATGAGTAGCCTCCTGACTTGTCATCGTCACTCCTAACAAACAAAATTTTAAAAACTTTAAAAGTAGTCATAGCAGTCTAACAAGTTGAGTCCTTTCCTTAGAAGACACTTCCAATCCAAATGCTTTTCTATACTAACTCAGAATTGTGAATAACCCTACAGCACTTAAGTAAACTTGCATGAACAGCTAACTAAAGTTAAATTGCTTCCTTAAAAAAGAGTGGAAGACATACAAGGTGTAGTATTTTATAACTACATATATGGCTAAATCAGCAAGCAGAGGCTAAAATTGTTCCACAAATACGGAACAAAGGCAGTTATCCACAAAAATACAGAAGTGAAAATAAACAGAGTTTGAAATATAAGCTTAAAAATCACCAATCATTTGGGAAATTCATGAACATTTCACATGTATTTCTACCAGCAAGGGAAAGAATGCTGGGAATCTTCTTAATAGCTTTTGATTTGTTTTGTGTATTTGAGAGCAGAACCACGAAGAAGTACATAAGAGGATGGTACATTAGCATGTCTCCAGCTAGGAAAGACAATCTTGTTTCTCTAGTCAAACACAGTGCTTTGAACTTTTAATTTTGTAGATATATGAGAAACAGTTATTGCATGTAATTGCTTTGCACATCACCTGAAAGTCCCTCAAGCCAGGCAGAACTGACTTGATTTACTTCTCTCACCAACTCTTAATTGAGCTCACAGACACAGCTTCTGCCTTCTGGTTCTGAAATTTTCAAGTTATTTGAACAATTAAGATTCACATACTACAGAAGTATCTAAAAAACCTGTCTCCTTTCCCTCACTGCTTTGAAACTACTCTATTAACTCAACTTAGAGCAAAGCAAAAACCAAATGAAGATGGTCAAGAGTAAAAGCAAAACTCTTTGAATGTAAATAATTCTTTTATATGGACAACTATGCACTTACTTCCTAGTCTGATTACTGGTGAAAATAACAAAACTGTTTAGAAAATGCTATAATCTTAAATTACCTTATCAAGTAATGTTCTAGTAATGTGAAGTTATTCAGAAGTCTCACGTAATGGGAACCGTTTCTCTAAATGAACATAAGGGTAAGAGCTTCGCGTGCAGCACAGCCTCTCAGGTTCTATCTACTTGATTGCAAGTTAACATTCACGCTATTCCTGACCTCACTCAGCAAAATACAGCCAAGAGTTTGTTGCTCTCAGAGGCACTAAGACACAGACCGTATATTCGTAAGTAAACAAGATGATTTCCTGTCAGATGTCTAGCACAGCAGATGCTCAAGAACTCTTAACTTCTATTAAGTAAAAAAAAAAAAAGAAGAAGAAGAATCTTCCTGCTGTCTGAAGAAAGTGGCCCCCTGCAAATTTCAAAGGTGGCACTGCTGTACTGGCTGCCTGTACTCACCATACACAGGCTACAAGCAGAAAGTCTGCAAAGCACTTCAGCACTATCTGCATCATCTGAAACGTCTGGCAGTCTCTGGTTGTCTCTTCTTCTCCACTATGGCACTATGGTAAGTGTTTGGGCTAACTCAATCATAGCTATTTAAAAATCTATTATTCCCCTACAAAATTCCCCTCGTTTTTATTTTCTACACATGGCCTTTACACCAAGGATATCTGCCTTTCCATCCCTTCAAGAGATTTAGTTTTCATTATTTCATGTTCCAGCAGTGCTGGAGTCACCTTTGTTTTTTTCCCCCTCTACAGTCATAATTCCTCATTTGGAGTATTAAAATATCAAGTACCTGTTGTCCCCATTTGTCTGAAAACTATGTTACAGCTGTTTTGACAAGATGTTTCACCAAGTACAGAACTATACTTCTGCACTAGATGCAGTCTATGCTGAGCAAGTACTTTCAGACCCTACATCTGCAAAGCTGTGACACCACACATTTCCCATACTATACTGTGAAAGTTAAAGATCAAGCTTCCACCAGAACCTCCCAGCAAATCTACTTCTAAGTCCCAGATTTTAGACACTAGTTTATTAACAGAGGGGTGTTTCTTTCATCAAACATATTTTAGAAAGTAATCCACAAAGTGAAAATTAAGCTACTACATCCCGTCCAGAAGATCCTCCTAGGAAGGCAGTGGGGAAAGGTGATATTTCATGGGTAATGAGATATAGAGACAAATGGTAGGACTAAATAATTAGTTCCCAACTGAACAGAGATTAACAGTGAGGTACCTCAAGCATTCATAATAATACAGTTGATATATTAAACTTGTCCCAATGATCTATAAAGAAATAATATTAATTTGCAATAGAAAATGAGAGAAAATTAAACCAGATATCAATAGAACAAGGCATAACGTGGACAGTTCCCACTTACAGCTGTTAAGCCACCAAGGTGGCTCAGAATCAGTTCAGCTTTTGCCCTACAAGTCACAGTACTGAAAGAAGAAACAAAACACCTGTTAGAATAATTTTTAAAAGTGGAATTTCACTACACAGAACTGACCTGCGATCACCATCTCAAACATACTATAGCAAAAAGCAGTTCAGCCAAATTAGTTACCCCTTTTGCTGCCTCTGATTCCACATAAGTATGTAAAGTGCTTCTGTTTTGATTGCATACACTAATTCCTATGTTTCACATGTGAAACATGTACTTAATGTGCTTGGGCACAGTAATAGCAATTTTCATGTGAAAATTCCAAGTTACAGTTGAATCCAGAGTTTGGGTGTTGTGGTTTTGGGGGCTCTTTTGTTTGTTTGTGGTAGGGTTTTTTTGTGGTTTGTTTGTTTTTAAAAGAAAAAATAAAACAAACTTAGAAGCAACTGGAAACAGTGGATAATATAGCCAATAGCTGAATCTGACAGGAAGCTTTCCCTGTTTAACAGCCTTAAATATCAGCCCTGAAATCACCACTTTTCCTTCTGGCGCTAGTCACCAGAAAAGTAAATTACTCATGACCCAGATTCTCAGCGATGACCAAGCCATTCACTCCCTATTAAAATCATCAGGTACTCAGTGTCTGCACAGCCTGGGCCTGGGTGCTCATTTGTCTGAGCCATCTGATGGCCCTCCATCCCACAAAGAGCATACAGATGTACCACGCTCCACTTTTGCTGTCTCCACATGTAGGAAACAGAAAGCCAGTCCATCTGGGCTGGCAGATGATGGCTTTGGAAAGTCTCCATTTGAATGAGAAGTGTGCAAACTTCACATAACAGTAGTATTTTCAACAGCAACATGGCAGAACTCCACTCAAAGATGAGAGACCTAAAAGCAGAGATTCAGAAATCCCTCAAGTGATGCCTTAGAGAGCCCACTATCAATGGGAACTCTTTCAACTAAAAAGCACATCAGAAGGAAGTATGTCAAATCCCTCTAATACACTGGTAGGTCATTCACGGTAAGGATTTAACTTTGAATCACTTTTAAGCTAACGCTGCGGTGTTGAGCTTCTCCCGCTTTCTCTGCTCGCTTCTGCTGTATTTGCAGTACCTGAGTAACCACTCCGATCTATGCTAAGCAGAGCCGTTCTTAAAATAAGCCAGGTAAGTAAAAAACTCCGCACATACTCTACCGTTTGGCTAACAGCAACAAAGTATCAATTAAAAAAAAAAAAAGACTGCCGTTATGTTCTCTTAAACAAACAAACAAACAAACAAAACCTACAAAATAAACAAACAAACAAACAAACAAAAAAAAAAACAACATACGAGATAAAATTTAGCCAAGTTTTTAGCTCTTCGGAAATCCGGAAAGAGACCGAGCGCCTTCAGCAACTTGAAACCGGTCTCCGCATTTCGCGAGTAAAACAGAAGAACTGAAAGTGAGGAGCAACGGCACAGTCTCTTGCAGCATCCACAGTCAGGGCGTGGGGCTTTGTGCTGAGGCACACGACAACCCGAGCCGACTGACAGCCCGCCCATGTGCCGCCCGCAACGCCAAACGGGCACTGAAAGTGAGGGCAGAGCGGGCGACCGAGCTCAGCCTGGCGCCGGGGATGTCCTCGCACCCCTCGATGCCCCGCGACAGGGTAAAGCTGGGTCAACGGTGCCCACGACTCACGCTCAAGGCGGACAGGGCGTGGGCAGCCCCAAGAAGGGCACACGGGCGTTTCCCGCGTCCCATGCCTGGCACCGCAACGCCGGCGACTCCCGGGCCCGCAGTTCCTCAACTCACCGCGCCGTCCCTGGCCCGGTCAGCCGCGCCCACCTGTACTGCCAGCCCTTGGCGCCGCGGCTACCGCCGCTGCCACTCTTGCCGCCGCTCTGTCCCGCCGCCGCTGTTGCTACTACAGGAGGCTGAGGCTGCTGCTGCTGAGGCTGCTGCTGCTCCGGCTTGCCCTCGCCCTCTGGCCCCTTCATGGCCGCCGCGGGGTCCGCGCACTGCATGGCGCCGCGGCTCCTCGCCCCCTCAGGGGCGCCCCCGGCCCAGGGCGAGCTGCCTGCTGCGTTGGAGCTCGCTCGTCCCTGCTAGCGGCCCGGCGGCCCCGCTCACGCCGCGCCGGGGCCCGGCCACCCCCCCCCCATGCGGGCTGGACAGGCGG